>OU618538.1:16286166-16886166 GCA_914829495.1 Eilema sororculum
CATAGGGAAAAATAATCTTTTCGGGCGGGACTCGAACCCGCTATAACTACATTTCTGTTACTATACGGTTTTATTAGTATGGTCTGTAGAGTAAAATGTTTTCAAAGAGTCAAAGAATCAAATTTATTTATTCAGTTCAGGCCCCTAAGAGCATATATATAAACGTCAAAATTGTACATTAATGTCAGGAATATCAAGACTAATAAATAAAATAAATAATTTGAAATTGATAATAAAATAAATAATTTGAATTTGTAATTGAAATTGTGACCCCTTGCTATTACAGATATATTGTCTCTGATATTTTACACTTTCAGTGTGAAAATTCATTTTCAATAAAAAAAAACTTTTAAATAAATAGAATTTGAAATGAAACCTCTTTTTAACGGATTCGATTGCGATATATTTGTTATTATTCAGTAGATTCGAAGAAAATAATAACACACATATTATAGATAAAAAATAACATATTTCAATGAGTAACATACGCACAATTTTTAAGTAAGTATTGGGTAGGTATTTGCTTTCGCGAACACTGTATATCTGCATCTACATTTTACAAAATAAATAAAAGTACCCACGTATATAAAAAAGTATATATGTATAGTTTTAAAGTAAACCACATAAACTATACTAAAAAAGAATTCCAGAATAAGACATTGTGATCCCAACAATTCCACACTACATACGTATTTCGAAACCTCTCTCATAAATTTTCATTTTCATGAACCTTACAATTTTTTCGGGCGATATTTATAAGGCCTCACTTACACCCGGGAGCGTTCGAATACTTGGTGTGACAACTATTGCGTGACCTTAAATAAAGCAAAACCGTATCAGGCTGAACGAAGCACACGACATACGTGACCCACGTAGCACACGGAAGAATATATTGTTAATATAAAATATTCAGAAATAGGTATAGAAATTATGTAGTAAATTAGCAGTCCTGGAAGACGTCATCTTTTCCAGGAAAACGGTATTGGATCCAATTGTAGTTTCAAACCATACTGGAACCATTGAAATTTATATACAAAATGTATTTACCTATAACAAAATATGTATTTTATAGTAAGTATTTCATATAACTTTATCCCTTTGTTGTGCATTCTCCACTATCTCCGAGTTATGAGAGTTAAGTTTACCTTTGTCATCAGATATCGTGGCTTTGATGATGTCTTCTGCATCTTACTGTTCATTCCTATGCAAAGATAAACATGACCCATGTATATCTTTGTATAGGAATAGGCCCACGTGTGCTTCGGTCTAACACATTTCTCGCTTTACGCACTTTACGGCTACCGACGGCTATTTGAAATAAAATCTTACACATTTAAAAGTGTAATGTGAGTCCAGAGACTTTCTGGGTTCACTATAAGTTCTCGAATGTTTGTAATTGTATGAAGAAACCAGATTGAGTACTCAGAGTTTTCAGCAATTGAATTGAATTCATTGCAATGTAAACAATTTATACAAAATAAAATGCCTTCCAAAAAATCTTAAATTTTTATTAAAAATCCTAATTTAATCTAAATTTTTTTCTCAAAGATAACATTGAAGTGTCGAATTCTGAAATATTTTAGTCTCACATTAGTGAGTATCGTTCTCGTTATGATAAGGGAATTATCCCTTATCATAACGAGAACGATACACATTCTTAAATCTCTATTTATGTATTGTACATTCTAGATTCGAGACAACATACAGTTCCAATGCTATTCTGCAAGCCGATTCATAACTGATATGTTCTCGAATACGAACATAAGACTACGGTAATACAACTAAGTATACTCGAAAGCTAATCACCTCTATATCAAACTATCGAACACATAGTAGTGACACAGTCGTGTGGGGCACGTCTCTGTTAAATCACCGTCATTACCTCACCCAATATCGCGGCTCAACAAACCACCGTTATACAAACATTTTTCAATCCCTTCAAATGGAAGATGATACTTTTATATCCTCTAAGGGTCACGTATGTGATGAACTTTTAGACTTATTCTTACTTTGTCTACTGTTTATAACACCACATACTAGTAATTGTGTACTATAAACTACTAAGGTAGTAAATGAACTGATTTTAAGGGATTATCGTATTCGCACAGGTTGCAACATTAAAAATGTCTCCTGTAGAGGATAAAGGGATGAAAAATAAAAAGAGTTAGACCTCTGTTAGTTTTAATAACTGAACAACAACATATGACAGGTTAATTTAAATACTCGTAATTATATTTTTTTAAATACAAAGAACATGGTAATATTTTTATTTTGTGTAGTAACGAAATAAACCTCTGCTGCACCTTCAAGGATATGTGCGAGTGTTAGATTATTGAAGAAATATTCAGAAGAAAATATCAGCACTGCTTAATACCAAGTCAACAAGTTATATTTGAAATACATTATATCGATATAAATCGTAGCACTTCGTAGCATATCGTAGCATTTTCGTAGCACTCATATTAATTGCGGTGCGGCCTGCAAAGGTCGGTTCTCATCGGCAACAACACTCATCACTATTGTCATCAGCACGGCGACATTGTGGACAAAGGTTAAAAGCGCTTGTTTGTGACGTCAAACGCTAACGTCCACTTTTGAAACACTAGGGGTAAGTATATAACTACGCGGTGAAAATTAAAGCTTTCCTTTCGTTTTATGGGTGTTTTATGACTGTAAGCACAATATTTTTTGTATTTCAAATTGATTGCTTGTTCATTGTATGATGTTTATGAGCAATCAACGAGGGTTCAACAAGATTTTCAGAGTTTAAATCAACTTCACCTTCAATACAGTAGACCTACAGATGGACGGATGAGCCTCGGGCGCAGGTCTCAGGGAGTCAGGTTATTGGCCCTCCATAAAAACTAGATAAACTATTTTTATTTTTTATAGCAATTATTATACCGTCGCCCTTATAAGACAGATATAAAGAGAAGGAAAATTTGAAGTGATTCAGGTGTGGCTCCATAGCTCATTTCGAAGAGTATTCCCCCTGTAAGGGAAAGGTAGTGGGTTCAAGTCCCACTTGAGCGCTTCTGTATCCCGATGTTTTTCGAACAAGATAAACTGATAAGGAGCCGAAGGATGCAACCGGTATTGGTGCTCAGATGATGATTTTTAAGCAAACAGTTGTTTCGAGCAAGTCTCTCTGCCTGGTGCTTTTTACTGCCTAGACTAATAACATGAACAAAATCACAATCTGTCATATAAAAAGGGTATCCACGCAACATCACAATAAGTTCTGATAGACGTCGGTATAATAAACCTGTGTAAACGTCACGTCACATTGGCACGTCTAGACATGCAACCTACAACCCGTAAACTGAAAGATTTCAAGGGCAACGGACAGTCGAATTAGTAATGATTAGTTCTATTATTTTTATTTAGCTGACATATTGAAGAGAACAAGATGTTTTCTCGCTCGGGAGTTGACCATCAATTCTGAAAAGAGTCATAAATAAATAAATAGCTTACCATGGGAAATATTGGCTTAGCCCGTGCGCATGAGTTATCTATCAATATTTTTTTTTATAAAAGGACACTTCAATTTTATTTCACCTAGCTTAATGGTAAGTTAAAGGCAAAGTCTCGGAAAAAGGGTCGCTATTATACACATGTACCATGTTAACAATAATGGCACTCAGCTTCAGCTTTTTCACGCCCCGCTTATAGGAGCCGGGACTGTAGGAAGAAGGGAACACGTGAGCTGGCAGGGTAGTTATAAATATTTATTCTTGTGTCAAAGGCCTTAACTTGATATTAAACATCCATGAATACATTCGTCAAGTCTTAATCCATGATATCCTTTAATCGAATACTCATCGAACTGAAAAAAATATGAAATCAAAAGAGTTGGGAATGAATATTATAAATATGAATGTAATATGAACAATCTCTCTTATTTACACATGTAATTATTTCTTTGTTTATTAGAGGCTAGCCTAATATTAACTTTGAAAAAGTAGGATAAAAGTGTTATTTTTTGTTAAAGAATTATTACATAACAAACAAGTTCTAAATTTTAAATCAGACAAATCAAAACTAAACGTTATTTGCAAAAAACAAAATAAATAAAAAGTGTAGTCAAAACTTCCTATAAGTGTTGTATGTAAGAGGTTAGAACTATTCTTTCGATGTTTCTTCCTTTCCATAATTCATTTAGCTTTTTTTGAGTTTTACTGTAGCGCCTGCCATCTGACCCACCAAACACAAAGAAAGCCTACGTGAAAGCCTCAACCGGCATCAATCAGCTGATGTACCAACAAGATGCAATTGACTTGGGCCACAAAAATCTTGGTATGGCTCCACAAGATAGGACCCGACTAACCATGAACTCTACCGACCCCTTTTGGAGTATACAGGCATAAATAATATGTAGACAGACATTCCAGTAATATTTAAGTATACTTAAAGAGCACAATTACAAGGCAATGTGTCTTCGTTGACACAAGGTGCGTTCGCCATAATGGTGGCAGCTGGGACTTAAATTGAAACCCTCTATGCGCGTGGGAATAATCAGGTTATGAAGGATGAATTTAAAATTAGTATCATAAACAAATCAACATATGTAAATTAATATTACGGTGGTGAGAATGATTGTGCCTGATGAGACACGTGTGAATTTCAAAGCGGGCAAAATATTCTTTTGCAGCTTGAATGTATAAATAATACTAGCTGTTTCCTGGGACTACATTCATGTGATATACTCATTAAGTTATCGCAACCCACAGGAACTTTCTCCCTGGATAAAAAGTATGCTATGTTTTATATAATATACTAATTAGATCACAGGCATGTCGAGAGTACTCGAAACCGGCGAGCATGTTGAAAAAAATGAAAATAGGAAAAGCGAAAGATGTATGCCAGGATCGTGGAGACGTCTGATTTCTGTTTACCCTATTGGGAAAGAGATATGACTTTATGTATGACGTGTGTATGTTATTCTAAACTATAACCTATATTTAATAGTGTGCAAATACTTACGACAGCATTGGTGGTTATATCAGACTCGAACCAACTAGAACCGCACACCGTTTTAGGTCATCAGTTGCCAAGAGTGAGCTGTTGTATGAGTAAAAATACAACACGTACAATGGCCCAAGAAAAGAGGCTAAGTGCGGATAAAAGAGTCCATGAGTAAAAAATAATTATTCAAATTTTCAAACTTGTAGTAAGATATTAAGTAGGTACAACTCTTCTTCATAAGACGTTCACCCAACATTTGATTTCCATAGCGCATAAGTAGTGATGCATATATCGCACAGTGTAGTGAGTGAGGCGTTTATCGCACGCGGAGGCAGGCTTGCTCGCACGGCGCCTGTAATCTGCGGGCGGACGCAGGGCCGACCTCGGCAAATAACTTCCGCACTACGCCAACACCTGGCTGCCGACGGCGTGTGCCACTTTCTATAGCATATAGGACGTGTTGTCGGTACAACCACATATTACCTAGTGGTTGGTACAGGGTTTAATATAGTTTGATATACATTGACGTGTGTGAATTAGATTTTCTAATGAAGACTGTTTATTGTGTAGTAATGAAGATGAAATCGTTCATGAATCGGTGTGTATACACTTTTTGCGTGATTTTAATGCAATTTAGCGTATCGATTGGAAGTCAGTTTACTAGTGTGGTGTAACGGTAGTGTTCCACCACTACGACCGAGGTTACAGTTTCGATTCCTGATTATTGCATTTGTTTTTTATGTGCATGAATATGTCTATATGAACTCTGGGTATTTCTATGATTATGCATATTGTAGATATTTGGATATTTGACTGAATTTTTTATAGCATTTTTAATGCTAACTTTATAGTTCGAAAATCATCGGAAAAATGAAACGCTCGAGTGAGACTTGAACGCACGACCTTTCCCTTACAGGGGGAATGCTCTTCCAACTGAGCTATTGAGCCACATCGATTCATTTCAAATTTTCCTTCTCTTTAGAGCCGTCTTTAAGGGCGACGGTGGTGCCATCTACCAACAGTCTTACGAACTGTTGGAAACAATGAATGATTTTTCAACCATTTTTAAACATTGAATTTTGATGACTCCGCCCGAATATTTGACTGAATTTTTTATAGCATTTTAATGCTAACTTTATAGTTCGAAAAACATCGGAAAAAGTCGCCCTTAAAGACGGCTCTAAAGAGAAGGCATATTATAGATATTTAAGAAAGTGAAATGTATCTAAATATATTCTTCTTCCTCTTAGCGTTATTCACCGTCGCATCCGAAGCTATCAGCTTGGAGTCTGGGGTCCACTATACCAGTGTAACTGCGGATATGGCTGGATTTCGATATTGTCTGTGAAGCGTCTGCCATATGACCTCCACAACCCAAAGGTGATATCGAAGCGAGTTAAACCACTTGTTGGACTTTTGAGGGCTCCAACTACCCGTAACGACTGCCATAGATGTTCGACGGTGGACCGACGGCCAATGCAAATACCCAAATTCTTGCATCTAAATACTTGCACTGAGCGGAGATCGTACCCACGCCTCCTACCGCTACGCTACAGAGGCTATCCTGTATCTAAGTATGTATATTCGTATTACAGAAGCCATAACACAAGTCAGTTAAGCTATATTTCCTTTGAGCTTAATAAGCGTCATGTAGAATGTTCTATAAGTAATACTAATGTTACTTCTATTATTTGCTAAAAAGACATTGATCGAAGTCCTGTGATCATGGTGCTTGAAACAATACCAAAATTTCAGAAACTTAGCAGAAAACATTTTCTTTAATGATGAACCTTGCATAGTTATAACTTGTAAGTAATAGCTTGCAGAGCTTTCCGTGGTGCATTGGGTGAAATTAGAATCTACAACATCTCAATTATGAGTTAAACGGCCAAGCCCTAAAGCCACCATCGCGTGGCATATCATTTAGTAAACATCCCATTAATTGTGTGACATCAACTATACAATGTGACTTAGCCACCCAACCAACAGAAACAAGTAATTCCTTTCACGAAAAAATAAATTTCCAATAGTTGTATGTTCACGAGAGTTCGTGTCGGAGCTTCTGAGTTCCGAAGAGATTCGCGCCAATGGCGTTCTGTGGCTACACAGCCGGCGGGCAGCGCACGCGCGACGGCACTCCGCTCGCCGCCGTCGTCGCGGCTGCTCATGCCAGTCGCTCAACGATCGCATTTCACGCTCGCGATATCATAAAACTTGCGATGTTGTTAAAGTTTTGCTCGTAGTTATGTGGTTGGTTCGGTGTGTACGGTGGGTGTGAGCGCGCAATGCGCGTGGCCGCCCGCGCCCGCCGCCCCGCCGCGCGATGAGCGCGCGTCGCACGCAGCGCTGCCAACACGCGCACAGCTTTGCACGCGCAGCCTTAGCGCTCGTGATACAACTTCTTCACACCTTCACATATGCACAGTGAGTAATTGTTTCATAGCTAAGGAAAACTTTTATTTTATTGTATAACAATGTTTAAAAGTCGTACATTAACATTTCGTACGTAATTTTTTTATTTTATCCTGTTTTCCCTAAATTTTAGCATGTTTTCACTAAATTTTAGTGTATTCTTATCCTTTTTTGTAACACCTAGGTATTTATCATTGGTACATTTTTTTCTATGCAAGTATTAATTAATAATATGACATAAATATACTCAAGTGACCTACGTAACTATTTATATTGATTTATTTATTTTATAACAATAAAAAAATGGTTTATTGATTTGAAACCTAATTAATATCGAATATTTCTCTATCTTTTATGGAATTAAAATACCTATTCAACTTTGTTTTAAGCATGAAAAACTCAAACTAAATAATTATTTTAACAAGCTCATTTCCGCACACCACGCGTCGGCTGCTAATTGTAACGTAATAAATAAATAATTGCATACCTATTTCTTTTTAAAGTAATTTTTAAAAGTTCTCATTTTATTTATATTCTTATCTTTCTCATGAAAAACCATAGATTAAAGGTAGAAAAATATTTTTTAAACTAGAGATTACACTTGACACTTTACATTCCGCTTTGCTCCATCAGTGGGGCACTTCCATAGGTACGTATCTACGTACTTCAGAAAATATTTTTTCAGATGACTACATTAAATAACTAGTTGTATTATTTTTTTATTTGTTACCTCAACAAAGTGAAATTTATAATTTATTACGCAATATACGCAACATATGTAACTACAATACATTATGATATCAAGACAAAATAACAAGCCACTAATAGTTGAACACGAAACTAAAACGATGAAATAATTGAATACCGGGTTGCCCAAATCCCACGCTAAATGGTAATTCACCATAACCCTTGCTCACAAATCTCATCTAGATTGCCTTTGTGTCCTTAATTCATGCAGATAGGCAAATGTTTAGCAATGTAAATTTATGTCACTAAGATTCATATGACATTTATGTTAATCTCATCAAGGTATGAAAATAAATTACCTATGACGTATTTGAAGGTTTGAATAAACTTTGAAAAGGAGAATGACGTCGTTTCTTTTAACATTTTGAATTTCAAGTCTAAATAATTGTATAATAAATTATGTGAAAATATTTAATAAGATTTCATAGTTACAAACAGCCTTTTGTAGCTATGAAGCTGCTTAAATTTTCAATGGTTTTTTTCAGTTATTTTCTTATTATCTAGGTACCTACGTTACTGAAAATTTATACACTACTTGTAGATACGTTATGACAACATAAAAAGCGTGCTGTCTTTCATTTGCCGTAATGAGGTATTATTTATTAAATTGTTTTCCCTTCCACGTTATTTCAGTGATTTATAAAATAAAAACAGATTTACGTTTTCAAATCGGTTATTACTAAAGACGTCTATAGAATTTAATTCAGATATTGTGATTTGTGAAATTTTTGAAGCAATTTTGAAAATCACTTTTTGAATGATTTAATATACATTTTTTATTTTCCTAAAATGTTTTAAAAAACAAAAAACAAGGAACATCATCAGCTCAATAGCTGCTAGTGTGTTTACTTAATATCGAAATAGTGCCAAACAAGAATAATATAAAATAATACATATTGAAAATTTACAATGCCTCCTTGTGTCCGGTTCCATATCGATAGATTTGACACAATACATAGAATTTACTACAACTTATTATTTACTTAGTTCTTGTCATGG
Source organism: Eilema sororculum (assembly GCA_914829495.1). Classification (NCBI taxonomy): domain Eukaryota; kingdom Metazoa; phylum Arthropoda; class Insecta; order Lepidoptera; family Erebidae; genus Eilema; species Eilema sororculum. Next base: position 16,295,290 of record OU618538.1, read on the forward strand.
ATGCAGAAATATCTGTTGAACACCGATAGGCATGAACATGAATGTGTACGGCTTGTATGTAATGACTTGGAACAACAAGATCATTGTTGTTTATTGGGTAATTCATCTATTTTGATTCCGATTTTAATATTCGTTCAAAAATATTTTCGTTCGATAGATTCGTTCAAATATATTTTTTGTGAGAAATAAAACAAATGAATATTATTGATATGGCTAGCTTAAGTAGAATACGAAGTTGTTTTATACATACATTTTACACTTACGACAAAGTAAAACGAAGTTCGACTAAAGTACAAAGTTCGTAAAATAGGCAATTCGACCAAAGTACATTTACTCTTATACGGTCGGACATTTTGTTGCGTTACAGGAGCAATATTTAGTTATTTAAGAAAGTAGTGAGATTTTTGTAGTAATAAAGACCAATTCTTTAAAAGTATTGTAGTTCTAATAGAGAGACTGTTAAATGCTGTTTTTTTTTTCCATTAAGTGCTAGGTTTGATAGAATTAAATTGGATTTGATGAACGATTTCGGTAAGCAGAAAGTCGAACTTTTCGTAGTGCAAAGATTAAATAAGCGAGTATAATTCTAGTTGATAGTGATGCGAAGAAATTCTACAACAATACTAATTTTAGAAATATCCCTTCAAGGTAAGAGCTACGGCCCTCAAGTTAATCCAACCTACACACTTGTTCATAAGAATATACACATATCTACTTATAGAGGAAGATAACATGTTACCAGTTACCCGGGTTATTCGTTTTTAACTATACCTATAATCATTATCATCATCTACATATAGACGTTATCCTGATTGCATCCGATGCCGAGTTGCCTTCGGAGCTCAGGATCCACCTTACTATATAGTGATCGCGACTGCTAGGCAGGAGACGCAGGTTCGATCCCCGCTCAGTGCAAATATTTGTATGCATGAATAGGGCTATTTGCATTGGTCTGGGTGTTTCTGTGTATAATATTTAAAAAAAAGTATCTAAGTTTGTTTATACACATTCTAGATTCCATAACACAAGCTAATTAAGCTTACCATGGGTCTAGATAGCGTTGTGTAGATTGATGTGGAATCTTTTGTATTTATATTTTATTGTTCAGTTGAACTGTGTTAATAAAAGATAGCCCAACCTGAGACACATGTAGCTACCTACAACTACAAAGTTTTGTTGCTGATGTTATAGTCAATAATTTCATCAACTAGCATCAAAAACATTCAAGAATCTCCCTACCCATACGCTCCAATACCAACAATGGTCCAAAATACCTAGCTCAATAATGACAAGGCCTTTGTTAGACAGATAACACGTCGAAGAGCCAATAGTGCCAATCCCAACATAATTGGACGTAAAGTATGGCTAATATTTGGTTGGTTGTGCCAGAAGCGAGCGCGCGGCGGCTGACCGGCTGGAAAACGTGACGCATACCGTGTCACGGATACTTGACGGATACGACATACGACTGCGACCTAATTTCGGTGGTAAGTGATTGATTTTAGACCATGATTTAGAGTTAGTTTCCATTGTTCTGATGATAAAAAAAAGGAATAAGATGCTTACGTCAAGACTTGTGTTTTGATTTTCAGTTGTGTATCTATCGGGTGGGGTTGAATACTTCCCTTTCGATGACATGATCTGTGCATAAAATCGTGAAAGTGATTGTATTGTGGCGATAATTGAGACATAATGACAAAGTTAACAATTCAGGCATTAAAAATCTTTTTCTCGTTAAAGTAATCATGCTTACTATCTACACCAACAACAAAACCATGCGCATATTGCCAAACAATTCCACATGTAAATATTCTTCTCATTGCATTACATATTAAATTACCATGGTTATAAGTAGGTACTGAGTGTTCAATTATTATAAGTTAGATTCTTCACAAACATTCTCATGTTAAACGAGTCTGACTATAATTATAAATGTAGAGCAGTTAATATTCATAAGATTTGTGATATAAATGCTGTAGTACAAGTTGTTAATATACGTTGATCTACAAACATGCAATTAGAAACACGTGATCATATTTGCGTACACACGAAACATCGTGCAACTGGAGCATGTATTTAATACCCTACTACTGCTACTGCAAATAAAATTTATACAGTAATAGATAGACGAGGTACGAGTATGTGCACAAACATATTATGTGTACTGAACTATAAAATTTCATTTTATATTGAATTTTCTCGGCATAGACCTGATTTGTCAGCGGTTTGGATGCTGCTCCGCTGGTTTGCTGCATAAATGTTATTGCTTTTCAGGAGACCCGCTGTATGTTGGGATGGATCTAACTATTGCTAGCTTTGATGCAATATCTGAAGTTAATATGGTGAGTATCTCTGATGTAATTTACATAATACGTTTTATGTTTGTGTTTCGTGTAAACATTATATTATTTCTATATAATATTACTAGCAGGTATTCAAGTAAATGTTTCTAGCTAAATAAATAGGCGTACGATGGGGGTATATTGGGTGAGATTTGAACTGAAATAGGTTACTAACTCTGCCAACACAACGTCGCATCTATTAGATAAGGTAACATATTTTTTTTGTGAAAATGTTCATGTTTACTCATTAAAGATTGATGGCATAATGCACTCCAGTATTCTACAATATCAATGTTGCGTAGTGACTGATGGCAACCTCCAACATGACCTTGTCTGCACTCTTCAGATTCGCTGAGGATTTTTTCGGTCGTATGAAGGACTTTGTTCTCGAGCAGGTCGTCCATCGTAATTCATTAAGCTTTTAATAGCTGTGAAAAGGGAGCAAGGCCGTGGTCACTTGACATACATCGAGGGTCGTCGGTGCCTGAGGGGCGGAGTGCTGCCTCAGCCAATCGATGTTCGCCTTTACTTTCTACCGCCACTCTCCGCCTGCTAACGCAGAGGTCACCGCCCACTTACCGCTATTTTGTATATACTTTTTACATTATGTACTGTATATTGTTAATAGAAAAATATCAACATACCATAGTAGTACTTGGTCGACCATATAGTCCATCAAAGTACGTAAATGTTACCAAGAGAAGTTGAAGGTCATCGGAACGGTAACAGCTGTTCTATGTTTATAGCATCTGATATTACAAAATTTTAATTATTTAGTATTTATCCCTCATGAGATACCTACATTTTTGAAATTGCACTTTACTTACTTTCACAAAAAGTAAAACACAGCATGTATGTATGTTTTTTACATTATATCATCAACTTGATGAGGTGATTATCAATTGCTCTAAATATATTGTACGCAGTATGGAGATAATGTGAATTCAATAATAATTATCTAGGTAGGTAATGTCTCACTGTTTCAATTTGTACTCATGTGTACTTAAGTTAATCTTAGATACTATAATAAACATTAGTTTATTACCATCTTAACCTACATGGCTAAACCAACACAAATCCTCGGCGAACGACATTGCAAATGAGACTTGAAACCGTCTTCGAATAGTCCGATCTATATTGTAATGCAATCTCAAAGGCCTCTCTGCACTTACAGGATTACACAATAACGCTTTATCTGAACCAGTACTGGAAGGATGAAAGGCTGGCCTTCGGGTTACCGGATGAGGTCTTAACATTGTCCGGAGATTTCGCCGATAAGATTTGGGTGCCGGATACATTTTTTGCTAATGACAAAAATAGGTGAGGATCCTACTCATGCAAGTGATACTTATATACTTTTATTTTGACTTGTTTCTTACATTTGATAAATAAAAATAGGAGAAGTGAAAACCGTTTAGAATATCTTTTGAATTTTTGCTCTTCTTGTTACGCAGTTATACTAATGAAAAATAATGTAAGTGTATTATCAAGTTTGCGTAGTATACTATTATATGTTTTGTGGTCGTAGTCAGTTTTTTTTCTCAAAGGCACCATCACCAACTTGACAGTAACGAAGATTTTAACCTATAAATTATCTATTTTGACGATTATTAAGAAAATTTATAAGTTTTAGTCTTGCTAATCTGGCGGCGTTCACGTGGCGGCATCGCGTACAAGAATGAAGAGATTGATTTGATTTGCATGATGTTTCAACCGAGTAGCTCTCGCCGTGGTTATTTACTGACTCTTGTTCACAAAATGTTCAGTAGTATGATAGGCTTGACAGAAGGAATTAACACGTTATAGTTAAGTATTAAATTAAAACTCCTTCAAGTTAAAATAGAGATATCTAGGGAAAATACGATGGTAAACCATTTCATTAAAGTAAATATTGTCCGCAGTTTTCTCCACGACGTAACAGAACGCAACAAGCTGGTCCGGCTGGGTGGAGACGGCAGCATCACATACGGCATGCGCTTCACTGCCACCCTCGCCTGCATGATGGACCTCCACTACTACCCGCTGGACAGCCAGAACTGCACCGTCGAGATTGAAAGCTGTGTGACTCATACACTTATAATAGATCACCGGACTAAGCTTGATGCTTCGACTCTCCAATTGATCCGTTCCATACATTCTTTCGCAGACATACGGCTTCGCTTTTGCTGAACATTCTTGCGTCTCAGCAGACTCTTCATGAAACATTTTGAACACACGCTGAGCTGCCAGATTCCTTGTCATTATAAACCCATGGTCCTTAGCATTACAGTGTATATTATCATGCTTGTACGTCCCCAAACTTCAAGCACTTCTTTGCAACTTCACACTAACTTGTCCGAGTACTAGTTCGAACTTTGTAGATTTGTTAATACTGTATAGTTTGCACGTTTTAAAAGTACGCGGCTCTTCTAAAACCAACATTAACATTTTGACATGCGGTTATTTTTATTCTAATAACCATGCTTACTTATCTTCTGAATTTAAATTGGGACTTGAGCCTGTAGTAGATTTTATATGTATTTCAATAACTGAACTAGTGGGAGTCTAAGACGTCACGCCGCCGTTGCCGCGTTGTCTTAAGATGCATGTAAAACAAGATTGCTAGTCATCCATAATTGGTCCAAGTAGTTCTATTGGCAAAGTACTCTATTCTATCAGAGTATTACATATAAGAATTTGCCGTGTCGAAAATGAAATACTGTAATGTTTGTTTTAGAATGGCGTAGTACAGAGACATACAGATGGGTGTCAGCATGCTAACGAATTATTTTCTATGCAGATGGGTACACAGTGTCGGACGTAGTAATGTATTGGAAGGAGACGCCAGTGAGGGGCGTGGAAGATGCTGAGTTGCCACAGTTCACTATACTGGGCCACGAAACTAATGATAGAAAGGTAAATAGCTTTACAGTGATGACATTACTATGTTACATTATCACTTAGAGAAGAATAGAGAATTATTTTGCCTGTATTTCACAGTTGGCATTAGAGTCATTTTATTTAACGTGAATGGGCTTCCAAATAACAAGATGTGACCAAACTTAATGTTTAATATAAATATTCAAGTAGGTAAAAACGGTTTTAACGACGATTTGACCGAAATTTTACTTTAGCACGACCGGGTAAGGAATTAAATGAAACCAAATAACAGCAGTGGTTCAACCGCCAGGGGAAAAAACGGCATTAAATGCACCACAGTGTTTTACCTTTAGTAGATTCGAGGGCCAAGATTTAATACTTATGGGGCATTGATAAAATTCATAAATAAGAGTTAAACTTGTTCTTACCTTCACTTAAAACATTTCAATCTACACTGTGCATCAAGATTGTCTTTATTAAACACGAGTGTAAGGGCACTATCACTCTGCAGCGTGTCACCTTCGTGAAAAATGCGACTGGCGACACGCGCTAATGTGAATCCCGCCCTAAGTTTGTAGAGTACAGTATGAAAGTAGCCAAACTTGTACACTCAAAAACTTTGATCCCTAGACACATTATCAAACAATGGCAAACTTGCATTACAGCAAGAGCCCAAGTTTAAACTAAACACGAGTACATTCCAGGAGAAGTTGGCGACCGGCGTCTACCAGCGGTTGTCACTGAGCTTCAAACTACGCAGGAACATCGGCTACTTCGTATTCCAGACGTACCTGCCCAGCATACTGATTGTCATGCTATCCTGGGTCTCCTTCTGGATCAACCACGAAGCTACGTCGGCTAGAGTTGCTTTAGGTTGGTGAGATTATTAAACTATCAACAAAGACAGGGGTTCGTCAATTTGCTGTCTGAATTGTGTGGTGTTGTAGTTACGTATCTGTAAGACCGGTATCAGCCGTGATGATAAAATGGTATTGAACTATATTAATACTAGCTTTTGCCCACGGCTCCGCCCCCGTGGATGTCGGTTATCGCTTACAAACATAGCCTATGTCCTTTCTCATGGTCTAATCTACCCCTATACCAAATTTCATCAAATCCGTTCAAAGTGGTTTAGGCGTGAAAGCGTAACATACAGACAGACAGACAGACAGACAGACAGAGTTACTTTCGCATTTATAATATTAGTATAGAAGTATGGATTAACATCACTATATGTGAAGATACTTTTTTTATTAATTATGCAACTTTTGATTGACTTTTCAATGCTACGTCGCCGTCGTAGCAGTCTCACGACTTTGCCTGTCACTCAGTGCATATTTGTGTACATACTATATAGTGCGTCAAGAAAGTCGTGAAATTAATGTTGAAGGAACTAATATTTTTCATTGTATTTGCAACACTCAATAACTGTCAAACTGAGTTTTCAGCTGTCATTCCTTGTTTTGTTGTGGATATGTTTCGTATATCTTTTGCGTTCATTTAATTTATTTACGTCTAGTAACAATATCAAGTGTAAAAATGAATTGCAATGTGTGTATTAGTTGTGAGAGACATGTCGTATTCAAAGTATTTCAGGGATATAGTATGATATACGGCGGGATTTCAAACCGGCAAGCTGGTTTCTCATTTGGAGGATATTTATGGCCAAACAACTAAATAAGCCGGTACGTACATATATTTTAATGTTAAACACGGTATGGGAAGTGTAATCTATTAAAAATTATGTGTATTAAGTGAACATTTTATTTTTCAAAGCATTGTTTTCGTTTGTCGTGATTGAGTCATTAACCTACGATTTTAAGAAATCGTAGTACGACACTTTGACGTTTTTGAACAGTCTTGATCCATTTTGTATTAACCACTGAGGCCCTTTGGACTACTAAAATACATGGTATATACATCTGTATTTATCCAGTACCGTACGTTTTTATTTGTTTCAGATTTTCAAAAGCACATTTCAAGACATATAATTTCAGTATGGGATGATATATCCAGTGAGTCAGAAACTATCGCGGATAAATTACGCAAGAGTTTCAAGCAGCATTTTGGGTGTTCAATACCTACTCACTCCAATAAGTTAATGTTCTAAAAGATTATAATTATATTATATTATATACGTACTGTACCTACATCTTTTGTTTTCATTGTTTAATACTTTACAACGTCTGTAAAAAACCGACTGTCTAGCTATCACGGTTCATGAGACAGACAGGTGGTATTGCTCGGGACATGTTTCTTGGACCTAAAATATGCTCAAAACACATTTCACGCCCACGGTACCCATGGCCATACTCCTGGTGGTACCGTGGGTCTAATAAAGTTAAAGTGTACTACTGAGTAAGCGATTCTGTGACCAGAGCGGTGGTGGACGAGCTCAAAGTCACCAAGCATAGATTATTACAAAACAATCTGCGCGCGCTAGGCCAAACAATTCGTTTATCTCGCAGCTTAGATTCAAAATAGTGTCCCGAGGCATATCCTAAAAACGTCCGACACGGCGTGTCCTTGTATATGAGGCCTTATACTCATTTGTCGGGGTGTAAGGTTAACGGCATTTCCCTCACCCTCCAGTTAACTTTGAGCCATATACGGGTTTATGATGGCCCTCTTGGGTGTCCTCATCTAACCTCTATACCCGCTGCTAGTCACAGGGACCCGTGGCGAGTCTCCAAGCAACTCTCTATAGGGCTGCTCCCGCCGCGGCCGCTAATTGCAGTAAGTGGTAGCGTCTCCCATGTGCTGAGTAAGAGAGAAGCATTGCCGTTAGCGTTGTACAGGTTGCATCGAATGGAGGCTTCGGATCACGCGCACCAAATTTAACATAATATCTGTGCTTCTAAATCCCGTGTGCTTGTCTGCCACCTGAGTGATTTGACAACCATGACTTCTAAACTCAATCACTTCGCACTCGTTGATTTCGATTAGTTGTTAAAGATTTTATATGCAAAAGTTAATATCTAAATGTGCTGCAAGCCCTGCAACCATTTAAAAAGGATATAACGACTATTCTGTAATTAAGTATATATAATTTTCTAGCAAATTATAATTATAATTTTTATCATAATTTTATTTTTTGTTTTGTACGGGCAAACGTAGTGTAGGACGCCCAACGGCCAGGTGGAAGGACGACCTCATCAAGGTCGCCGGGAAGCGATGGATGCGGGCTGTTTCAGATCGGTCATTCTGGAAGTCTATGGGATAGGCCTATGTTCAGCAGTGGACTATGTGTGGCTGATATGATGATGATGATGAATTTTCTAGCTTGAAGTTTGATTTATCTCTAAAGTTTGCGCCATTAGTGCCTAAATAAAGTGAATGAAATAATTGCCGTATTTTTTTTCACTTTTATTCACCTACTATCCTACTATCTCGTAATGAAATCATACCATAAAAAGCAACAGATCAAGTCTGTTTAGTTATAGTATGACAGGGCTACCAGATTAAGCGCAGCAGCGCCACCCTCAAATTTCACGACTTTCTTGACGGGCTATACATATTTATGTATTGCATGTATACAAATTAGCATTGAGATATTTACCTATATCTATTTCAATTGATCTAGGTGTGTAATCTACGTACATAGTTGTAGAAAGACGGGAATGTTTGGTCAGTGTTGCCATTGCATATTATTACATATGATTTAATAATAATTAGTTTTAAGCACCTAAGATGAAGTTGTAAAATATAAAATATAATAATAATCCATACTAATATTATAAATGTGAAAGTAACTCTGTCTGTCTGTCTATATGTTACGCTTTCACGCCTAAACCACTTTAATGAAATTTGGTATAGGGGTAGATTAGACCATGAGAAAGGACATAGGCCATGTTTGGTCGCGATAACCGACATCCACGAATGTTTTTCCCTCTCTAGGAGTCATAAACAAGCAAGTTTAGTTAAAATTTGGTTATTGATAGCACTATGTAGTACATTCTAGAATAATAAATTCCTACATATTATTATCCTAAACGATATTTTGTAACAGGTATCACAACGGTGCTCACGATGACTACGATAAGTACAGGCGTGCGCAGCAGTCTGCCGCGGATCTCGTACGTGAAAGCGATCGACATCTACCTTGTGATGTGCTTCGTGTTCGTGTTCGCGGCGCTGCTGGAGTATGCCGCCGTGAACTACACCTACTGGGGCGCCAGGGCGAGAAAACGCGCCAAGTTAAAGAACAGGGACCAGATGTCGAGCAGTGCAAGTGTTGAAAAAGATTTGAAGTGTTCTGGAGGTAGGATTAGTATTAGAACTATCTATCGATCTATAGGACTACCTACATAGGCAGTTTTATTTATTTATTTATAAAACTTCATGCACAAGTAGCTACATAGGCGGACTTATTGCCACGGGCATTCTCTACCAGTCAACCAAAGGTAGTGCAGTGAAAGACTCAGTAGGTGCATTAATAGAGTAACATTGTATGAAGAGAGCATACCGAATAATTTTGAGAAGTAACATTATAGGTACCTATCATGAGGTATGTTGGTATAGTCTGATATAGGTAACTTAGATACATATTAGTAAACAAGTGTACTTACATAAATGTAATTACTTACTAAAGTTCAGCGCTCCTCGATGGATACAATCGTCAACGTATGTTAGGTACAAACGTCAATGAATTACCAAGTGGTAATTCTAGTAGCAAATATGGGCTGAATGGCGATTATTTAAAAATATTCGAGTGCCGTAACTTATTTTTAAAAATAAAAGTTAGGTCTACTGTCAAGATGTTTTTCTATCTACTTTATTTAAAATACTCTCCTTGCGTATGGCATAGCTGTGGGATCCCCAGTATAAACTAGTCCTAGTGTTTGTTAACTGATGATCACAATGTCTATAGATAAAACTATACAATATGCAGGCATTTCCAACCTAATGAATATAGTTAATCACCTTTCATTATGAATAATTATCTCTTACTTCTCAAGGTTCTCGTTCCCCTGAAGAGATAATAGCGTTGCGAGAGTGTGCCACGAGTACTGGGCGGGTGTCTCCACTCCTTGGTCTACGGTCCAAGCCCTTGCAAGCTGCCTCTGGAGCGCCACCATCCCTGCGTCTCCAGCGCGACCACACCCAACTCCGATATAGAACGAGACCGCATTCTAGGAACTCCAGAAGTTAGTACTCATTGAATATCTACTATTTTTGTGTAGATTCTTATAATTTGACTGGTAAACCAAGCTTTATTAAATTTCTAATGCTGTTCTTCGCCCCTAGCGTCATTAGTTTTGACTAATAATTATATTTTGTATCAGATAACAGAACTTTTGAAAGCTTTAAAGGTGGAAATGGAATGATAATGTTGACCACGTGTCTCTCTACGTGTACCCCGTTGAATCCCCTGGGGGCCCCAATACTTGAACCTCTATAACTTACTGCATAACATTAACTGTGAAACGTATTTTTTACAGATGGATCGACAGGAAAACCGAAAATGATGCACGCTCTTCGACGTGGGGCCACAGTGTTTAAGGCATCGATGCCCAAAATACGAGATGTAAACGTTATAGACACTTACTCGCGAATAATATTCCCCGTTTGTTTCATGCTTTTCAACGCCATCTATTGGGTCTTTTACATATTTGATTGAAAACAAAACTTTACGTAACGTTTTAAAATCTTTTCGCCGTAACTGTAATTATTGTAACGAATTTAATTATGTGGTAACTTTGTGGACTCAAGATATGAATAAGTATTTATCGTAGGACAATATTGATTTTACCCATCTACGAGTATACGTATAAACAAAAAATAGTACCTAGGTACGTAGTACGCCAAAATATGTTGAATGTGAAATTCTTTTACCAGATTTTTCAAAGAAATTAAAAATGTATTTCGGTGTGTTTAAGAAATCAATTGACGAAAATAATTTCCATAGTCTTAAACTAGTCTTTTTATTAAATTTGTATATCATTTTTCATTTTCTTTTTTCATTTACATAATTGTTTATTAACTTTACATTGATATACCGTAAACTGGGGCACTTCGGACAGTGGGATAATATTGGGACAATTTTTAAAATTTGATTCTTTTTTTTCAAAAGCGGTAGGTTAACATAAGAAATAGATAGATGAACGACAGGAAAAGCATTGCCACTACTGAAGACGATAATTTTCGAAAATTGATGAATTAAATTTTAAATTGTCCCTCCCTCAGTTTACAGTGCCCAAGCATGATGCAAAAAGATGAGTGAATGACGAAGTGTAAAGCATTTGATATATCATAATACGTAGTTTTATGTAAGTAGTCCATAGATATATTGCATTTTAATATAAAAAAACTGCCAATTTTATGTCTATAAGTAAAAGTTATGGTTATTCGAACAAATTAATACGTTTTAACTTTGCTATTGTCCTATTAGATAGCAAATGTGTAAAAAAAAATATTATGCAAGAAACAGACTTTAATTTTTTAAATGTAATTTTGACATCGTTGCGTATTATTCATAACGTAATAATGTCTAAAAATAAATAAAGAGAATATAGACGGAAAATGGGTATTACTAAATCCCTCTTGGATCTGGAAATCCAGCAAGGATTTATTAAATATACAGAATGTTACTTACCCGAAGCATTTAGTATTAATACTTACAATTGTATACTCGAAGAAATTAAAATTTAGAGGACTGAAAATTCTTTTTTTGAATATTGTTTTTAAAAGCCACTATTGTTTGTTATGCGTTCCGTAACAATAGACGAATTCCACTCATTTGCGTCCCTTCAGTTGGTGTGTCAGCGTCAAAAATGTCTTGACTTCAAATCTCAAAACAATCTTAAAACTAAGGTATTAAGAACAAATCGAAGTGGTATATTGATTTAACTTGTATTATTGAACGATTTTAGTACGACCTTTAGTGCGTGCCAAATATCTGAACAAGCAGTCAAGAGGACGTTAATCAAGGCATTAAGATCATTTTGAGCACTTTGTTTATCAAGATCAATTTGATGCTGACTCTACCTAGTCGTTACACGCTGCATTGACATACATTTAGACAAACATACAAATAAAAATATAATAAGGACAGTAGGGACATCAAAATAACTAATTTATGTTGCTATACATTATTTGTCCCAGAGTGTTCGCAAGATACCTGCGCGGGAGAAATCGGAACTATAATTTTATCTTCTATTATCTTCGAACAATAAATAATACAAGCACTTTGGGTATAAAAACAAAATAACAATATAATAATAAACAGTTCGATTTTTTAAATCAGATAAGGGACAAGAAATGCACGTATAGCACAACAATTTACAATTACAACAACATTAGGTAAGTACACCAGCGCCACCATTGGCGCGCAGACTTATCGTCCGAGCACTTTACTACTGGACGAGCCAAAAAATTAATTGATGTTATATCCTGTCCTAAATTATATAATGGTATATATAATAGAATGTATAATAGTGATTTTCGATATCATTGTAAATAAATTTAATATAGAATAAAGGTGAAATACGATGTAGTTGTAAAATTGATGTTTATATTAGAGGAAAATAGAAAGTTATAGCTTGTTTAAGATAATGTTGTAAAATAAAATTTATAAATATTGTTGTTTTTATTTATAGTTCAAGTAGTTAAAACGATGAATGTATGAATAGGAGCCCAAAGGTATAGGATCTTGAAGTCCTTCCAATTGAGGAAGTAAGTATAATGTAGTCTATGAATAAAAAAAACTTTTTTTAATAAATGAGAGACCTAGGTATCACTACCTCTCTCTAAATAGCCTTTCGGCTATTATGATGAATTTTGGAATAGGTATCTATTATTTTTATTTGTAACTTTGACTATGAATGCTGGATGAATGCTTCTCTTCATATTTTCCCAACTTTTACATGGCAAGATATACCTACTAAAAAAACGTAGCTTCAAAAGTATTTTCGCATTTTCCTTCGACCGTAAAATAATCGTCCGTTGGTGAGTGACGGATCCAAGATACCATAAGGTTCTGTACTCTTAATGAGAGATCTTTTTTTCCATCAACTGTAACTGCCGAAAGGTTTTTAGTGCTAAATGTAATGCAATCGCGTGGTAAGTATAAATGTGTAGGTATAAGAAGTTGAAGTTATTGATAAGTAGTTCCACCGTCGTTCAAAAGATGGTCTCGTCAAATTTATTTTGCAGGGATTGTATATTCTTGCCTACGGTTCCAAAGAGAGGATCCTCCGATCGGGCTCACACTACATACGCCTAGCTTATCTCGGCCCAACACTTGATGACACGACTGTAACCAGGGTGAGAACTTCTATAGCACAATGAAGGATTAGTAGTTTGGTATGTCGTCGTAAGGTGGCGCTGAATATAGTAATATGTTTCTGTTCTGTGATGATAATAATGTACAGTATATAAATTAATCATATTGACGTATAATTAGTTAGTAGCCAATTCAATTCTTGTTGAATGGCTCTAGTTAGTAGCCATATTTTTTATACTTGTGTTCGCGCCAGTTTTGACAGCCGTCATGTTCCTGAATGACGTATCTATAAAATAATACATCATTGGTGTCGTTAGTCGTACAATGGTGTGATGATAGGAAGCGATTACTGATACCATTTTCCATTTGCAAGAAAACAACAAGCTCACCTACTTGGTTAGACTATTTTTCCTACCTATTATTACGCGGTAACTATTAGTTCTGCTATGTCTAGGTTCAGAGCTGAAAACCAAAGATGTCGGTTACATCTTTGGCTTTCACCTCTGAACGGAATCCACCTTATTTTGATGACTTTTTACTGACTTGACTCTTGGTATTATTAGGTCTATAAAAGTCTAATAACTTGCTCGTTTAAATAAGTGACCTCTAGGTAAGTAGATTACAATTTCGTAGCCTATAGCATACAACAGCAGCAGATGCCTGGTTAACACGAATGTCTAACATTATAGAACCTTGTTGCCGCCATCTTTGAAAATATATTTGCATTTCATACAGGGTTAGTTCCAAAAAGTGTACAAATTCACAGAGATCTTCTCACAATACATGTATGTCCGTGCAGACTCATCTCATTTAACGCCATCTAGTGCACAATAATACTAGTCAAACGCTCCTAATCACGAGACATACTTGGTAGTTCCCACCTATTCCCAGCGTTCCCTGCTTCACGGAGCTACCATAGACTACTTAAAATATTCATTCACCATTCTCCGAGCCTTTTATCAACATAGTTCGAGTTGATTTTCTGTGATGTTGCTGAACTTAGATATTTTCCTTCAGTGCCATCAGACCACCACAACCAATGGAATATCAAAGTTCTGTAGTTAAACTAGTCGGCCTTTTTAGAGCTCCAATTACTTACCCGTAACGTAAATAGTCACAATATTAACCATTTTTTTAAATTCAAAATCGGAATGTATCACAGTGTCAAAATAACTTTTTAATATAGACACTTACATCAAAATAAGATAGGACAAATTTAAATGTAATCTTATTATGCATCTTTGTTGGTTACTCGTGTCTGTAAATCCCTGAAGGGGTAGGCAGAGGTGTACTAGCACCCACGTTTCCCGAATTATGTTTTTCGGTCCCGTGACGAGAGGGCGAGCCTATTGCCGTCTAGCGGGCCCTTTGTCTTGGGCTGTATGTTACCTATCCCTTAGTCGCCTTTTACGACACCCATAAAAAGAGCTGGGGTGGTCCTATTCTACTCCACCGGGAACCAACACGGAATTTGTATAAAGATTTATTAAAGACTTTATATACTTATGTACATGGAATAAGTGAAAACAAGATATTTTTATATTGTAAGTGTGGGTGTACAATACAGTGTACAGGGCCCTGCAACACCATTAGGGCCGAAACCAACATAACCTGCAAGTCGGTGTATGTACCTGTTATTCAATAAATTAGGCCCTGGCCCTCTCGGGATTAACAGGTCAGACGGCAGTCGCAACCGATAAAGCCCGACCAACCCGGGGAGTATAAACATTTAAACATACTATATAAATATACTTAGCTATGGGGATAATGAAATGTGGACCTATTTATCTGCTTGTTTATCTAATTCGTGGTTTATAGAAGTCTACAATGCGAAACGAAAATTGCAATGTTTACAAACATTATCAGTTTCAGCTGAAAATATGTACAACATAACGAGTACGTGCCAAAACGATGTTATTCTTCATGGAAATCTTGTCATACTTGTTATAAGTGTATCTAGTGTAGATTAACAACAGTGAAGCACCGTTGCGGGTAATCTACTTCCCAAACTCTACTAGGTAGGTATACCCGATAACTGTTGGCACCCACTTCAACAAATAAATCTTACGTGCCTCTTTGTGTTCTGAGTGAAATCTGTAATTTAGTAATTTTATAGTTCTCAGTGCCATTGGTTTTTCAAACCGGATTATTTTATACTTTTGGAATTTATGTATGATTCTTTCATTCCATATTTAATTTTCTCGAGTGTAAGGGGTAATCTAGTGAAAAGTGTAGAAATTCTGAAAAGTGGTTTCATTTCAATGAGTGATATTCGTATAAACTGCCGACAGTACTCTTTTGTCGAGGTTGAGAACAAAACATACTCGTATACCGGTATACCTGCCTAGCTTTATTAAAATTAAACGTAATCACATAGGTCCTTATTGTATGAACTCACAACCTTTTTCTTTTTTATATTCTTTTTTCAAAATTCGAACATTGAAGCCATTGCATGAAAATGAAAAAAAAAAAAATATTTTAGCTATGGTTTTGGTTTCTGATTCATTTCGCTTTTTTCTTTTTTAATCAATAATGAATTTTGGCGGGAATGTTAATTTGTTTTTCTTTTGTTTTGTGATTTTGTTGAGCTACTAAGTTGAGTGAATGAAAAATATGTGTAAATGAAACAGCCCAGATAATATTGGATTGCTTTTCATAAAGAATAGTGAAGAGGAAAACTGGTAGTCAGGTAAATGCCATGATGAATGGATGAACCCTGGACAAAAGGTAAGGCATTTTGAGAAATTTTATTAATATAATTTGGACACAATAGCTTTAATAACATAATATTTACGTATCGCAGAACTATTATAACGATCTACTTTGGATAAGTAGATGAGTGTTGATGATTGCGTGTGGGAATTCAGGCCAGTTTCCTCAAATCCAGAACCCGCAATAGGGTATTTGACTAAGTCGTCGATTCTTCCCAATACTAGTTAATATGATAGCTTGTTGTGAAAAAATACGCCTTGCAAAATAAAATATTGCATATCTAAACTCAAACTATGACTTTAAGTCAAAATATAAACAATCAAATTCAATTCCAATATATAACTTTTTAGATTCCTCATTAAATTTTAAATGACTTTTATTATGAACTATATAAGTGTAAACGCAACGAAGACCGAGATAAATGCGATATTATCTTGCACTACATACATTTTCACTACGCGCTACTCGGGCGGCGCGCGGCGCGACAAATTGAAATTTTCAAAATCAAATATCTTGAAAACTATTTGTCGTACGAAAATTTTACTTTTTCAGTTCATTATATTATAAGACAGTGGTCATTTTTTGAAAGTAAAAAAAAATAGTCAAATAGCCCATTGTACGAATTGCCGAGTCGCCAGTAAGTTTGGTTCGAGTCGAAGTATAGGTATAAGTATATCTTATTTAAAATATGCTCAAAATTTTCTTTATACGCAGTGTGCCATAGATATCATTTTGGTCTAATTAATAGTAATTTTAGGTTTAAAGGATATATTTTATAGTGAGCAGTGAGCACGGGGTGCTTCTGCGGTGAACGAGCTCAAATTAACCAACTACTTATGGATTATTACAAAAAAATCCGTGCGTGGCGCGCACGGATTTTTTTTCGCCTTTTCAATTTCGCGATTTAAGTCCAAGATATATGGTTCGACCAATATACAAGTAACTATGGATGTCGGTTCCCGGCAATTATTCGAATTTTTATCACCGTAAAAACCTTCCCTGGACTTCCACGAATAATTCAAGACCAAAATTAGCCAAATCGGTAAAGGCGTTCTGGAGTTATATCGTCAGGAAGGAAAACCCGACTTATTTTTATATAGTAGATGACTTATGATGGTAGGTATGCATAGACAACGCTCCTTTGTGCGTGGATTCCTAAAAAGGGATCTGAAGTTTTCACTTCGCGTATTGATATAAAGATAAATATTACTTTGAAATTGTTCTAAGGTTTATTCGAGAGGTTTGAAATTATTATATTAGAAACTAAGCAGAAACACACTTTCGCATATAAATAATATTAGCACAGTAAAACGTGATAGAACGCCCACGTTAGTTGATATATTGACGTGAAAGCCTCTCCCACTGATAAATGCAATGAGCCATTATTTTATATAAGATACTTTGTATCTACACATTGATTTAATCAATAGTTAATAGATTCTTGACGTGCTCATACATATTTAGACTCATGCGTGAATACCCCCCCAAAGGGGTAGGCATTAGAGGTTTCATGACATTAATACTAATTTTCAAGATGAAATTTCTGCAAGACCAATTACTAGAAGAGCTTTTTAACCGATTTAATTGAATAGTCACGTTTACAATCTCACATATTTTTTAACGATAGACGTCTGCTTCACTAGCGTCTTTATTCATTCAATGACTAAAGTAGATGTTGTATTCGTGTTAGGCACGAAGGAAGGGATGCTTGGCCCTTAACCTCCACTGTGCAACGAAGACGGTATTGCCTCTCTTCCTAGTCCTTTTCCTATAGGCAGAGACGTATTGAAAACTAATACTTTTCTCTCTTATAAGAGAATTTTAAAGAGGATTATTGACAGGTAATGGCAATTAGGATGAGGACTCCTCTTCAGATTCTTGCTAAAAGCATCAAACATGGCCCTAACTATAAAAGATTCGTCCAGTTTTGCTTACACTATGTCAAGTATGATTTGAGATAGACATGGTTATTTACATTTATAGTAAAAATTCGCCGGGATATTTACCATGTTTCTTATTTTCTTCTTAGTTAGCGCCAATACATCTGTGATCATGGCGCCTGAAAAAGCGCCGAAATACCGGATCCTCGAAAATTATAAGGAACATGGTATATATCCCGGCGAGTGTTTTACTAGTACGCTAGTACTATTATCTATTCTGTGGTTTTACTATCAATACACTTTGTCAGTAGCTAACTACTGGATTTTATCAGTGTCATTCTGTTAAGTATTACGTGTTACATCATTCCATAAATAAATCATCATCATCTCTGTGTTGAGTCCCATTGTATATTTGGATAGGTCTGAACGTTTCCCTATAATATGTATGTATGTATTTATACTATACCATCAGGTCCGCAGTCAAGATATCATTTTACAAACTATGCTTAGTTTGATTCTAGAAAACCCTGGAGCTGTAGTATTTAATCCTAATATTGAATCGTTCTCATCTCTGAATTGGCAATACGAGGTATAGCTTATAAATATATAGTTACTCTTAAAAATGTGTAATAAATTTCTCAAAACGGAAACGAAAACCTAATATTAAAATTGTTACAGGCAAAACTTTGCCTATGATGAAATAACTAGCTATATTTATAAGCACTTTATTTTCATAGCACTTGATTCACAGTAGGCGATACAATACGAATGTAGGGGAGCGTTGAAAGAGATTTTATATAGGCGCAAGGTAGCAGGGGCGGCGAGCTCCATTCATCGACAAGGCGCAGACTGCGCGGGACGCAAGGCCGCGGGGCGAAGGGAGGTAGAGGTTCCAGATTACCTACACCAGTCGCGCGACGAGAGCACATCTGGAGACGTGCTCTGTACCCATTCTCAAATAATAGTACCAGAAAAAAACATTAAGTGTTTCTTGTTAGTGTTGTGCAAGACAATTGCGTTCTTGTGTTTGAAAATTCGTTATTTTGTGTCGTCTGTTTATTACAATCTGGAGATGTCACATCTCTACGCTGTATAAGGTGTGTATTGTTTTTCGTTTTTTTTTTATATATCTAGTGTAGGTATATTTCAACACAGGAGAGGTATACAGATAGTCTCCTCTATGAAAGTGCTTAGATATAGTGAGTTATTTTTCAGATGCGCTTTTTTAGGCATATGTAAACATTTGCCATATAATCAATAATTTGAAAATATACCACAAGTGGATTTATGGGACATAACTGTTCTAGATTTTGCATTTGACGTCGTATGCCTTAGTTTCATAGTGCTATCCGTGGGCGGCTATAGGTGTTCAGTTTCGAGCTTACAGAGGGCGACAGAGGGTAGGCATGGGGTGAGCGGGGGCGGGCGTGGGCACAGCCTCCGCGCATTTCACCCCCCGTATTGATCGCTCAATTTTCAAACGTATTTCCTATTAAATATTGTCACAATAAAGCATTAACATTAACTATCAAATGCTATAAGATTCTAAATACAAGTATAATTTGATATGATTCACTTATCGATGCATAAATATATTTTTATCTCTTCATTCATGTTTCATAACATAAGTGTGATAATAAGTAGGTCTAGTTAAAATATATGTAGGTATATTACTATATTTAAATTAGTTGAAGCGAAACAGTAATAGTATAGAGCAGACATATTGATGGTTGCAAATAGGCAAATAGGTACCTATGCTAATACAATTTGAAAATGGGACGCCATTTCATCATATCTGTACCAATAATTGTAAACGGGATTATGCAACGACATGTTTTTGGATGTATTCGTTTTATCTATTTTTAGCACAATACAGAGATGACAGTATTAAAGTTAGACCTAGCAAGTCAATCAGTTATTTTGACCAATTGGGCAACTACCACAACCCAGCTAGCTTTGTTTTGTTTTCCGTGCGGAAATCCCCCCGGATACCTCCCCCGCCGGAGCAGGATTATGTCGGACTGGAACTGGCTAAAACCGCACGCCGACTGTGGGCCGTGGTGCTAGGCCGGTGGTGAGGTTGTCATCGACATATCCCCCGCACCCCGGCTCAGCCCAGCTAGCAGCGTTGTGGGAATAACGAACTTTAAAGACCCAACCCCTTAGAAAGCTATTAATAGTACGAATTAATTACTTCGTTACAATGTGAAGATTCTGTTATTAGTGTACTTGGATTGATATAAATCCAAGTTTAAATAACAGATATACCTAATATCAATGTTGGAACTACCTACATTCTGGTCTAATATATACACGTAGGCATAACATATAAAGAGCATTTTTTTAAGACTGCAAATATAGGGATGTCTATCAAATAAGTATGCAAAGATGCAAGAGTATTACAGATATTATAACAATAGGTACAAATATCATGTATTTTATTCTTGTGAGATACATTTTGTGAGTCTACGACAAAAGCTTTGAACGACCTAACTGCGTAGCATGCGCGGTTAGTTGCGTGGTGAATGAAAACCAGATCAACAAGTAGCTAGTAACATTGGCTTTCGTTTCGGTCGCGCATGCGGTATAAAGCGTAACGTTTCCAATATGGCCGCATCACAGACAATATCTTAATTCTCGTAAAGATATTTTTAGCGGAGGCTAGACTAAAATGGACGATATTTTAAGCGCATTTTGATTGACTATTATACCAATTTTATAGGCCTTGATGCTTGAAGCTTGTCACCATATATCGTAGTATGGTACCTACACTTACAATAACTTAGACTACGTACATAATAGATAATTATCTTCAATCAATACATTATTTTTTTATATACAGGGTTCGCTATTTTCAAGTATGTACGAATGTAGAGCTTACGGCGAGCAATTATCTTCGTGCAGGTAACTTAATTTGCATAGTATTTTGTTCCCTAACGTCGCCAAAGCTTCTCGGTAAGAAAAGTAGGGTAGGAGAGAGCGAATGACACGTCACAACACTCGTGAATAAGAAGTAGATAGCCGCGAAGTTGGTAATTTGCATGCGGTTGTCATTTTGCGAAGTTGGCATTCTGAGATGATCCCATATTAAGGATATTTTATACGTCCGGGATGAGAGGAGTCATTTGGTTCTGTGCTCACATGAACTTCAGACACATTTTTTTACAGCACTATACAGGCCTTCGATTCTACTAAAGCTAAATTACTGTACCACAGACACTGCCGAAATGACATTAAATTTTAATATTTATTCCCATACGCCTAAGGTCCAAAATGAAATGAAAAAAAATCACATTTTTTCATTCATTCATTTCATTCACTCTGCAAACAATAATTTAATATTGAACTTTAAAGTTATCGCTTTAAAGTCTAAAATTTAACGCTGCTTTTTGCAGCATCTGTGGTTCGACTGACGTGACTTTAGTTTTGACTTAACCTGTCAAGCCACACAACAAATAAAACAATAGATAAACAATAGACTCGCGGTGCCCGGGCACCGGTTGGTGACTGATAGGTTAATAGCATCGAGGCCCAGGTCTACAGCAATTCACTTGTTCACTTAGCTTTAACTTAAACTTGTCATGCGTTCGCTAATTACTACAACTGTCCAACTTACGTTAACATACGTTTTTTAAGTCTAATCTCTATATTGTTTTCACAAGTACTTAGCACTGCTATATTGGCTCTTCTTTCTATCAACAGAATTTATCATAGGTACTCCACTTATAAGAGTAGGTACTCGGCAGTTATCTTAACTGTTTCTGGCTAGTAATAATATCTCTTTGTTCAATATGTTATTTATAATGTTTCTCTTTGTATTGACATTTATTTATTCATTTTCCCTATTGACTGATAAGTTATATTATAACAGATACATTTAACTTTCTTAAGTATGTAGAATTGTGTAATCTATGATTGTCAAATTACTTAAACAATATTATGTCTCGTGCTCATACAAAATTTCATAAATACTCATATTTGTACGTATACATTAAAAGAACATGTTGAAACTCGCAATGCATTATAATATATTTTGTAACATCATCTGTACACATGTTTAATACAAATAAATTTCTTTTTATCATTTCGTTTTTCACTTCATGTTTCTGTTAAGTACACCTCATTCTTGTAACCTCAGGAGCGGTTTCTTCATCAACATAAACCTTATTATAAGAACATGTAACGCACCGTTCACCAGACCCTTGCACCCTCTGTCACTTGACGACAAACCAGCCAAATACATATACCTTGACAATTATAGGTATAATATTATCCTATTCTTTAATTTACAATCATATTACGTAGAGCCATTCTCTCATAGATCTTAAAGACTATAACTTGAACCTTATTCGCATTCAGGTTCTAAACTCTTTAGATCTGTTCAACATATTTTGCAACAAGCAAAAACAGAAAATTATTATGATGTCATAATTTTAGTTAATTTTGATTTATAACAATCTATAATAATAATTTTCTTACACAATACTTTTTATACGATATGCCTATGGCTTGTCTAATATATATTATTGTTCTTTACTTTTGGAGACATCATAAAAAAATAAAAATTATACAAAACATAGATGAATTAAAAAGATTTGTTCATTACATAGATAAATTCATAGAACACCTTCTTAAAGCTAAGCAAAAGGTTGAGATGTGTCTTTATTCGAGGAATTCAATATACTTACAAGGTGTATTTATCTGTTAGAATAGAAAAATAACTATGAAAGTCTCCAGTTGTACAAATTAGTTCGTAATTCCACCTACGTCTTTTCCTTCGGAACATCTATTTTTGAATATAGTATTCAGATATAGTTTATTTCAATGCGACTGATTATTCGGCAAAACGATTAGTACCTATGACGAACGACACAATATAAATTAATAGGTATTATTTTTAAGAATATTGCGTAGGTACACATCCTGGGTGGATAGGTATAAATCTTATCGATAGTTAGCATTCGTAAGTAAAGAATCGCAAAGCAGAATCAAATGTGGTATTGTGATCATAATTTACTGCCGGTTCAGTAATTATTATGCAATACACAGTGCTGTGTCACGATTGCATCCGAGGCCTTGACCTTGATAAATTTTTGATATATTTTATTGATAATGGCAAATAAAAGTAAATATTCTAGAACATTCTCTATTGCTATTCAGACTGAAAGTAAGCCTAGCTTAACTAGCTTGTGAAATGGTTTCTAGAACACGGATAACGCATTTTATAAACGATTATTATAAACACCCAGAGCTATGCAACTAGACATATTATTCATTGCATACAAATATTTGCACTGAGCAGAGATGGAAATCACGACCTACGTCGTAGCACTTCGATTGCTGCGTCGTAGGATTCCCGCTCGACAGGAGACAATGGTGTAGCCAAGGTCCTCATCATTCATCTCTCTGATTTATGCAATATGAAATGTCTATTTAGACCGGACTTATTTGATCGGATACCACTTGGTGGACATACCTGGCGAACAGTGTGGCCCGAAGGTCGAAGATAGGACATGAGAACAATAGCAATTGTGCAATTGGCGTCTTCACCATCTTGGGCACTGAAAAAATATAATATCATAACAAGACCACAGCTTTTTTCTCATACTCACATTCCATAAATATTTATTGAATGATAAGTATTTTTGCTTGAATTTCACAACCACACATGAATAGATGAACTAACATTAATAACATCTGTCAGTTTGCTTGCATAATAGTACCTATTGTTCTTAGCTTGCATCATCTCATTAACTGTACAATAATATCATTATACTATTCTATTTCTATTGGGGTTCCGTTATCAAACATCTATCAGATAACTTTCTGTGTGCTCATTGGTATCCACTATCTTTTTGCCAAGTCAACATTTATTCATATACTTAATCAAGTCTAAAAAGTATATAAGTTAATATAATTATGCATTTAATAAATAAAGTAGATAGGTAGGTACCTACTTACATTCCACAACTAAATAAATAATAAATAGTAGACCTTTGTAGTAGACTTACTTAAGTAGCCGAAACCTCTTTGAGCAATATACATACATACACATGATTAGGCAGAGGTGGATTAACACCCACATTTTATCAGTAATTGTAGTCAGTCCTACGTAATAGTTGGTGAACAATATGCGTCGAGTAATATGCGTTACATATATTGAATATCCATCTAGATCTGTAAGATATATGCAAGTAAGGGAAATGCACACAAAAAAAAAAAATACAAATTCGATTCACAAGTGGATTTACTGAAAAGTTACTACGGCAGTGCTATGTTGAAATATTTGAAACAAAATAGTATAACTATTTTTTTCTCAAAATGGATATTATTTTTTACAGTAATGGCCAGTAAATGACACTCAGTAACTAAAAAAATTTATACGATCCACATTGTCTGTGCCCTATTTCGATTATCGTGTCTCGTCTCGAGTTTCGACCCGAAAGTCTTGGGACTCGAGACAACCAAAATTTACAAAAGTCGCTTCGAGATACGAGACGTCCCGGCACCCGAACCCTAGTAGATGGTAAGACTTTATAGCCTTGGCAGCTGAAAGCATTTAATCAATTTCATACGGAACCACTAATATAATTTTGAGTGGACATTCTGTCATAATATAGTACAGTGTTATTGATTGCAATTAATCTAGCAGTGAGCTGCAGAGCAAGGCACTAGCTACACAACTACGATTTGAGTGCCGAAAATCTAAATAAGTGCAATAAAGTGCCAATAGATAAGGTAATTTATTAATTTTTATTTTAGTTTTGAGAATAGAACAATTATGGTGCCAATAACGGGTTCTTTTTCACATATTTAGATGTTTGAAAAATGTTTAGTACTAAAATTTTTCGTTATCTCAAACTTAACAAGACGCCGTATATTTTGATAAGCTTAAGTTAAGTCCGACTGGAACCCGAAATCTATAACAGATTCCCTTTCTTGGTTTTACTTGAAATTCCCTGACGAAATACATATCACACGGGATTCATACCAACCTAAAAATATCATCATCATCTTAGCGTGCTACCTGTTTGAATCCGAGACTTTGCACCCCAACTTCCAACTATATTCGTGTTCAAAGTAAATTTACGTCTTTACTAGTTAGGATTAGGGGTCTAAAAACACAGAATCTTGCTAGTTACTAGACCTTCAATATTGTGTAACCATTTAACAACGATGACTATAACTAAGTGTGTATTTTTTTCCCTAACAGCGCTTGAAGCAAAAGAAATGCAGTACCAAAATTTATTTTTTATATTCATCACTATAGTGGTCGCAGCCCTGGTTGTGGCAGATGACGTCAATTCAGACAGTTTTTTCATGAAACAATTAAATACAATGCAACCACTGCGAACCCAGTTTCAAGACATGACCGTACGTGTATGTCCAAAACACAAAGTTAAAATTAATGGGCTGTGCGTACCTTACGAGAAGACTGTGGTAGAAGATTACAATGACGAGGATGATAAATAGCAAACCTTGTATTGTTAAAATAGAAGTTCTACATATGTACATATTAATATTTACGTGGTATTTTAAGTTCAATATATAATAAGATATTATTGTTATTATTTTATTTCCTCATACTTATCTTCTTATCCCTATATCTTAGGGTACAAAAAAATATGTATATTATAAAAACAATAGTTTCTTTAAACTGTGCTCTCGGCTAGACTAGTTATCTCCGAATAGGACAAACGTAGCAGGTACAGTCAGCGTCAAATTCATCTTGATCAGCTAAGTGTACCCTGCTAGTCAAGATCGATCTGATGCAGCCTGTACCTACATGTTTGACTACACAAACGAAAGAATGAAAAATTGAAGACTTCGTACATTTAAAGAATTTTACGAAAACTGACTGTACAATATACCTATTTGCACAAGAGCCAGGTTATTGAGTGATCTTACGAAAAAAGTAGTATAAAATTTCCCTTCATTAAGAAATAAGGTCTTAGGAGTACTTAAGAACTCTGAAAGAATTGTAAGTAGAAGATTCTTCCAGCAGACTTTCTTAAGTGTTGATTTTGGAAAAAATTAAGATCTTATCATTTGGAGATTGTGGACTGACTGTGACTGTCAAGGAGAGCATTGCTATAATTAGGTACCTACAATTTAGGCTGCGCTGATTAATGTATTCTCGTTGGAAAATACAATTGACAAAAAGATTATAAAAATGAAAATCATTGCAATAAAGACTACCTAAAGACGGATCTCAACGAATAGCGAAGAACCAACGGAAACATCTTAGTTTTTTCATATTCTAAAGAACCGTGTTAATTCAATGTTTGCATCTAGATACTACTGTTTTGTAAGTTCTAGAAATCGTAAATCTAAGTAAGATATATAATTTTGTACATGATTTTCTCGTGTCTGTGCAGGCGTATAACATCCAGCTCGTCATGGTCGATCTGCCGCGGTGGAGTCGCGCGGGCGCAGCGCTGGTGACGTAGTCGATAAATGCGCGCGCCCGCGTCGCTGGGTTTGCCGCCAACATGCCAGCGCCGCTCGAGCTCTACCTAACCCCTATAATTTTATTGGCGATATGTTGCGGTGAGTTATGTTTTTTTAAGTATTAACTATAATATAAGCTATATCAAGGTATACTTGTACTGGACACGCCTGATGAACAAACAACATTGTGATTTCTGGGCATTTTTTAAACCTGAATATTGAGCAGAAACGTAACGAAAACAATTGACAATTCATAAAAATGTCGTGCTACTTTAATGTTAAGTCTGTCGGAAAGATTTAATGTTTTTATGCAGTTCTAAGGGCGGACTAAACAAAAAGGTTAATTTTTGGGAAGAATTCAGGAGAAGCTAAGAACCTGTCCTCTAGAGGCGGGTTCCGACGAGCTAAACCGTGTGAAACTCTTTTCAGTACATTTGTATACAATAAGATTTATATCTATCGTCAATCAAACTGTAAAACATAAACTATAATTATTATCAAACATTTTGTGGGAAATCTGTATATAAATAACCCAAAACTTTTTTTTGAACAACAACAGAACAGATAATAGGTATTATTTGATCATGGTTTATTATTTTTTAGCCGTAATAACAGCCGACGAAATCCAAATGATACGGCTGGCCAACGTCACGGCCGAGCCACCAGACCTTCGCTCAATGGGGAGAGTGCCACCTTACCAACCATCGGGTGGCATCGGTGGCGCTCACCAGGGCCACTTCCCTCGTGGCGGATTATCTCGTGTCGAAATGTGGCCTCGTAAGTATCATAAACCGTACAAAGTGTCAAATAATTTGGACTTGCACCCTATAATTGCAACTTCTACGGGTACACTACCTTACCGTCTACCCGGCTGTTACCGCAATAATTAATTTACTGTCTAAATTACTGCGTGAAATGGTGTGGCACACTACAGTTTAACAAATATGTCATCAAACTAGGCGGTAAATTGTGGCTACAACTAGGCGTTGTTGAAATTATGGCGGTAATTATTGGCATATAGCGGTAGTATTGCCGTAACATTAGAGATTCCGCATTTTTTGATATATTTTTGATACGGAACGACTTCGAAACGTTTTTTTTAAGATATTTTTCGCCTTACTAAAACTTTTTTTGAGCTATATGCCTTCTGTTAAATAGCTATTTTTGCTTATGGGAACGTATTATTCGCTAAGATATTAAGAGAATTGTTGTCCACAGGCCCATCGTTTAAAAACATGCATACAGTATCTCACGGTGCCATCGATATTGAAGATCATAATGACGACGGTGGATGTCATAAGCCATGTCCCCAAAATCACTTCTCGTGTCAGGTAAATATACTTCTCAGGTATGCTAAAATGTTAAATAATCACCAAAATTACTTTAACCACACCATGACGAACGTCTGGTGAATAGTAGTCAGTATGACCACCAATATTTAGCTGCCAATCGTAGAATGGGTTATCCACGCAAAGTAAATTACTCATTTTCATGTTAATTATATAGATTTCACTCGGAATTTCAATGCGAAAGGAACTAAAAGTAATAAATTCCAAAAGTGCTTCCCTGCTGATGATGATACCTCCCAAAAAGAATGCTAGACTAGCTTAACACTTCTATGGAAACTAAACTCTTGTTTTGAATATAATCATCTTTTTAACTTGGATAGTCAAAAAAAACGTAGTGAATTTGATTCTCGTACACTATACGATTTTTGACAGACACTTTCTGACAGACAAAGAAAAATTTCTGTTGTGATAATTTCACAGTTAAATTTGGTTACAGATCGGTTGCATCTGTATTCCAATAGAAGGACGTTGTAACGGTAAAGTCGAATGTGCTGAAGCAGAAGATGAGAAAGGGTGCACACCAGCTTGTGACGAGAACCGCAACCGAACGCTCTGCCATAACACCAATGTTTGCATCAAAGTGGAGTGGCTCTGTGATGGAGATAACGATTGTGGGGACTTCTCGGACGAAACTCGTTGCGGTAAGCTATACCATACCGCTACTGGTGTAATTCTCTCTATATTATTGTATAACCTCATTAAGTTAGTTAAATTAAAACTTAACAGATTTTTTTTATTTCTCAACAATTTTTGATACTATTACATCTTACAATGTTGGGGTCCTTCTGCAGTGAAAACAATTTTGGTTGCTATTTATATTCAATTTAAATGAGGCTCTTTCTCTGTGAATAATTCTCTTGAAAGGATTAAAATTTCCCTAGACAACCTTGAGTAATGCATCCATCTTTAGGATGACAGTGTAAAATGACATTGTTTTGTGTAAGTACTAAAAAAATAAAATTTGAAAATATACTTATGTTTTATTGAAATGATTTTAAGCTCAAATGTTTACGCAGGTGGATTGACAAACTGTACATCGCAGCAGTTTCAATGTGCTAACGGACTATGCATTCACAAGGACTGGGTGTGTGATGGCGACAACGACTGCCGTGACAACTCCGATGAATCCAACTGCACTAAAGGAAGGTGAGTACTTCTATATCTTTCTTAATTATTCACTGATGGTAGGTAAAAGTTTAATGTTTAATGATGGTGAGGGTACCTAATCTGACATTTCGAATACATCGGGATAAATGAAATGCTCAAGTGGGACTTGAACCCACGACCGTGAGAATGACCGGGAGCTATTGAACTGGGCTATTAAGCCACACCTGAATCACTTCAAATTTCCCTTCTCTTTATATCCGTCTTTAAGGGCGACGGTGGAGCCATCTACCAACTTTCTTACGAATATTTGCTATAAAAAAATCATTCAAATAAGCTGACATTTTGTGTAATGCTGCATTTACACGTTGGCGAACACAGTGGCGAACGTGTAGAGCAGGGCTTTGTGTCATTATCGATGTGTAGCGGCAGGGTGTGTTGGCCAACTCGTAGAGCGGACATAATATAATAATCAGCAACTTTGTATGAATGATACATGAAAAGTTGTAAAATTGCAATTTGACAGCTCTCGAGCTACAAACTGAGAGTTTAATAACAGGTTTTTTGTATGATTGTGTACCTGTTGTCATTATATGACTGTATAAAATTAGTAAAGCTGGGTACACCTCAACCAAACTGCAAACGTTGAGCGTGGTATCTCTCGTTAGCTTTCACCGTAACTTTCACACTGGTTCATCCGTCTACTCGTCCCGAAAAAAAAACCCTCTCCCTCACACACAAATAAAAAAAACACATCAACAAATCTACAATAATAATATGATAAACGTCTCTAAGAAACCTTTGCAAATTTAGAAGCGTCTACTTAATGGCTTTATCATAATATATGATCTACCAGTTTTTAATAAACTAAACCAGATATTGCAACCGAAAGGCAACTCGGTAAGGAATCGCTGAACACACATGAAGAAGACCGGGCTCGGTCGGCGAGAGATGTCGTGCGGTGTTCCGCAGGGATCGGTCCTGGGACCGCTACTGTGGAACATCGGTTACGACTGGGTGCTTCGCGGTGAGCTCGCGGGTGCCGCCGTCACGTGTTATGCGGACGACACGCTGGTGACGGCGTGCGGGTCTACATACCGCGAAGCGACCCTGAAAGCCACGACCGCGGTTGCCCAAGTCGTGGAGCGGATCCGGCGGCTGGGTCTCGAGGTGGCTCTGCATAAAACCGAGGCCATGTTCTTTCATGGGCCTCGGCGCGTCCCACCAGAGGATTCCAGCCTCATAGTGGGAGACATTTCCATCGCCATCAAGCCCCAGAGGAAATATCTGGGACTCGTTCTCGACGGCCGGTGGAACTTCGGGGAGCATCTCCGAAGACTGGCCCCTAAATTGAAGGACACAGCTGCCGCCTTGGGGCGGCTGCTGCCCAACATGAGGGGGCCGGATGACTCCTGCAGGAGACTCTACGCGGGAGTCGTGCGGTCTATGGCCCTATATGGGTGCCCAATATGGGCGGACACCCTGACGGTCCACAATGCGCGTCTGCTGCGTGGGCCGCAGCGTGCAATGGCCAGCAGGGCCATTAGGGGGTACCGCTTGATATCCTTCGAGGCGGTGAGTCTCCTTGCCGGATCCCTACCGTGGAACCTGGATGCGAGAGCCCTTTCGATGCTATATCGGTATCGAAAGGAGGCGCGGGAGCAGGGACGGGAACCCGAGCCTGATGAAATTCGGGCAGTGAGGTCTCAGCTCCACAGGGACATGGTAGCGGAATGGGAGCTACGACTTGGGCGACCAAGCGCAGGGCACGCCGTAATAGCGGCGGTAAGACCCATCATGGAGGAGTGGCTAGAGAGGCCACACGGCAGCCTCTCGTACCGGCTGACGCAGGTGATCACCGGACACGGGTGTTTCGGGAGTTACCTGTGTCGGATCCGGAAGGAGCCAACGTCCGAGTGCCATCACTGTGATGCGAGCGAGGACACAGAGCTGCACACGCTGACCGAGTGCCCGGCGTGGGACACGCCGAGGCGGGTCCTAGTGGCGGCTCTGGGGGTGGGAGTCCTCACACTCGCCACGTTGCTCACAGCGATGGTACGATGCGCGAACGCTTGGGGTGCGGCCGCCTCCTTCTGCGAGCAAGTAATGCTCGAGAAGGAGGCGGCCGGTCGGGTCCGGACCAGACTCCGGGCCCGGGAAGCCCGCGCAGAGCGAAGACGAACCGGACGTCGGAGGTCGCGACCTCCGTCCTCCATGAGCGCTGGCCTGGGGGTGACCAGTGGAGCCACCTGTCACCCTAGCAGAAGCAGGCCGCGGCGGCGGCGCAAAATGCGCCTCCCCGTAACCGGGGCTAGATGGGGACACTGTGGTCCCCACAACCCGAAGGGGGCCATCTCGATAGAGATGGTCCTGGGTCTGCCGGGGTGCGAGAGATATGCTTTTGGCAATCTCACCTCCGGCAACCAAGGACCCAAGACGGCGTGCGTTTTAGTCGGTTCGAGTCCGACATAACCGCCTCCACCGGTTCCGTGGGGGTGGTATCCGTGGGGATTTTTACACGATAAAAAAAAAACACATGAAGAATAAGAATATTGTTATGAATAACCAATAGACTCAACGACCTACAACATAATATGATTCGAAATACAAATTCATTCATTCGATTTAATTGATAATGTCGATCGTAAGCTGATTATGTAATAAGGTTATTATGAAGGTTGTGACAAAATTTCCCGTACGTCGCGATTCATAATACCAAAGCCTAATGTAAGCAAAGGGAAATTCTCTTTGATTGCTTTGTTGTCAAAGTGTTAACTAGTTCAATGTTATAGGTCGGTTTTAACAATGAAGGGCCAGACAATTGAATTAGTAGGTACACGTCAACAAGTTTATAAAAGCGATGTGGAATAAGTTTAACTGAATGTGATAAATATAGCAGTAGTATTTTGATTATTATATAATTATTATGATAATTAAAAACGTATAGGGCCACCCACCCAAAACCCACAGTAATGTCCAGATTTATAGGTACTCGCAGGTACTTTTAAATACATTACTTAAGTATACAAATAGATCTGGTATTTCTCTTGATGAGACATGCTTCCACACCGAGCTCCGTACAGCTTTTTTTTTCGTGTGGAAATCCCCTCGGATACCTCTCCCGCCGGAGCCGGAAGGGGAGATTATGTCGGACTCAAACCGACTAAAACCGCACGCCGACTGAGGGTCGTGGTGCTAGGCCGGAGGTGAGGTTTGTCATCGACATATCGAGACCCAGGGCCATCCCTTACGGTTTAGCCCTCCTCGGGAGGAGGGACAACGGTGTCCCCGACTCGCCCCCGAAATGAGGAGGCGCGCTTCACAGCGCGCCGCCGCCGCCGTGGAGCTCTGTACAGCAACCGTGCCATAGACATGTCACTGTCTTATAATATTTAGTTCTACCCGCACAATTCCTAATTTTATACTACCCGCACAAACAATACACACACGCTAGAAAAACAAAGTAGCTATGTCAACTCAGCGAGATTCGAATACACAGCTCTTACAGCCTCTTGATTATAATCCCATACTAATGCTACCTTATTACTTATCACTATCAGTGACTCGTAAGAAATCGATGGCACACAAAAGTTGTCTGTCATGTAACAAATAAAAGTGTCTAGGTACCTAGGTGCTCGAACATTCTCAAAATAACTCAGAATATACTTATCTACATATATAGGTAACGTTGTAGTAACGTGTAATGAAATGAGAATTTATAGAAAAGACGTCATCGCGACTATTTTTAGAATTTACGCGAAGGCTCAATAATGTACGGGATAGTGTGGCGACAGTTGCATTACCGAGTAGCGAGTAACTCTATATTGAGAGTCTATTTTAGAACTGAGCTATTTTCAGATTATCCTTTACGTTTATTTCCATTGAAGAAGAATACAAGGGTAACTCCTTGCTTAAAGGTCAATTGAGATTAGGCGGCGTAATGCATAAGCAGTTTTTTAATTGGTATTAAATATCAGCCTTAATTTATACAGACAGAGCTTAAAATAGCAGATAGATATTTTCGTACAAGCATTAACATAGGGTGTTAAGAAATGTTGATGGCAACTACAAAACTGCTAGCAGACTAGAAAAACATACTTGGTGAAAATAAGATACCTATAATAACCGAGCCCAAGTTTATTCAAAGTAAACGCTTTGGAGTCCGGAGTCCTTTATCCTACTCCTCCACTATTGGTTTAACTTGCCTTCAACGGAAGCGACTACCGTCTGCCCTCCTAATCTCGAGAGGAAAGCCCGCCAAATGATCTAAATCCCTTGGTTTTCCCCCTTCCTGTTGACGGATTATTGTGAGTTGTGATATTTGGTACACACCTTCGAACAATAATCCATACTAATATTATAAATGCGAAAGTAACTCTGTCTGTCTGTCAGATGTTACGCTTTCACGCCTCAACCACTGAACCGATTTTGATGAAATTTGGTATACGGGTAGATTAGACCATGAGAAACGACATAGGCTGTTTGGTCGCGATAACCGACATCCACGCGGGCGGAGCCGCGGGCAAAACCTAGTACTATTTAAATCAATAAAACAATTGGTTTGCATACATTAATTTTAAGATAATTATGACACTTTGTACTCAAGATCTTTCTGACGCTGATTGTTGCTGCTGCGTGCAGATGAGGTTGGCTTGGACTTTCTTGGGTCCATACACTCAAACATACAATTAACACATACGTGCAAATTACAAGCAGACTCAACAACTGTGTAAATTACACAGATAATAAATTGTCCTAAGTAGTTATCCCCAATACTCGAAGCAATAACTATTGGCGTGGAGACCACTTAAACCACTACGTCATTGGTGCCATGTATAACTAACTTAACTAGTGCTCTAATTGAATCAATAGAACCTAAGTGCTTCTAAATAGCTGCATTACATACATCTTAGTATGCATTTTCTTGACGCATGATGTTTGATATTCGTTTTTTACAACTGTTACGTTATGCGACATTTTATGTAAATTATTCTGGGAATCTGAAAATGATTGCCTGTTTATTTTTGATGCTAACTAATATTATATTATATGCCATTGCTTTCATTATTATTGTTACTAAAGTATCTTCGAAGATGCAATGGCTTGGATAGATGTAGAGACGAGCTTATTGCCGTCAACCGGACACTTGACTGGACTGAAAAATGCCAGACCTCGTGCACTCTACCGCTTTGCTATCAGGACAGAGAGTTTTAAGCTTTAGGCTTTGAACTAACTAGACAACTGTTAAAAATAATTTGAGAGTCACCTAACGCTTCCAAGGGCAAGAGCCCGAGTCACAAAATTGTGTAGAGTGTTTAGACAGTTTAAATACTCAATAGTCGTACAAATTTTATGAATTTTAACCTGTTCCTAGCTGTAATATAAAGCCATTTTATCGTTAATATCGATTGATACCGTGTTTGGGTATTTTTAGGTATGTATAAAATGTATGTAGGTATGTATTTGAAGAAATAAACATTAATTTCGGTTTATAATCTCTGAACTCAAGGCTCAAGGTCCCAAAAAAATTGTTTACCATTTTACGAGGTGACTTTAAATTAACGTGTCTCAAAGTTAATTTTTGTATTAGTTGTTTATTGTTTCGATGAAGATAATTAGGCCAGTGTAATTGGGACAGCATTTAATAAAACGTCGGTGTATTATCGGATTTCCTGTCTTTACATTCCTACTCTGTGCCATAGCCTCCTATATAGGTGTGTGAGGAGCGGACGCAGCCTCCGGTACGTCTATTTTTATCTTTCCTCAAAGTAATTCACCTAATCGTATATAAAATATTTGATCTTGTACTGTTAGAACATCAAAATTATAATAGGAAGAATGATTGTGTGTTTTTACAGTTCATGAATTTATTTATTCAATACGTTTGTTGTTGAAATTGGCTGCAAAACTACCATTTATTACTAGTTCTGTTTTTGAGGAGGAAACGAGGCCTTAAAGTCTTTATATGCTCATAAAATATCCCTGTTTTAATCTTAGTCCTACCAGAATAGAATACAAGTGTAATTTCTTGACTTTAGTGCCCCACAAGGCGTCTAGACTATAAGCGAGTACTATTATGTATTCTGTGCTATAAGGCTGTCCTCAATTAAATTTTTAACGTACTCAAGCTCATGGAAAGGAGATCAGTTGACGGCAACAGGAACACACTTTGTTAAGTAGGACAAAAAACACGGTTGGGGAATTGGGAGTTTCTCTACATTTCTCCCTATCCCTTCAGAGTATATGGGCGTATAGATATATACCCAATGTATCATTTTCGGGCATGTCTCAGTAATTCATCATCTAAAGTTACACCTCTGTGTAAAAAACCGGCTTGGACCTTAAAAAAATATGATAAAAAATAATGCAAAGGAGTTTATACCTGAAATACAACATCATTAAAAATAGTGAAATCAAAACCAAACCCATCTACGACAGTCCCAGAGTCTCATTTAAAAAGTTTAGGCGGGACTTTCAGAATTTTATTTTACATTGCGCGGTGGAAGCTGTAGCGGTCGGTAGATCAATACGTTGGGGCGTTGGGGGCTGAGGAGCGGCCGGGGAGGCTGCCATGACGACGCGCCCACGCTCTCCCTGCGTCCCTTCAAGGAGACTTGCCCGATATATCCCACTTCCGTGGGCGGGCTCATTATAGAACAAAATCATCGACGTGATTAACATTACTGGAATACTCGCTAGGGCGACAATCTTGTGTGCGGACAGTTTCACTTCAATCAATATTCAGTTTTAGGTAAAAATAAATTGAAAATTATTGATATGGTCTGTTAATTATTTAGTTATACATCATTACTTGTAATTACGTAATATAACCAAGAAGTATTGAAGCCGAAGCTATGCTGCAAAGATGCTAAATATAATACAAATCACGATTGGCTATTATATTATATATATTATATAGATAGATTATTTGGTGACCCTTTGCTGAAAATTATGTCCAATTACCTCATTATTTGGCAAGACGAAATTGGTTATATGTGAGCGTTTGGTCACAGCAGTTTTCATGTTAACGAGGTATAATGGCACTTCTTCTTGGTTTTATATACCGACCTTGTAACCGGCTATGTTTAGACCAGTTATGTAGCCACCTGATATATTTTGCCTTATTAGTAAGCGTAATAGAACAACTATTTATGTTATTTTATTTTGAGCCAGTTCTCTCTTATTTTAAATTAGAAATGTCAACAATTAGGATAGGACTTGAATCCGTAACGGTCCACTTCCACTTTTCGACTGTTACATTACAAAAGTTCACGTTTCCAAACAAAATATTCGCCCTGAACATAGCATAGCGCAGCGAAAGTGCAGCGTAGAACAACGAAGTACCACGTAGCACAGTGTAGCGTAGCGTGGCGTAGCGCGGTGGAATCCAGCGTAGCACACAGCCTTTATTGTGGCCGTCTTGCACTACCTACGTAACAAACTCATGTTCTAAATTACGTTGGTTCCCTCGTGTATATACAATCAAAGTATAGCTTATTTTGGGTATAGAATACGAATAAACATACTAATTATATATATTTTTTTATACACTCGATCACTTCAAGTAGACTTATTGATGCATACAAATATTTGCACTGAACCGAAATCAAACCTGCGACAGAATTTCAATTATAATATGCCTTTGAGTGCCTTTTTGGGGATATGAAGCCATAAGCAATATCAGTATAGGTACTTATTCTTGTTATATTGATGAAACCCTACGTTTGTGACGCCCACGCACCATATATATGCAATATTAACGTGAGTGTTGCATTTCAAAGCATTGTAATTGAATTTCCCGGTATTCCACAATTATAACAGCTTTTTCATTATACACAATGAAATAAATTGCTATAGTTTTGCAACCCACTAAAATGTATTCGCAGAATAAAATGTACATACATACATGCATATACTCACGCGTGTAAATACCCGAAGGGGTAAGCAGAGGTGTATCAACACCCACATTTCGCCCCATCTTCGGTCCCACGTAATAGGAGGCGAGCCTATTGCCGTCAAGCGGATATTTAATCATGGACTGTATGTTTAGTTTCGGATGGAGAATAGTCCTATCCCTTAGTAGCCTTCTTCGGCACCCACTGAAAGAGATGGGGAATAAAATATAGACTATATTTTATTTCTGATTTTTTTTCACAGATGTCGAGATGATCAATTCATGTGCGCTAGTGGAGAATGTATATCCAAACATTGGAAGTGCGACAAGGAGCCTGACTGTCCAGACAGCACTGACGAGTCAGAATGCAGTGAGTATTATATCATCTTTTTTTCATCGAGTGCTTCCATACTGTACCCACAAGTTAAAAGAATAATAAATATTCCATCTTCTACCTCCTGCAAAAGTTCATTCCAAAGTCTACCCCGACATTTTGTAACTAGGCAATTGTTTATAATCGTCAATAAATATTATTTAATTTCATTTTTTGAGTTTTGTCAATTGAAACATACAATTTACATATCGGATAATTGAACCTTGTTCTTGCCCATCCCATTTGAAAGATTTATGGAGTCTTTAATTAATAATAATCAATAATTATCGTTATTGAAGTTTGGTTTCTAGTTGCGTCTGAATCAGAATTGTTCACTTCATTTTGAATAATTTTACAATATCATAATATAGTATTCTATACGTGTCCCATACAGTATGAACATAACGGATAATCATATTCTACTATGGTAACAATAACATAAATTTTTACTAGCTGTGGATCTGATACGGTGTGGGGAGAACGAATTCCAATGTGACAACAAGAAATGCATTAACAAGGATTTCAACTGCGATGGGGACAACGATTGTGGAGACTGGACGGATGAAGACTCCTGTCCAATGCTACCTGGAAGTTGCAACGCAGGAGAATTCAGGTAAACATCGAAGAATAACACTGTCACTGAGGTAGGAGAGCAGATATCAGGCTCCAAACTGCAAAGCTTTGGATACAATAGATAATGATAATTATTTTACCTCAGACTTGTCAACAGTAGATTCATTAAGCACTGAATACCTCGTCCCAAATGGATTGAGAATAAAGTTTGTTGACCTTGTGACCGTTATTTTGAGTTTGGAACGGTTATTCAGGGGTTGTAAACATTTTCCATACTATAGCGAAACCGACTGCAGCACCACGTGATGCCCGCGTGAACCTTAATTTTTTTATAACAAAAATCACTACTTATAATATTTACTGCAAAATTTATTCTCATTCGATCTGCACGGCCTACAGACAATGTGTAATAAATATTTTAATTTTGGCGAAATAGATGCAGTGATGGCAAGTGCATTCCGGACCGCTGGCGATGTGACTCGGAGAGGGACTGTACGGACAGTGAGGATGAACTGAACTGTGAACCTAACTCAATGCGGAACTGTACTATCGATGAATATACTTGCGTTGATCGACGGTGCATATTGGTAAGTTCTCAATTCAAAATTGGCTATAAACCATGACCACCATCTTTTATATCATATAATTATACACATCATTATAATAATAGGATAGGGTGTTCGTTGGGTTGACCACATTATCATCACGCTTAGCGGGCAGATTGGTTAATATTTTCGTATTTTGTGGCAACTACTGCTCTTGCTGTCTCAATGATTCTCATTTACCAACCCATTATAGCCATATGTGGCCGTAATGAGTAGCTAATCAAAATCAATCCATCAATCACCAACCTACCGCAGTCTTTTGCTGAACACAGACTTCTTCTCCCAATGTCATACCACACCATTCTCCGCCATCCGCATCCAGCTAACTTTTACATGTCGTCAGTCAGTTTACTGAATCCATCAATCAAGGAGTCATGTCAAAATCATACTCGTGGCATTTTTTTATACAGGACACGTCAATTTGACTTCACCTTGCCTGAAGTTAAACTAAAGGCAAAGTCTTGGAAAGAGGGTCACCAAAGTAAATATGTACCATGTCAACAGTGGTGGCACTCAGCTTGACGGCCTCATCAGATGCTTATTCGCGCCCCGCTTAAAGGACCCGGGACTCTAGGAAGAAGGAAATCGACGTCCATTCTGAGATCAAAACTTCCAAACATATCTTTTATAATGACAACAAATTAAATCGTGAATCAGTTATCGATCTATCTTAGAATCTCTCAAACCTACCTCATCTTCATAGAAAACTTGGCTCTGCGATGGCGTCCGCGACTGTACCAACGGCGAAGATGAGATGAACTGTGAGGTACACTGCGAAGAAGATCAATACACTTGCAGGACCCAAGAGCATCTTATAAGTAGCGCGTTCCGAAACTGTGTCAATAGGAAACATGTCTGTGATGGCATGAAGGATTGTCCTGAAGGTATGTGAATCTTTACTTTAATTTTATAATGCTGAAGATTTTTGTTTGTTTGAACGTGATAATCTCTCAGGAACTACTAGATCGAATTTTAAAAAATTGTTTTGAATAGTCCGTTTATCGACGAAGGTTTTAAGCTATATACCATCACGTTACTACTTAAGGGAGGGGAACAGTGATCATAAATGTCAAAAAATTCGGCAGATTTCCATACATTATATGAAGACATATCAAAATATATGCCACGGGCGAAGCCAGGCGGGTTAGCTAGTAAGTCATAAAGTAAAAAAAAAACACATGGTTTACATACTGAAGTATATACAAAGTCAGATCACTACCATGTCATCATCTGCGGTCCAAGTTTTTTTTTATACCACATAGGTGGCAGACAAGCACACGGCCCACCTGATGGAAAGTGGTTACCGCGGCCTATGGACGTATGCAACACCAGGGGCGTTACACTCGCGCTGCCTACCCTGAAAATGCCCCTCTTGAAGAACCCCATATTGTAGTCGCTTGGGAAAACCATGGCAGGGAGTTCATTCCACAGCTTGAGCGTACTTGGGATGAAGATAAATGAATCGAGCTATACTTGCTAAAAGAATTATGGATTGTAAAATAAACTTGTTACCAATAATTAAAACTAATATTTTATGCTTTATCAAAGGTGACGATGAAGATAAGTGTCCAGTAAAAAGGGAATGTACTCAAGAAGACCACTGTGAGCCTGGCATGTGTATCACTACGTATGATGGACGTCATACTTGCACCTGCGACCTTGGATTTCTACTGGCGAACAACAACTATACGTGAGTTTCTTCACATAATTTTATTACAGCACTAGCTTTACCCCATTTTCTACTAACAATAATATGATTAATTTAAAATTTAAAAAATAAACTATTAATATAATAAAAAAGTTAAAATTAACTATGGAAGAAGTCGGTACAAATCGATTCGTAACGTTACAATAACAAACGTTGTTTCGTAACGTTACAATAACAAACAAAATGTTTTAAAAAGATAAGTCGGCTCCTGTAGAGTTCATGTGCGTATTAGAAATTACTTATCAATTGCTTCGACGAATAAGTAAACATAGAGAAAAAAGTACCAAGTTTTAAGCCAATCTATATCATTGAGATAGAACATTACATACCGACCTGAACCCACTCCTAGCACAAGCAATTTAGCTTAGTTGGAGGGGTTAGTGGGAATATTAGTAACTTCGGTTCTAATATTCTTAAAGTGAATAAAAAAGGGTATTCTAAGGCATTCTAGTAAGTTGAACAAAAACTGTCACTTCGGGGGGATCCGATGCTATAGGCCCGAGGACCGTAAACTGTGTGCTCATAGTAATGATGGAGATAAATATTGAATAACACACTCATACTCAGTGGAAAAGTACAAGTGTCTTATTCAATATGTGTAGTAGATTCCACCAAGTGCCATCAATCTCCA
The DNA here is from genome assembly GCA_914829495.1 of Eilema sororculum. Taxonomy (NCBI): domain Eukaryota; kingdom Metazoa; phylum Arthropoda; class Insecta; order Lepidoptera; family Erebidae; genus Eilema; species Eilema sororculum. The sequence goes on from OU618538.1 coordinate 16,335,995, forward strand.
GTATAGACGTTCGTAGCCGGTAGGTAGTAATTTATAAACTGATTATAATAAACCAAACCATTTTTTTTTTTTTCATTTAAATGATTGATTGGTTTATTTTATCTATTGTCTAGTTGCCGTGATATTGACGAATGCATGTACGAACAAGACCCCGTGTGTTCACAAACATGCTCCAACACTGTTGGAAGCTTCAAATGCGGCTGCATGACGGGCTACGTACTGAGACCTGATGGTAGATCCTGTAAACCTACTGGGGAATCACCTACACTACTGTTTTCGAACAGGGTTGGGATACGACAAGTAAGTTTTAGCTTTACTACAAATTCTTTTGTATGTTTTTTTGTGAAGTCAAATCTTACCAAGCTGAATAAGGATCACTTTTTTTTGAACTATAGAGTCTTCTTCTTCTATCGTGGCGATTTGCCATCGTGGTGTAATAATTAGTTTCACGGCGTCGCCGCTACTCACGGAGAGGGCCCGAGCATAGGTGTCGCTCTTCGGGAAGGCTTATTACGTCCCCTACTAACTATAGAGTGAAATATATCCATGACAGTTCAGTTCCGATGAGTAAGCACTTTACTTACCAAAACATTAGCTGATTCGGAAACCAGAATTTGCTCCAGATAAAGAAACTATTGAACGGTCACCAGCACAGTCACAAAGTTTGAATGACGATCTTTTAGAATACAATAGTGACAAACAAGTGCATAGTCTACATGATGATATGTCATCACCGTAGCCTATTGATATTTGCAGTATCAAGTGATTGCAAAAACTACTATACGCTTTTTGAGTATTTTATATCCGAACAATAGCTCATCCCAATGAGCCAGATACCAACCTAATAAATCTATATTTGGAATGAGAATACATATTTTGCATTGATATTCACTTAGGTGTGGCTAACCGGAGACAACTACATGCCAGTGGTCAAAGGACTACATAACGCGGTTGCACTAGACTACCACTACGAGAAGCAGCTTGTATTCTGGACGGAAAATAACTTGAGAGTCATCAGAGTAGCGCAAATTAATGACAATAATCTGACAGGTAAGATAAGTCGATTCCCTTTTCTCCTTTTCTCTCACTTCCTTTTATAAAATCAAGGTCAATTAGAGCATAAGTTAACGCAAATATGGCAGATTTATTTATAGTGTTTATTAGCTCTTTTTTCTACGATGATCTTGCATCTGATTGTACTGACATTTTAACTTCTTGAGTCCAATATGTTAAAGCAACCAATTTCGTCTCAGACGTTATAAGGTGGGGCTTAGAAACACCAAGTGGCGTAGCTGTGGACTGGATTCATGATCTTCTATTCTGGACGGATTCTGGCACCAGACGTGTGGAAGTGACTACGCTGGATGGATCCCAACGAGCTGTCATTGCTGCCAACGATCTGGATAAGCCGAGAGCTATTGCAGTACATCCTGGAGACGCTTTGGTCTTTTGGACGGATTGGGGTAAGTAGACCAAATGCTTCCCGAACCAAAATTCGCGTAGTGATAAACAGACATGCATATGGTAAAAACCATTATATATATTGCCAACACTACAAAATAATATGTGCAAAGTATTCTAGTCTCTCTACCAGAATAGTCCGCAATGTTATTAGAGGTATCTGGATGTTACCATGTTGTATTGTTTCGAGTTCCCGAAATTTCGGCGCTGTTGCAAGCACCATGATCACAGAAGAACTGATTGTGATCATGGTGCTTGCAACAGCGCCGAAATATCGGCGACTCAAAACAAAAATAATGCGAGTGACTAAGATAGTTTAAATATCTATATAATCCCCAATAAACCATTTCACTAGTCTAAGGTAACACATTAGATTTTAATGATTGACATGTAAAATCACCTTGCTGCAAAATGGGTTTTGAATTTACATAATTTCTTTTAGGGCCTAACCCAAAAATAGAACGAGCAGATATGGACGGTAGCAGACGCAAAAGTGTCATCGTTGATAAAATCTTTTGGCCTAATGGACTCACTATAGACTATACCGATTCTAAGATATACTGGGCAGATGCGAAACATCATGTTATTGAGAAAGCCTCGTTTGATGGACGTTATCGGAAGAAGGTAAGTGAATCAAGAATACGCATACCTACTTAGCTCTTAGAGCAGCTGCAGGTAAAGATGTCTTCACTATGCAGTTAGTTGGTTTGAGCATTACATGCAAAGATGATTAAAAGCGATTTAGAATGCACCGGTAATGTCCAAAAGTCTGAAAATCTTTTAATAATATGCTTTTATAATAAAACATATTGAGTAAGACACTTTGTACTTTTCCACTATATTTTATTTTTCATCTGACCGGTTTCGCCTCACGGCAATCTCATAAGTCATAGCTGCTATCAATCAACAGTATAAACAGTTTTACAATAAGACTGTTTTAATTTTTGAATTTGTGACTCGATAAAGTATATCCATTTGGAAACCAGTGAACAATATATTAGACTAAAACGTAATTACTACTTTTGCATTGAGAGCTCCTCACCTGCTTCTATGCTTACACACTGATCCTGTTTCTAGATTACCAATAAAGGTCTACCCCATCCTTTCGCAATCACACTATTCGAAGATGCGATCTATTGGACTGATTGGCATACGAAGAGCATATCCACCGTGAATAAGAATACCGGGATGGGAATACAGACTGTCCATGCAGGACTGAATGTCCCCATGGATATACACAGGTAAATGTGAATGGAAAGTTAATCGGAACGAATTTTTCTATGAACTATGGTCGTAGTCACTTCCAAAAAACTAAGATCAGTCAAATAAAAATATGAATATAACCGGGTCTTATGTTAATGATGAATCTCAAATTAAGTTCTTCGCTTAGGATTTTGATTAGATTAATTACGGATGCCCTGCTATATTTTTATATATTTAATGCGTTATGTTACTGATATCCAATGCAATTTTTTTTTCTTCCACGTTCATTACATTCTAATACTAAAGTGTAATCGATATAGTCAGAATCAGAACAAACTTTCAGCTATTTTAAATTAGAATGAAATTTTTAAAGCATTAATTATGCTAACTTTTAAATTCGAAAACATCGGGAAAAAGAAGAACTCAAGTGGGACTTGAACCCACGACCTTTCCCTTACAGGGGGAATGCTCTTCCAACTGAGCTTTTGAATCACACCTGAATCACTTCAAATTTTGTATTTCGAAGCTATTTTAAAATTAGACCAAATAGCATTGGACACGAAACTGCAAAGTCCTCTTATATACATTATAATGTTTCACTGTTGTAATCACTTATTTATTGTTGTTATGCCAGCTACCACCCCTTGCGACAAATAAGGACATACAAGAACCGGTGTGGATACAACAATGGCGGTTGCTCTCACTTTTGTTTGCCAAACAGCGATGACCACTCTTGCCGCTGTCCTGTAGGCTTCAATTTGAATGATGATGGGTAATGTATCAAAGACAGCAATATTTTACTAACCATAAGTAGGGATGTTTCTCACCCTACAGAATCTAAAGTTCATTTTTCATATTGCATTTACTGATGACTGATGACGTATCTAACCATCATAACTTCCAAAAATATAAAATTGTTGTACATATTTAGTTAAATCGGTAGCCTAGTGGTATGGGTAATGGACTGCTGAGACGAGGTCTCGGGTTCGATCCCAGGTTTACCATGGCACACACCAATGACTTTTCGATGCTTTTCGAAGTTATGTGTGTATTTATCGCAGGTTTATAAGTGCCCGGTTAATGGCAATAGGCTCGCCACCTATTACATTGGGACCTAAACATAAACTGCCAGCACCTCTGCCTACCCCTTCGGGGAATACAGGCGTGAGTTTATGTTATGTTATGTTATGTTATGTTATGTTATGTTATGTTATGTTATGTTATGTTATGTTATGTTATGTTATGTTATGTTATGTTATGTTATGTTATGTTATGTTATGTTATGTTATGTTATGTTATGTTATGTTATGTTATGTTATGTTATATTTAGTTATATCTTGAAGAATCTTTGTTTACGTTGTTTTTGTCCTGTAGCCGAACCTGTGAAGAAACTCCTGAAAAATTGCTACTGTATGCACGTAAAAAGGACATCAGGTTGAAACAACTGAATCCAAGAAAGCAAACAGATTCTTTGGACATGGTAAGTTTTAAAATATGTAGGTATACTATAGCTATTTAATTACAAGAGAATGATTTAATACGATGTATTTTCATAAAAACCTACCGAAATTCGGAGAGATTATTCGGAATACATCAAATACGTAACCAATAAAGGCATTTGGTTTGTACTTGATCAAAAATATATTAGTGATCCAAGAGTAAAAATCGCTTTTTTTGTCAAAACAAATTGAGTGTCGAATGTTGATACTTCCTAATCTAGCCGAAAACGAAATTTTAATTGACTCATGTGATGTTCTGAGCTGGTGATATCATTTTACATTATATCTTTGCATCTGTAATGTCATAAGGAATTCAATCAGGTGATTCCTGTGGAGACGATCAAATCAGCGGTGGCTTTGGACTGGGATCATAACAGCAATTCTATCTTTTGGACCGATGTTGACAAGGACACGATCAACCATGCTTATTTGAATGGATCTCATCAGAGCGTCATCGTCGGCTCCAATCTAAGTACGTACTTGTATTATGAACATTGTGGAGTACCTTCCTAGAGAATACCTGAGGTCCCTGGTAAAAGGCTCACGTGGGTGGTACAATGTGTGGTTTTAGTCGGTTCGATTCCGCCATAGTAACCTAACTAGCCCCGGTGAGGTAGTATCCGTTGAAAATTTCAACTTCATACATAACCATCATAACAAAAACTCACGCCTGTATTCCCCGAAGGGGTAGGCAGAGGTACTAGCACCCACATTTCGCCAGTTTATGTTTAGGTTCCAATGTAATAGGTGGCGAGCCTATTGCCATTAACCGGGCACATAAACCTGCGATAAATACACACATAGCTTCGAAAAGTATCGAAATGTCATTGGTGTGTGCCATGGTAAACCTGGGATCGAACCCGAGACCTCGTCTCAGCAGTCCATTACCCATACCACTAGGCTACCGCATTTCAACGAGTACGTAAAATAGGATCATAACTATTACATCACATCCTACATCCATCCAAGTAGAGGATGTTTACAACACCCACATTGCCAATTATATTTTTACCAACAAACACTTCGATAATAGTGGTTTTATTTCCATTTTCTGAGAGTATCCCAAAATATAAATCCTTGCTGAGCTTGCAAACAAAACCTATGAGACTAAATAAACAGACACTGTAAACCTTTTGCTTGATAACGAAATACCAGGTAACGCAAGTATGTATTATGAAGTGAGCCGCAATCTTTATCAAAATGTACGTTTTATAGTTTGGCCAGCGGGATTAGCATACGACTGGATAACCAACAAACTATACTGGACTGACGCGGGTACCAACCGGATCGAAGTAGCTAACGCCGATGGAAGCATGAGGACTTTGTTAGCGTGGGATAATATCGACAAGCCTAGAGACATTGTCGTCGATCCTAAAGGTTAGTAAATACATTTCAATACAAAATTAAACGCTAAACCTACTTTGATTGTGCAAAAGAAACAGCGTGAAGAATAACGGGTTAGTAATAATTTTTAGGAGATAAGAATTGTGAAGACAGTCTATAGGGTAATGTTGAATAATTTTTTTAACATCTATTTATTAACTCTGGAGTTAAAGATGTAAAAGAAGTAATTGTAGTACTACGTCTACTTGGTATATTTTGTAAAACTTAAGGAGCGAGGCCTTATAAAAAAAGTTTAGGTATTTCAAAAGTGCCTCAATTTACTGTACGAAAAACAGGGGGAATGCTCTCCCAACTGAGCTCAGTTGGAAGAGCATTCCCCTTGTAAGGGAAAGGTCGTGAGTTCAAGTCTCACTTGAGCATTTCATTTTACTGATGTTTTTCGAACTTAAAAGTTAGCATAATAAATACTATAAAAAATCATTGAAATCAATTACTGTTTATCAACTAACACGTAAGAAAGCAATAAGCAAGTGCATAGTGATTCCCAATAAACATATTTTCTTTCACTAAACTTGTTCTACCAATAAATAAGAAAACTTTCTTTACAAATAGCTGGAGTAATGTACTGGTCTGATTGGGGCACTTCGCCCTGTATCGAGCGAGCGGACATGGATGGTGGCAACCGCAAGCGCCTGCTCTTTGGGAACATGACGTGGCCAAATGGACTGGCCCTGGATCTTACCAACAACAGAATATATTGGACTGATGGCGGAAATCAGACCATTGAGTATGCTAATCTGGATGGCACTGGGAGAACAATTTTGATTGGTAAGTTTCAGTTCACTTCTGCTTCGACGGCATTATGTATAATATAGACAAAAGTTTGATGCTAATTCAATCAGTCGAGGCTGAGGCATTCGTGTGTATTTATTTAGATAAAATATATACTTTCCTATGCCTTATGAATGCAATCCTATCAAAACTATTGCCTTAACCATTCCTTAAAATATCCAGTAACTAAACTTCTCGTCTTTTTTATATCTTATAAGCGCCTTCATAATTATCTATACGATAATATAACATCCTTCCTCATAGGTCAACATCTACCACATCCGTTCGGTCTAGATCTTTATGGAGACGAAGTTTTCTGGACCGATTGGGAGACGCAATCCATTCAAGCAGCTAATAAGTTCACAGGGAAGAATCGACGAACATTAGGAGCTGGCGTAGCAGGACTCATGGATGTTAGGGTATTCCACAAAGAAAGGGTTAAAGGCATGAATAGGTAACTGACACCATTACATAAATATAGTTTTCAGAAACTTTGAAAAGTATCAATGAAATTGGGAACAAAATTAATGATGATTTAATAATATAGTTCGTAAATACTTACTTAACAGAAACTAATAACTCATTTGTCATATTAGATGCGGACGAAACAATGGCGGATGTTCACATCTTTGTCTCTTGAAACCCGGTGGGAAATCTTGTGCTTGTCCTATAGGAATCAAAATAAATGTAAGTTACTGTAAATAGTTATTTTCCTAAATTCAGGGTTTAGTGAAATAGCATTGGATTTATTTAAAGGGAAGGAAAATTTGATTATGATACATACGATTTTATTGTCTGAATTGCAGAAGGATGGCAAGACGTGTCCTGACGGTCCCGTGAACTACTTGATCTTTGCTCATCGCGTAGACATTCGTGTTGTTTCTCTAGATGTTCCGTACCTTATTGATGTGCCGTTACCCTTACCTCCTCTGAAGAGTGCTTTCGGGGTTGACGTTGACCACAAAACATGTAAGTACATGAATGAACATATATTTCCAAGACTAAGCAAGTTCCTTATAAACAATCGTCACTTGTGTCTCAATCATTTCCTTCTCTATGAGCAAAACTAACCTAGTTTTCTTCCCTTTCATCAAAACACAATGAGGTGACCCTTATTGAAATAGTAGCTTTCCTAAAAATGGTAGCCTTGTATCCTAAGTATTAATAGAAGCGGTCGCCTGAATAGTCATGGTATAATAAAATTCACAAAGTAAAGAAATAATAATGGTTAACTTTCCAATCAGTTTCAGCAGCACTTCGATACTTAGTAATCAAGTGTTTTTTTACAATAATTCTGATAGCAACAGCATTTTAGAAAACGATTTGCTAAGCATACGAGCCACTCTATATAATAACAGGCTTCCTGACGATGTTCTTATTAGAAACCCGTTACTAACGCAAAGTTGGATAATGGAGGCCGGTGATGGATGAACACGAACAAAATGATAAAGTCAAGTATTTTTTCAGCTCTGATTTACTGGACCGATACTGGTGAAAGGAAAATCCAACGAGCGAATAGAGCCGGTGATACTATCGATACCATTATTGGAAAGGGCCTGCACACTGTAGACGGACTTGTCATTGATTCCGTTGGTCGTAAGGTTTGTATTACCCACAAATACATATATAAAGTAGAATAAATTAGAAACAATACTATCATAGATAGAATATCAACGAAAAATATATAGCGAAAAATGTTTTGTTGCTAATTATAGTCATGAACTCTTATTTAGTTTCTATTCGAGTGTTTAATTATTTTTAAAGTTAACTTATTGAATTATTTGTTTACAGATTTATTGGACAGATGGTGGTCGAAACAGTGTTGAGGTGGCCGAACTCGATGGTAGTAACAGAAAGGTTCTTTTTTGGACTGGACTTGGTAAGTGATTGAGTAGGAATCTGTCTAAATAACAAAAATAGCTACGGTTCTCAGTAAAAACGGAAAACGAAACTTGCTTGTTCAAAAACTTGACTCCTTTAACCAGTGTAATTTTTATTCACGAATTCATACTTTCCCTATTTGCTGAATTTTGGACAAATGCGTTGATCCGAAATCGTAAGATTCGTTTCATCGGGTTTTTATTATACACTGTGTAAGTTTATGGAAATAATTTAATGTAATAATTCTTTCGTAGACTCACCGCGGGCCATAGCTTTGCACTACGAATATGGTCTCATGTTTTGGTCAGATTGGGGCAAATCTGCAAAGATTGAGCGGGCTGATATGGATGGTAACAACAGGTAAGTAATCAACTGTTAATAAACATTATAAGTAGAAAAACAAAAATGCAGTAAAACACATCTGTTTTTCTTCACCAAATTTTTTTAATAATATTTTCCAGACGGGTGATTGTAGAGAGTAAAATCAAATGGCCCAACGGCCTCGCTATTGATAAAATCGAGGGTCGCCTTTACTGGAATGATGCCAAAGTCCTCTCAATCGAAAGTTCAGATTTCCACGGCAATGATCGTCGAACTATTTTGAGCAATGTTCCTTATCCATACGGCATAGTTATTGTGGGACCGCATGTGTACTGGACTGATTGGAGAACTCAAGCACTTCATAGAGCTGATAAGGCAACCGGCAAGAATTCTATCGTCATTCGGCAGAATTTGGAGGGACTTATGGATATACGTGCTGTTCAGGTAAATTTCTAACAATTTGTAATCCATATTTTAATATTTTCTGTGAACCTATGATCTGATTAATGATATAGAAGATTAAATGGAATTTTATATCGCTTAAAATTGGTGTCGATTTCTAAGTTTTGATAAAAATATACATTGTTCGTCTACAGACTGAACGGGAACTAGAGAACGTTTGCGGTGACGACAATGGTGGCTGCTCCCATCTTTGCCTTCGATCTCCTCAAGGTTTCTCATGCGCCTGTCCAACCGGGCTACTCTTCAACTCAAGTGAAACAAATCCAAAGATCTGTCGAAAGTATCCAGAAAACTTCTTGTTCTTTGCAACTAAATCTAGCATTGCACTGATTTCCTTTGATACTCCCGAACTATGGGATGTACCCCTGCCGATAAAAGTAAAAAATGCTGTTGCTGTTGATTTTCACTGGGAGCAAAAACTTTTGTTTTATACGGATGTTGAATTGGATATCATAAGGTAAGAACTTGAAATAAATTGATATTTAGTTTTTGATGCCTAGCTTTAATATTAAAAAATGTATAATTCTGGTTATAGATCTGTAAACATGTTAAATATGAGTGATACGAGAATCATCGTAAACGGCACTATGGGTATTCCGAATGGTTTAGGTATAGACTGGATTGCAAACAACATGTATTGGACGGACAATGAACTTAAGGTAAGTAATTTCAAAAAGAATACACAAATTCTAAATGTTTGTTTATATTCTCTTAGTGGAGCTCACAAATTAACTTTTTTTTATATACAGCTTATTGAAGTAGCGAGGTTGGATGGCTCATCAAGAAAAATCTTGTTGAGTAATTTGAGTGAACCCAGAGCACTAGCATTGTTTCCAGCAAAAGGGTAAGATCATTATTATTAATTTGATACATCTCTTAAAAACCACATAATAGTTCCACTGTCAGTTTTAATAAGTTAAAGTTCAGATCACGCTTTTGTACTGTGTATGTGTAAATAAAATATGTAACATATCCTACTAATGTTATAAACGCGAAAGTTTGTGAGTATGGAGGGATGGATGTATGTTACTCTTTCACGTCTAAACGGCTGGAGTGATTTCAATAAAATTTGGTATGGAGGTAGAGGGATACCCTGGAATAACACATAGGCTATGTTTGGTTGCGATAGCCGACATCCACACTGGCGGAGCCGCGGGCAAAAGCTAGTATTCTCATAATATAATGTCATGTTTAGGTATCTTTATTGGAGCGATTGGGGCCACACGCCTTGTATCGAAAGAGCGTTCTTAGACGGCAGCCAGAGGAAAATAATTGTTATCCAAGACGTTGGCTTTCCAAATGGACTCACTATCGACCAGAAAGAAAGAAGACTGTACTGGACGGATGCTTTGAGACATCGTATCGATACTTCTGATTTGAACGGTCAGCACAGAGTTCAGCTTATACCAGAAGCTAAGAATCCATATGGAATGACACAGGTAACTTTCTTTTTATGTAAATCGTAGTATGTAAGATATTCTTGTATTCCAAAGAGATGGTTCAAGAATTGACCAACAAACTTAACGTTAACTTACTTAACTATGTGTAGTCTTGTGCTGTGTGCTGTCTGATTTGTTTGGGTTTAACTAGGTACTGAAGTACGACAACTTCTTTATGTGTAGGGGTATTTCAAATAAGGCACGAAGGGTGATGGGTAACCTCACCACTTGATCAAAGTATTCTACATTTGCCTTTCATTCTCAGATTGACAAGATGGACATACATACATTTGGATTAACGCAGGTATGGAAATCAAAATTTCATACACCTTGGATCGCAATTTTCTCAAACGAAGCAACCGTTTTTTTAAACAATTAAGGCTCTCATTTCGCGGACAAAGTGAAACACGAATTTGTACTGTATAGTATTTAATTAAATATTAATTGAAACTAGAGGAATAAAATGATCTTCTGATTCTGATAGGTGACAGAAAAGCACACGGCCCACCTGATGGAAAGTGGTTACCGTGGCCTATGGAGGTATGCAACAGAGAGTCACTCGTACTGCCGACCCTTTAAGAACAGACAGTTTCTGTGCCATCAGTGCAAAAAACAACGCAGAACAAACCTTTAGCTTTCCCATTATTTAGACTTTCTACTTCTATTGCATCCAAATCGAATATGGTTTTTTTAGTTCAACGAGTTTATCTACTGGACCGACTGGTACAAAAAAGCGGTTATGAGGGCAAATAAAAAAACGGGAATGAATATAACTGAGATACGAACAGATATGGAAATGACGATGGAAATAAAAGCCGTATCTGGAGACAAACAAAATGGTTGGAATCCTTGCATGGAGAATAATGGCGGCTGTTCACATTTGTGCTTCTATAGAGAACATGATTACATATGCGCCTGCCCTCTGAAAGATGACCGTAATATTTGTTCAACAGGTAACTATTTTTTCGAATAATGATTTTCTATAAATAAATAAATAAAATAAATATTTCATAAAATTCTACACAACGCTATCTAGACCCATGGTAAGCTTAACTAGCTTGTGTTATGGAATCTAGAATGCGGATAAACATACTTATATACTTCTTTTTTTTTGTAAATATTAAACACCCAGACCAATGCGAATAGCCATATTCATGCATACAAATATTTTCACTGACCGGGGATCTAACTCGCGCCTCTTACCTAGCAGTCGCGTTCACTACGACCAGACCACAGAGCCACAGCTTTGTGTTATTATAATTATTATAATGAGTTTGACTTTCTGTATTTTTTTAATATTTTGTTAATAACTCTTGCAGATAATAATCTTCTTTCCGGTATATCTGTTTGCACTCGAGGTTTTCACTTCGAAATCTAGGGTCCACTTTCTGGTATTTACTTGTCCACTTCGCACGGTCTTACGGAACCTTGGTGTTCAAGGTCATGCGAAGTGTTAATCTTACAGATGTAAGAATTAATAATACAATTGAGTTATGAATAAAGTTTCATTCTCATAATCATCTTAATATCTGTAACATATAGTCGTCGTCGGTAGCTTAGTGGTTAAGGAGTCGGCCTTACGATCGAGAGGTCCCGGGTTCGATCCTGGCCATTACACTACTGACGTGAACCCACTCCTAGCACAAGCAATTTAGCTTAGTTGGAGGGGTTAGAGGGAATATTAGTAACTGCGGTTCTAATATTCTTTATAAAAAAAAATATATGCATTCAGTCGACAAAAGAGATACGGTTGCACCTTTAAATACAACTTTATATGAAAAAATGCATCCGTATCTCCTTAGTCAACTGTACACTAAAATCAAGATTTAAATGTACTTAAAAAATATTAGTTTCATTAGGCATCTTCTATAGCGTAGCGGTACGCGGCCGCTACATAGGAAGTGCGGGTTCGATCCTCACACAGTGCAAATATTTGTAGGTATGCATGAATATGCTCTGGGTGTTTCTATGTATAATATGTATTTACAAAAAAAAGTATCTAAGTAAGTTTATCCGCATTCTATTTTCCATAACACAAGCTAGTTCAGCTATGCTTAGCATGGATCGAGATAGCGTTATGCGGAATGTGTGAAATATTCATAAATAATAGCCAGGTATATTACCAGAATCATGTAACTGTCTACAAAATTAACAGTTACTTCTAACTACTCTTCAGTCCCCAAGAACCCTGTGGACCTCAAGATGCCTCCTCACTATCCGCCGTTCTTCGACTACTCGGAGCAGCCGACGGACAGCCTGCAGCCGCCGGCACAACCCGAAGCGCCCGACACGAGCACTGGCACCATCATCATCACCATAGCCATACTGCTGTTTATACTCTTCGGGTTGTTAGTCATCGTATTTGTGTGTGGTAAGTGCCACGTATAACCAAATTTTACATAACATAACGTAAACTCACGCCTTTATTCCCCGAACGGGTAGGCAGAGGTGCTAGCACCCACATTTCGCCAGTTTATGTTTAGGTCCCAATAGGTGGTGAGCCTATTGCCATTAACCGGGTACTTATAAACCTGCGATAAATACACGCATACTTAACTTCAAAAAGCATCGAAAAGTCATTCGTGTGTGCCATGGTAAACCTAGGATCGAACCCGAGACCCCGTCTTAGCAGTCCATTACCCATACTACTAGACTACCGCGGTTTCTACCAAATTTTCTATCACATAATTTCGTCTCCGGAATTTATACTTTATATTAAAGCTGAATAGTTTGTTTGTTTATTTGTTTGGTTGGTTGAACACCCTAATCCCAGCAACTACTGGTTCTATATTTTCGTGCTCAAGAGTACCTTTATCGTGGAAAGATAATATATTGTCTATAAAATATTGGCTATAAATCTGCACACTACTGCTGAAGGGGGCGGAATGTGAATTCGGCAAATATACCTAATTTTTATTTCCGATTTCGAATTCGAGTTTAAAAATTACGGGTTATATGGGTTAGGGGTGATACGAGGTTTCATAGTAGGTATACCACGGGCGAAGCCGGGGCACGGGCAGGTCAGCTAGTACTGTAAGTAAGTTTATGAAGTCTTCTCTCCAATTTCATCAACTGCATTTATGCATTTTCATACGACTTTGCATTCAAGTTAATTACATTTGCTAAGACATTGTTTAAAGTCTACCACTGTCCACTAGTCAGCATCAGGACAAAATATAATACGTATGATGGTATTAAAGTTACGTTTCTTCTTTACTATAGTGAAACTACACAGAGACCGCGATGATGATTTGAAAGAGACCTTCCGTGATTCTGGAGGACATATTTCGTTCCATAATCCGAACTACAGCTGTACGACGGGCGCCGGCGGGCCAAGCGCAGACCCTATGGAAAGGCGTCCAAATCGTTTTCAGGGAATATTCAAATACGACAGAAGTCAGGTAAATTGTTCTTGTATTAGCAGTCAATCAATAATTAAATTATCGCAGTGCTTCACATAAGCCTCTCCCATTGTATTTTCTGCGTATCTTTCTGTTGGTCACCTCTTAGGACACCCTTAGATTGAGATGGGGTTATGATACTCTGATAAGCGCGCCTCCCCACTCCGGGGGCGAGTCGCGGACACCGTTGTCCCCCCTGTCGAAGAGGGCCATAGGGGAAGGCCCTGAGTTAGCCGGGGTGCGAGGGATATGTCGAAGACAACCTCATCTCCGGCCTAGCACCATGAACCTCAGTCGGCGTGCGGGTTTAGTCCGTTCGAGTCCGACATAACCTCCCCCTCCGGCGGGCCAGGGATCCCTGGGGATCCGTACGAAAAAAAAGGGGTTATGATACTTGTATTCTTTCTTCGTCACCACACGGATATTTGTTATTAATTGAATACGACTGGAATTATTGGTTTTTCGAGTTATTCTATAAAATATTAATGTACAAAGATGTAGGGTGTTCCGTGTGTGCGTAATGAAAGCCTCGGATGCAACTGGGAGCAACGCTAAGATATTAATGACTGTTCTACCTAAAATAGTTCAGCACATCCCTCTTTCTCCTACAGCTAAGTTTTACAGCACTTATAACTACAGATTTTTTCCTAGGAACGTGTAACAAATGTATACACACCCGAAGGAACGAGTCTGCTGCCGCCACCACCGCCGCCGCCCCACAGACAACCGCCTTCCACCCACGACAACTTCGAACCTGTGACATTACACTCGTATGCCTAATAAACAAACAATAAAGGAATTTAGAATTGAATGTGAAAGATAAATGTATAGTGTAATACACAACATGTATTTGTTACAGACTAACGCATACGAACAGTACGCATAAAATGCTTTAATATATTATTTCGTGAATGCGTTGGCAGCTTGTGTAACAGAAACGTTTTGTGTTTGTACCATTCAGTGAATGCCAAACACTAGGCAATAAATGTTAACACGAAAATGGCCACTTAAGCACAAAGTAAATGATACAGAAAGACCAGCTTCAGCTTCATACAATGAGCGAACACAATGATTTAAATTACGCACACTCACACGTAGACGTACCACTACCCATATGCCTGGGTGTGTGCGTGCGCGCGCGTGTGTGCGTGTGTGTGTGTGTGTGTGTGTATGTGTGTGTATGTGTGTGTGCGTGCGTGCGTGCGTGTGCGCGTGTGTGTGTGTGTGTGTGTGTGTGTGTGTGTGTGTGTGTGTGTGCGTGTGTGAATTTTTACTTATTGTATGAAACTGACTTTCTGTATGTTCGAAGCCTTGTAAATTATCAATCCCTATTAAAACACCACGTAGGTACCATGGCGATAATAAATCTACTCACGCAATAACATCTCATTACGGCGGTATCAACGCTTGTAGCCGGTAGTGACGACGAGACGATTATTCTAATCTAAAAGGTAGGTTATGCATCTTTCAATTGTTGAATTTTAGAACGGGGGCAGACGGATTTACAACTTGATTGCAATACGAAATTGTTGCCATAGCGTGCCGCTATCCCTTGTATTCTTAGATAAATAAATTAATATAAAAGCATACATAATGATGACTTATTTTTGATATACCAACGGAAAAAATGTTAGGTTACTTACAGATAAAGAACATAATATCCTCTAATATAAAATATCCTATGACCTGCCTGAATAATGTTTTAATTAAGAGTTTAATTATGATAGCTATAACAATAGTAGGTACCTAACTGATGAAGGGAATGCGTATTTTACGTACCTACTAAGTACATACGTTACTGTACACATACCTACCCATAAACACAATAGTAGGTACGTATCTATCTTTTCGCTTTTCACATTCGGTTGACTTTGCTCCTAAAATGAAACTTGTGCCAAATATTTACAATGTAAGCTTAAGTACCTAGATTATACTCAATTTCGTATACACCTGAATACAAACTGGCGGAAATATTGATCGATATACTTACGTTGGTCAACGTAGTCCTATGTATTTTTGTAAACATCTTTGTAAATGCGAACAAATGTCGCAAATGATGTGGTAAATTTTGAAAACATACAGCTTTCGCGCCATCTTTAAAACAATTTCCAGTAGCTTTGTTTAATAACAGAGATGTCATTACGCAGGTATACGTAACAATGGTGGCATGATTTGGCAATGTAAATTATTGAGCTGCAGTATAAGGGCTAATTTTCAATTGACCCGCAATTTACATGCTCTACACTCATACCGAGATGCCTCCGTTCCTAGCTAAAATACATAATAAATATAAAATATTATATGTATAATGTGAATCGATGCGCGTGTGTTTGTAACATCAGTTTTACTACTCAATCTACTCAATCCAAAAAAATCCACACGGTAAATACGTACCTCCTGCGGCTGACAGCATTACTTGTCCGATAATACGTTGAAAACTTTTACACTATTCCTAAGACTGACTGTGCACCTGAACATAGCCACTATCTCTTGAGTGCCAAAATGCTGTGACAATGTTCAACATAATTCGCAAAGCGAGTGCCAACTGTCCTTTAATTTTCGGTTTAATTTCTGTTGAAAATATGCCCAAACTCGTCACGGTTTTATGTGACGAGTTTGGGCATAATGTGTATAAGTTTGGTGACACAAGTTTCCATACTAAGTTTTTCCTTAAATTCCGAATTGAATACGACAATGAACCGTTGTAACAAGACAAAGAATAATATTATGTGTCTATCATAAATCTTCTTTATGTTTCTAATGTCTATTCTGATATCGATATATTCGTCAATTCCAGATAAAAAATATATATTTGTGGTATATAATTATAAGATCACTATTTAAGCGAAGTAATATTTTGAAACCACAATGGTTAAATAATGATTTAATACGTATCTATATCTAGATTAGATCATAGATACTTACCAACTAGGTTGGACATCCTATCATGATTTTTAGTTCAGTACTGTTCCCAGAATTAATCCGTCAGAGAGTTTAATAATTCATTCTATAGAATCATTTCATATAACAATATATGATACTAAATTATAATTATTGTTATAGTTGATAGGATTAGGTCCATTGTTTAGAAGCACACAGTCATGTGTAAATAGGTGTTTCTATTTGTATCACACTAACTATACTTAATAAGAATATATGGACGGTTAGACGTTAAAATGGTCTAAGTGATATTAAAACGGTTGAAAGTAAAACTCACAGAATTTTATAATTTATATATTATTGCTACATAATTACTGTTTGTAGTTATGAAGTTTTTCCTAAGAACCGACGATGTCACTTGTCCAATTTTACAGTTCAACCGTCAATATCTCAAATCGAATAGACGTAAGTACGAAATTGGTTCAATATCATGCTGCGAACTTTAAAGGCATCTTGAAAAACGATTTAAAGATTATTGGAACGGTTGTATCTTATGGAGTTGTTTCACAGCATGATATCGACATTCATTCATTATTATTTATTATTATTATACAAGTCGACTCGCGTTCGTTTTCCGTTGGCTCACGGGGAAGAACGGAAGTGACTATAATACGTCGGGATATTACATTTTCAGTAAGAACGTATATATATTGAAAAATATGTTAGTCTATTATTTTTGTGTGATCCGATTGCTGACGGCTGATTTACTTAACAACATTATCTTGACAAGTGTTTAATTGCAGAAAAAATCTCCCGAAGTAGGTATCTCAACATATTAATTTTGAATAAAATATTTGGAAGTGTTGAGATAAGTCGGATCACGCAGGCTGTAGGTGTAAGTGATATGAAAAAACGTTCTGAAGTGGTATCTCGACGTGATACGAATTTATTGGAATTTAGCAGTAGACTCAATATCACAGGCTAATTTTATTACACTTTTATATCATTAATAATAAGTTTCATTTCAACATTCTTACAGTACTCGTACCTCTAGTTCCCTAATAACATTCTAATGTTCTTCATCTTTGTCAAAATGTTTTAAAATCAGTCAAATATATTGGCACCAGATAAATCTCTCACTTTAACTATTTGTACAAAACGGGTAATAAAATTGGCCTTGTGCAAAAGGCATCCCCTTAAGTCGCATAAGTTTATATGTCCTTATAATATCTACTATGGCATAACTCTTAAATAATAATAATACTTGGGCATAATATTGTTTTATTAAATACCATTTAAGTAAGCATAACAATTATCATTGAGGTTATATTTTACAGTCTTATTTTGAATACCTAGAGGTTTACCCTTTAAGGCATAATATTTATTCGTATAACAGCCCTTAAAGTATATATTGTTTAATAATACCATCAGGATATTATCACTCTGATTCGGGTAGAGAAGGGACTCGTAGTGACTTTTTATGACCACTCAAAAATAGAAGCCCGGCTAAGCGGGGCTCCAAAAGATTCTATGTTTTGATTATTTGTTTAGCTCAGCATACTATGCGTTTAAATTAGTATGCCAACATTAGGCAAAGAAAAAGTGTGCCGCTATAAATTAAGACATTAAATTTTATGCGAACAAATAGGGCACAAATAAGAAAAATTCAACTCAGTGTTACAAAGGGGAACGAAACCACTGCTCTATTAAAATTCACTTTAATATTTATGGTCACACCGATATGTCAGCTTATGATTGAAAGAAAAGGGTCCGTTGTAGGTAAGACGTAGGTATTTTAATAATTTTCATTTGGTTCTTGAGGGTTTCATGTCAGGAGGTAAAACAACTAATAGACCAATAGAAAATAATATTTTCGCGATTAAAAATCAGTTTTCATGAAAACCTGAAAACAATACTGAATGCAGCTTAATCTAGACTTAATTCACCAAATTTATAATGGTGACAATAAAATATCACTGTAAATAGTTAGTTTTAATTACCAATTATTTTGACAACCATAATTGATATTGTAAATATATAGTTTATTTACACTTTGTGGTTTATTATTTTAATGGATTTAATTTACACGAATACCTACTGCTCAATGGGTATACACACATGCTACATAATGCTCTCGCAGATCACATTCTATTTTAATATAAATGTAAAGATGGTTCTCTTACCTAAGGACAGTGTATTTTTCAAAAGTAAAAAACACTTGTAATTGCTTTGTTGAATGATCTAAATATTTAAATCAGTTATTCAAAACGGGCAAAATTATTCATATTTCACAGGGTGTTTTAATCTAAGGTAGAATTAGGACGGACGTCGATGGACGAAGAGCCAAAAAAGGAATCCTTAAATTATTATTGCCGAATCTCAAATTACATTAATGTCTGAAATACGAATAATTAAGACAATTAAAGTACTGTATATTTTTTGATAGCGATTAGAACCACAGTAACAATGTGGTATTTGGTAACTAACAGTTTTGTATAACGAAAGTTCCTTTTCATAAAAGTTATCTCCCTATTATTAAAATATATGCGCATTATAGACTTCAGAAGTTTAAGTAATCAAATGTTTTTAATTTTATATATAGAGATATATATTGTATACCTACTTAATAATATTAGACACGTACTTACTTTATTTTGAAAACATGGCAACATTATAATTATAACAGAGCTGGAGATACATTAATAATATGCATATAGTCATGCGTTTATGCCAATGTCATAGAAACAATCCGCCCTGTATTCATTTACTAGATAAACAATTAAATTTTAATATAATAATTGTATTACATTAAAACTCATAATTGTCTTTTACAGTCCTCTTTCATTCACTATTAGGTACTGATGTGAAACATCTGTTGGCCTTGGGTTACGAACTAGTCCATAAACAAAACAATTTTATGACGGTTGATTCCATTTCACCTAGGACGGCCATATTGTTCTTTTTTTTTAATTCTACCTTTGCAATTATGTCTTAATGGAGACGATAAACATCCATAAACTTAATTTCGAATCAAAGAGGATTGTAAGAATTACTTTTTAACGCTTGTAATAATGTTTTCAATTAGTTTTAAGATATATTTTATGTGAATTGTTTTGTTATATAGCTTATAAGGAATGGGAAACTAATTTAGTGAATGCTGTGATACCGAATGATTTGACAGTAGAGTGGATGGTTAGTAATGAAGGATTTAATATATATTATGTTACATTTTTTCTAAATTTATTTTACTTATTTTTAATAATGTTATAATATGAGTAGGTACAATATTCAATGCATGTATATATATACAGTTCACCGAAGAAATTTCTATCCAAAATACCCAAGAACTTTATAAACTAATAATGAAATAATCCCCAGAAGATTTCCAGTCAAATTTACATTCCAGTATTTTTAATTGAATTGTATTAATAATAAATAACTAATGTGTAAATGAAACAGCTTTTACACTTTCTAGGCCTCTGGAGGGTGCTAAAAACTGTTATATAATTTATTGTACTGAACATTAAAGAATAGAAATTATTCTTGGTTTTTGTTTGATATTTATGTCATCCTTTTCAGCAATATGTGGCGAGTGTTTTGATGAGAAATCTGTCAATTCTTCTTCTTTTCGTGTCAACGATTCACTTATAAATGACTACACTATTCGAGAATAAAATTCTGCCATCTTAATCGCACTGTCAGTGGCTTTATTTAAGTCGTCTTTAGTGTATGAGGTAGGACATAGGGGACACGAGACCAAATGCGCCATGGACTGCACGGTGGCACCGCAGTCACATGCAATTAAGCCCGGGTCTCGCATTCCCCATCTACAAAGATTTTGTCTAGACCGACCAACCTGTGTACGTAGGCGATTAAGAGACTTCCATACGGGCCACAGGAGGTTCTGTCCGGGAGGTAGTTTTTCCTGGGGAGGTAGGAAGTCCGAAGGTGGTGGCTGTTTTTCTTTCCATAGGGAAGTTCTCATCGTGGCAGGATGTTCGTGTGCGGGTGCGGCTTTTACGGTTTGCATGAAACTCTTACGACTCTTTAAGCGGGCTCTAGGTGGTTGATGTCCATATAGGCAGTGTCGGGAGTCGGTTTCTTGTTTTGCCTTTTCCAGTCTGCAAGCAACAGCCCGTCGTATAGCAGGTGGTGCGATACCTGAGAGTGGGTGGAGCATGTTGAGAGGAGTGGGCTTAAGGCAACCGGTGATTGTGCGGCAGGTTTCATTTAGGGCAATATCTACCTGTCCGGCATGTGCCGATTGGTGCCACACAGGACACGAAAATTCACCCGCAGCAAAGCACAGGGCTAGTGCAGTTGTACGAAGAACGTTTGGTTCTGCTCCCCAGGTCGTAGTTGTGAGGCGGCGTATCAGGTTGTTTCGGGCACCTACTTTGGCTTTTGTGTTTTGACAGTGATTTTTAAAGCTCAGAGTCCTATTCTATATCTATATTATAGTCCTAGGGTGACCCCTAAATACTTCGGGTGGAAACAGTGCTCCAACTCAGATCCCAACCAGGTAACCCTGAGCTGACGTTTGGCGTCCCAGTTGC
Organism: Eilema sororculum; assembly: GCA_914829495.1. Classification (NCBI taxonomy): domain Eukaryota; kingdom Metazoa; phylum Arthropoda; class Insecta; order Lepidoptera; family Erebidae; genus Eilema; species Eilema sororculum. The sequence goes on from OU618538.1 coordinate 16,357,273, forward strand.
GCAGATGAAAGGCGCTCACTTGAGTCTTTGATGGATTGGGTTGTAGGCCATTTGTTGTGTAATAGCCTTCCAACTCAATTAGAGCCGAACTGAGAAGTTTCTCGGCTTCTTCGAATGTTTGGGTTTGTGTTGCCAGTGCCAGGTCATCCGCGTAAAGGAATCTTTTTGTATTAGGAGCATAAGGCTGATCATTGGTGAAAATATTGAACAGCGTAGGTGCGAGTACACTTCCCTGGGGTAATCCGTTTTTTTGACAACGCCACCTACTTTTCTCTGTAGACAGGCAGACTTGAAACCATCGGTTGCACAGGAGTTCTCTCAGTATTTCTACAAATTTTGTGTCTCCTGTCATATTTTCTACTTTCGTAAGAAGCCGTCTTATGTTAACAGTATCGTATGCCGCTGTGAGATCGACTAGACATACGCCTGTAATTTGGCCCAGCTCAAATCCATCTTCAATATATTGAGTCAGGTTTAAGGTTTGGCTGGAGCAGGACTTGCCCGGGCGGAATCCAGCTTGTTCAGGAATTAGTGCACTATCAATTATAGGCATGAGGCGGTTGAGTAATAGTCTCTCAAATAGTTTGTAGGTGTGACACAGTAAGGAAATAGGCCTGTAGCTTTTAGGTTCAGTTGGAGATTTTCCTGGCTTGAGGAGTGCTATGCTTTAGATTTTCTCCAGAGTTTAGGGATTTTAACATCCTTTAAACAGGTGTTAAATAATTCCAGGAGCCAAGATACCGCTGGTGGTCCAAGGTGTTGGATCTGCTCCACTGCTATATCGTCCAACCCAGAAGCTTTTCCGCACTTGAGAGATCGTATGCCTTGCGCTATTTCCGTTAAGGTAAACGGTTGGCAGATAGTACCTACTGAATGGCTTAGGGGCAGTTGCAGTACGGCGCTTTTGCAATTCGTTTCACCGGTTTCCCGTTCAAAATGAGCTGGTGAGCAATCTGGTTCGCTGTTATTTTACCTGGGTTCGATGGTTCGGGTTGGATGGACGGTTCAATTAATCCCACCCTCTTTCTTATCCCGAAAAATACGTACAGGACTGACGTGTCACCCTTTTATGGAAGATTCAAATTCAAATTCAAATTCCTTTATTTGGAACAATCTACAGTTTTACACAGTACAAAGCAACGATGATATCCGCAAAAGTATAAACTGTATCAACTCTCCCGAATAACAAAATTTTATGAATTACAGACAGTTTCATGCAATATAAAACACTAGATATTTAAATCGGTGTGTGTGTGTGTATGTGTGAGAGAGAGTGTGTGTGCATGCGAGTGTACGCGCTTGCAGGTATTCGTGCGTGTGTGTGTGTCTTAGCAGATTCAATCAATACCGTTACAAATTAAATTACTATTTTGTCTTTAAAGATTCTGTTTAATGAAAATCGAACGCGTCATTATTTCTCACCACCGATGACGGCACTTACCCAGTACTCTAAATCATAAATGGTAGGTATCCACAACCTCTGACCACGGTACCCCACCTACATATTATTTTTCTTGACAAAATCAAGTCGTCCTTGGGCAACATCTACCTTCATTTAAGTAATAAAACCATTTTATAAAATACATGTACTATTTTATTTCCATTTAATCGTCAATTTATATACAATACTCGTCGTTTACACTTATTCAACAACATGAAACATAACACTTAATACATATATAATATAGATAGTTTCATAAGTTAATTAGAAAACTGTTTTTCTAATGTCACTGCACAATGGCAAAAGGTTAAGTCACAAAGTAAATCAGAAGACAGGATATTTTTTATTAATTTTGTGACGTTAGAAAAAAACCTTTCTTCGTAAAAAGTTATTAAAAATAGACAGTGTTTTGAGTAATACATTACTTAGTTTAGCGATTTCCTTTAATTTAAATTATTTTTTTATTAAAAAGGTACATTAATAGGCAAGTAGGCATGGCATTTACGATGGCAGCGTTATGATAGCATAAAAAGGTTGAATATGAAATCATGTAATTCCTTGAAATTAGTTGATCTATATCTTTATACTACTTAGGTATACGTGTACCGGTAGAGCATTCAACTGTAGCATCGAGGTCACGGGTTCGATTCCCACTCTGTGCAATTTATATTTTGCTATATTTATTTATTATAATAGTAGGAATCTATGTTTCTTTTCTATCCCCCTGTTTCTCGTACGTTTGTCAAACTCGTGACAATTTAACACACTAAATCTGAATGCTTGTATTATTGGTTGCCTGATGCAGATTATAGACAGTATTTTCTGTCACTGATCACTTTTTCAAAGACAGGCGTTATTTTTTTTATTTCAAATAATTATATATACGAAGCAGATCACATATTTTTAAGAGATTACAAGAATCCATAATCATCCAGACAGGAAGAAATATTAGACATACCTAGTGCTCCCTTATCGTACCTATCCTAAATTAGTCGTATGATATTCTTAAATAATTTTATTTAAATTTCTTCAACAATTTTATAGATTTAATTGTAACCCCGTCGAATATTATTCATCAATATTAAATATAATATTATTATTAATTTTGTTAAATGTAACATACAACCGTTAGATATATTTTTTTTTATCCTAATAATACAAGTCTTCCTCCCGTATTTGACTATTAATGTGATAAGTTGATAAGAGAATGAACGATTACACTCCGGTATCTTCGATTATTTAGAGTAAGTACATCAATAAAAGGTACACACCAAACGAACGATAGCAAACCATTACCGAACGAGAATGAACCAGTGTGGACTGTGGACGTCATCGTTACGGCGAAAGCAAACGAGTGAGAGTGGTCAGATTTATTTAATGCTCGACAACGCGCAATAGGTATTTAATAAAAATAAATCGATAAAACGTCCAGTGTGTAGGTACCTAACATAACAAGCTACATACATAGATCATATTTTCCTAATAATACTATTTTGTAATTTTCAAGTCTTGTAATAAAATTAAGGCTGAGTGCCGACCATAGACACGACCGAACTTAATTTTTGAATTAAATTATCAGGAATGTAAATAAGTTTACTGGTAATGTTATTATCTCGGTAATTGAATAATATTGGTCCAAAAACTATCTGAATAATAAAATTTATATTTTAAATTTGTTAAGTGATGTTTATGTCAGAATTAATATATAATATTGCTTAAAAATTGCCATTTGCCACTTAAGTGTGGAGCGAAGTTGACTAGATATTTAACGGGTCCCTCTTTTTATATTGCAGTTTATGCATTTATATTTTCCAGGAAGTTTATTTTCTGAAAAATACTAGATTGTTTCAGGCGAAATTAGATTTCGGCTTAGGTACCTACATAATTGCGGTCCATACCCAAACTTAGTGCAACACGGAAAGTTATTTATCAAATTGTTGATCATCCATAATTTAAATAATAAATAATGATAATAATAAATTGATTGATTTTTCAACAGCCATCCAGCTGTTTGTAAATTAAAATAGGTATAAACAAAATTTATTATAAGACTTACGAATTTATCAGATAAATATTTCTAACACTGATGTTAAGAGATTCAGGTGAATCTTGGGCTGGGTTTCACTGATGAAGAAAAGTTAGCGATTACTATCATGTCTTCAACAAGAATGAAATCGGTCATTGGGTACCTAACTGACAGTTAAGTGGATTCTCACTGGTGAAATCCAGACTTACAATGGAAATAATAAGTTTCTGACCTAAGAAAGAAACTATACTAACAACAATCACATAGTTCAATTTAGTAGAACACTATAAATTCAATTTAGTATACTATTATAAAAAGATTATTAAAATAACTGTTCGAATTTTGGTATTACGTGACTTTTAATTATTTCTGTTCATGCCAATCAATCAATACATGACGGTTTCATGTATCTCGTACCTATGTGTAAGAGAAGCTTGGCAGCGATTCAGTGTTACACACACTCAAAATTGCTTAATTACTTTAAACTATACTAAACATGTTTGAGATTCTGTTTAAGATTCAGGTACATACAATACTTGAGTGAAACATTACATAAATAAATATACATTTACAGTTATACAATTCGATGGCTAAACTAATAAATTACGCTTTAGCGTGCACTCTTTGGCACAAACACTACAAATAAAAATATTAACATTCACAAAAATATAAACATTTTATGTCAGCAATAAGCTTAAATTCTGTATAAAATACTACTATATTCACTGGTTATTATTTTATATACTATTTTTCATAAAACATAAGTACTTATCAGAATCCACAATTAAATTTTTCTATTTAAATCGGGAAGAAGAGTAAAAACGAAGCATCTTAGCCGAAGTATATTAACTTCGGCTAATAAAGGTAATAAAGGGTTTCTCGAGTGTTTTACAGACTGGACACACGTGTATCTAGATGATGAAATTGGACACAAGCACGTCCAGTTTGTGAAACTGGACACGTCTAATATTTTACGCGTGTGCAATATCGTTTTGCCAGCTGGATACCTTTATAGAGCAGTTAAAATCAGTCGTGTTAATAAAACATTTTTAGTAAGTATAGCTACGGTTTAAACTACTCTCAAGACATATCAAGCGGTAGACATGAGCTGTGCTATAGAGAAACCGGACTTCTTCTCGACGTGTTAAATCAAAATCCGGGTTAGTTACTGTACATTTGTTTTGTGTAAGTACGAAAATATATTAACAAACTATTAAACTTATTTTGTCACCTTCTAGATTTACAATCAGTTAAGTGACTACAATAAGTATTAGAACAAATTTTCCATGTATTTATGAACTCCAACATTGTGCTTGATCAAAGAGCAAACGGTTTACGGCACAGTATTTCCTACTTTACCGTTCAGGTACACAAGCATACGACCCACCTGATAGCAAGACCTTACTGGTACATACAGACACTGACTACTGTAAAGGCAAAAACAGTACAAACATGCAAATACTCTACTTCCTAAAGATCACTTTAAGTTTCTTCAATAGGTATACGTGACCAAGAGTTGCTTGGGCATTCAAGACAACTATTTCTTGGACCGTGCGTAAGTACCATTTTTACTTCCTAGTATGTATTTCAATCATAATCTAAGTTATTCTTGAGATATTTATAAGAAGATTCAGTAAGACAAAAAACGGAATTATTTAAATAAATCTGAAAAATATAGCTCAGCACCTATATTATTAAATTCGATAACATTAAAATAAGGTATGACAGGTATCTGGTATATATTATACAAATGAGATCAACGAAGGTAGGTAGGTACTATGACTAAACTTATACGTAAGAGAATATTATAATTCGTTATATAGGCGTCATAATATTGATATACCTCTGAATGACCACTGATGACTTTGTGACTGGACTAATCAGTAGAATATTATTTTTTTTTAATTAAAATTATCAATTTTATTTATGGATAATTTCTAAAATTTACTAGTCTCTGCATATATTAGAGAAATCGGATGACAAAATAAGCAAAACACTTTCATGTCGATTAGAAAGAATTTAAAAGACTTATGTAATTTTTGGTCTGAGTCTATGTTGCCTTGGCTGTGGTGTCGCCATTGCACGATAGCAATGATATTATAAGAATAAGGTTGACCCTTTCCCATTATACATACTATTCCCATTCAATCACACGTCCTGATCTACCACTTAATTACGTGATAGTGGACACAGGAAAATAAATTTACTGGCGTGTCGATTTAAAATTGAAAAAGTGGACACCAACACCCAAATATTCCCTTAATAAAGGGGGAATGCTCTGCCCAACTGAGCTACGTGGACCACGTGTTGGGTGTCGTTGATAATATGTGCTCACTGAGTATGCAGATTAAAAAATTGGTATAAAATTAGAAAAGATATGTGCAGTCATTTGGAAGTATCCAATACGTACAGTAAACAAAAACATTAAACAGGAATGTCTCTTAGATATTACAAATTATTTTATACATTCATCAAATTTGAAGAAATGTCCTTTGGATATTATCCCTGTAATATTATAGATACTCTATTGTCATGGCTTACCTTAACCAGAGATTCACTGGTAGCGTTTGAGCTCGGGGAATACTTCCATAAGTACTAATTCGAAGAGTTCCTGTAACAATTCACAATAGCATTTAAATACACAGTCATTGTGTCAAATGTACACGACCTAATTTCTATAGTAGGTGCAACACCTGAGCTCTATACTGAAAGTGTATTGACCTCACTAAGAATCTAAAGCGATGTGAGGTCAAATGATAATAAGACCCTTAAAAATACATGCACTAACCAACCGCGTATCTCACGGATCTCCACAGCTTCCACACACTTGGCGCAGCATTTCATTAATAGATAATTTTTTAAACTTTATATTTTACTTATCATTACTTTAGATTCGACAATAAGGCTCTCAAAAAATAAATGCACTAACCAACTGATTATGGGTAAAATAAAATGTAACACATAGACGACCGCGTATCTCACAGATCTCCACAGCTTCCGCACACTTGTCACGGTATTTCTTGCATTAGTCTACAAGCGGTGACATTTTTAGCGAAAAACACACGTTTCGACCGAATGACGAGCCAATAATTTTAGATTCCGCGTTATTCTGTGGAGACATGCCAGTGGTATGGTATGCCTCTATAATCAGTGGCGATTTGTACATTTATAGCGACCACACTTAAATACAAAATAAAAATAATTTAAAAAGTATTTTATAAATTGATAAATGTAAAGATCTCATATAACATTGGAGTGTTTGAGTGATATGTGATAGTGCAGAAGTACTGGTAAAAAATAAAAAAATATTTTAATAAAGATTTGAAAAAAAAATGCCTATTCTATTCAGTGCAGTGGCTTGTGAAAAGAATATTGTATCGCATTTTGCATCCTGCGATGGTAACTTCATGGAGATAGCGGAACAAGTGTTAGCAAAATTATCTCTGTGCAACAACAAGATGACATATTCACACGGACTTTACTTACTGCACTACATAACTGAGGACAAATACGTCTATTTCTGTATAACCGATAAAGTAAGTTAAACTTTTTTAAAATTTTTGTTTAGCTTGTCAAATTAACGACATTTATTTATTGGTCCAACAAACATTACAGTATTCATTCAAGTAATTGTCTGACAGTTGACTTTAAACAATTACTTTGCATCGATGATAAATTCGGTCAAGACAGGTCTCAGATGGAGTGGTCACATATTCAAGTTCCGTCCTGGATATTATCATTATCCGATTTGAATTTATAATGGGACCAAAGTTATTGATATTCCCTCTAACCCCTCCAACTAAGCTAAACTGCTAGCTAGTTAGAATCAACCTCTCACGAGTTCGAGTTCATAAATTATTTTAATGAACCCCATAGATTAACTTATTATATATACATATATTATAGATTAAAAAGATTAACAGAGAATTAAATAGGTCAGAGATACAATGAAAGTTGATAGTTTTGAGAAGTGATCCAGATCTGTACAATTAAAATTCATGCATTTGATCCAACGGATAGCACTGCACCGGGTGCAGTGGTCATTCAGAGGTATAAAATTTAGTTTTTGATTTACATTAAATTGGATAAGACTACGTCTGTTAGATCCGCTTTGCATGGCTATGCTATGTACGGACTATGTCATTACCTACTTTTCACATATTCCTACGAAATAGGCGGCCAACTCTTTGTCGTAAGCCGGGCACATTTTAATTGACTGCAGACACATTTTATGCAGAATGCATTGATTGAAGTATATTGTTACTAAAGAAAAATCTTAGAAAAACTCTGTATTTCAAAAAAATACCATGATATTATTACGCTGGAAAACTCTGCAAGTCGAAGTTGAAACATAGTATTGTCGAGGTATAAATACAGTCAAAGCATGAACACCTAATTTTCTTGAAAGAAAGAAAGAGAAAAAAAAGAAAAAAGTCGGAAGTTAGATGCACATGTTTTCTCTCCGAATTCACGGTCAAGAACCGTTTTATAAAAATAAATATGATAGTTTTTAAATAGAACTGGTTATTTTCAGCTTTATTACATTTGTTTGTCGTCAAATGTCTACTTAAACGTTATAAAAATATTAACACGTTTAAATTACTGCTGCAATGCGATGTTGCGGCAAAAGTTGGTATGATAATGTAGACGAAAATTAAGCTTTTTATTTTCATTTCATATTTGAGAGCTAGCAATGTGTCCCACGTTCTACTACCTTTATTCTTAACTAGATCCACTTGTGTGGCGTAATTTTTGATTACACGATCAACGAATTGCCCTTCATAGCTTACGCTCTTCATGAAGAACACCAAAGTAATGTTAGAGGAAAAATTTAAAAGCTTGCAGGCGACGAGCGGTTCAACAAACGATCAATACCGCACTTGGATAGCTTGCCGGAAAGGCTACAGAGTTGGTTGATAACACAAGTGAGTGCTTATCTCAGTCACGCGAAGCGTAAGTTGCTGATTTGCGCACCCCGACAGACCCATTTGGCGACTTCTGATCTCTACATCAGTGAATACGAGAGGCTCCCTAGCTAGTCCTATATGATGGGTCTTACCGTCGCTATCACGGCATGCCCTTTGCGAATGCAGTCTCCACTCTTCCACTGAGTCCCGGTGGAGCAGGGGCCACACAGCCCGGATTTCTACAGGCTCGGCTTCCAATGCCCGCTCCCACGCCACTATTCGGTACCGATATAGCACCGAAAGGGGAAATGACTAGACCCAGCAACATTTGATAGGCATGCCTTAAAAACGTCGAACTAGCATAGAATTAATTACGTACTGTCAACGTTAGGTCTGCATCACATGTGCCAAATGTACGCCAAGCCCCAGTAATTATCTCGTCAACTGTCACCTGTCACCTGTCCGCTACACTAGGCTGATAAAGATCGAAGGAAACTGTCTACTAAATACGAAAGGAAACCTCAATAATAAGTGAAACGTGTATCATATTCTATTTGTATCTATGTTGTAATTGTAACTACATAGTATTTTATATATGTACACAATTACGTCTTACAGTTTCTAAAGTATAAAACGTATCTATCAATCACTTCACTAACACGATTTTAACTTTTGTTAGCTTGATAAATAAATAATCCAGTAAGCGAATTATTAGGATAAATTCTCTAATAAATGCCTAATTTTAAGAAATTGACGTTTTGAAATTTTAAAATTGAGTAGAATTTTAGATTAATTTAACTCGTCCTTTGCGCTTTCGTGGAATTCTCGTTAAATTCGAACAGGGTAACATAACATTGTAGTAATGTTTCTTTTATGTCATAAGAAGAACGGGTGATTCTTTCCAACCGTCAACTATTATATTCATGTACCTATTTGAGTCATTTGAGCATCATACTCAAGCAAGCAAAATAAATTAAAAAATCCTAATAATTCCAGTTTTGTCAACGATCCAGAACATTCCTGTTCCTAAACGAAATACAGAGGAGGTTCATATCCACGAAAGAAGAAACAAAAGACAGCTTCAATCCAGTGTTGGCAGCCGAAATGTATCGATATAGTGAAGATTACAGTACTATCACTATAAGAAAAGGGGAGTTGGACGAGCTTAACAAGATTGGTGTCGGATGTAGTGGTGAGTACTACATTTGTCGATAGACGCTATAGACACAAACATTATGGCAAAGTCAAAAATCATTTATTCTGCATAGACCAATAAATGGGCAATTGAACATTCCATTAATATTGAATAACTATTTATTTTACCTTTTTCGAGATGTACCTTCAGAATTGCGACGAAAAATATAATGCATAGTTTTGCAATTTGCAATCCTGCTATCATTGCACCGTAGAGTGCAAGTACATGCGTATTTAGCCAACAAAAAATGACGCGAATCTTTGCACATCTGTCCCAGACGACGCACGACTCATTTCTTTGGTTTCAATACAATTTTTCCTACCAAGCGAACTATGAATGGAAAACAAGTCAGTATCAAAATTAACAGCACGAGCGATATGCCAGAGGCTACCTCACCCCCCGCAACTGATAGCCCGAATAGGCCGTGCGGTTTTTGTCGGTACAAATCCAACAAAACCACTGGCCCGCTGGCTCCGGCGGGGGGAAACATTCGAGGGAATTCCATAACATACATAACATAACATAAACTCACGCCTGTATTCCCCGAAGGGGTATGCAGAGGTGCTAGCACCCACATTTCGCCAGTTTATGTTTAGGTCCCAATGTAATAGGTGGCGAGCCTATTGCCATTTACCGGGCACTTATAAACCTGTGAGAAATACACACTTAACTTCGAAAAGCATCGAAAAGTCATTGGTGTGTGCCATGGTAAACCTGGGATCGAACCCGAGACCTCGTCTCAGCAGTCCATTACCCATACCACTAGGCTACCGCAGATTCCACACGTAAAAAAAGTACCTGAACTAACAAATGCTCTTCTTAAATCAGTCTTAACCTATTCTTTGCTTTACAGAAGACCTACTGGGGGAGAGAATTCTATACATTAATAATCCAGATAATATTTCATACAGTGTGAGTATGATTGCTACTTTCTTTGACTGTGTTTAATGCATAATACCGGGTGTAAGTTAAACGCTCCCGAAGTAGTACTCCAAGTACGTACGCTCAAGCTGTGGAATGAACTCCCTGCCATGGTTTTCCCAAGCTACTACAATATGGGGTTCTTCAAGAGGGGCATTAGAAGGTTTCTTCAGGGTAGGCAACGCGAGTGTAACGCCCCTGGTGTTGCATACGTCCATAGGCCGCGGTAACCACTTTCCATCAGGTGGGCCGTGTGCTTGTCTGCCACCTAAGTGGTATAAAAAAAAAAAGTACAAAACACATTGGCATAAAAAATCGATTTGGATAAAAAAAAATTAAAAATTGACCAGTTATCGGAGCGTTCCCCTTATATCTCAGGTATATCAACACTTCATCATTCATCCTTATTTATTCATTTATCACTTTTTTTACAGCCTAATAAATAATTATATTATTAATACTCACAGTAATCTTACACACAAAATTTACGATACTTTTTAAATGAAAACTAAAAATATTATACCAGAAGAAATCAAAATAAAATGACATAATAATTTTTAAATTAATGGAAAAATAAAAGATAGACGCCATTAACATCATTTCTTCAATGGATGTTTATATTTACTATTTTATTTTCAGACTATATCGTACGTGGGCAGTGCTCCGGAGCGGATATCGGTATCTGTAGTCAGTCCGAGGTTGTATATCATATTCATAGGCATGGCTATCTTAATTATAGCTATGGCTGTATACATGTTCGGACCTATTTCCTGTACAATAGTTTTAAGTGTTGCAGTGTATACCTTGTTAGGTTCTCGTACGAGTTCGGAGAATAGTACTGATTAGTGTATTAGACATTAGTATGTAAATTTAAAGCATTTTATTAGGGTGTTTTAGACTTTATTTTGTGAGCCATAAATATGTATATGGGTTGAACGAAGCTACTTAAGCATGTGTTTTTTTAATATGTAAGTAAAGTAAAGCCAACGTGACGAGAGAAAAAAGATAAACAAAGTGATCATTACTGACTTACGTTGCGATAACTAGCGATTATTTTCTCTGTCCTTGTCGCACATGTCACACGTATGCGACAATGGGCGAGCGACAGCTGTCATTGCGTGTTTCGTAGTACAGGAAAGCTGTCAGCACAGCGGTTCTAAACTGTCAGATTTGACATCTTATGATGCCTGTCTGGAATGCGCTTGAAGTGATACGTAATAATTTTCAAATAAAAATCTTTGGAACCGCTGAAACTTTGTTTACCTTTTTTCTCTCGCTTCGTTGGCTTTACTTTAGTAAGGTATAAATGTCTCACAGGAGGAATGTTCTGACCTACTAAGTTACGTCATGAATATTAAAAATTCTCCTATACCAATAGCCAATTACCGTGTTGGTTCCCGGTGGAGTAAATAAAATAGGACTACTCCAGCTCTTCCTGTGGGTGTCGTAAAAGGCGACTAAAGCATAGGGCAGTTCTCTAGCCGACGGTAAACATACAGCCCAAGACAAAGTGCCCGCTAGACGGCAATAGACTCGTCCTATATTATGTTTAACCGAAAAATGTGGGTGTTAATAAACCTCTGCCTACCTCTTCAGGAATTTACAGGCGTATACCATGCGTGTTGGAGCTGGAGCCTGAGCTTCGCCTGTCAATCAGCAGGTATAAGTAACGGATTTGTGGGTATATTCGGCTTGGCCCCGAGTGTCTTGGACCTCTTGGTAGGGCTACTAGCAGTATAACATCGATACAAATTACCCATTTCTTTATTATATACAATTTTATTTGAATAAACTAGAACATAGATTATGTCTTTTTTGACTGAATTTTTTATAGCATTTTTAATGCTAACTTTAAAGTTCGAAAAACATCGGAAAAAAATGAAATCTGTCTGTTTATAGAAACTTGTAATATGTTGGACATTACTTTCATGACATACTAGCTATGCGTGTTTCTACCAATGTTTTCTGTTTCGACATTAAAAGTATCAAAAACGTATATAAATAAATTACAAATTACATGTGCCAACTTTCAAGAGGATCGGTCAACTAATGTTATGACTTCACGAAACATTTAAATTATAGAAATGAAACTGGACACCGTATTTTATTTTGAAACTTCTCTTAAAACGTTTACTTCACATACGCAAAAAGTGTAGCTATCTATATACACAAGTCTTCTGGTTGGAATAGTATGAATCTTAGCAGGATACTTAAGTCTAATAATACATTTGCAGAATATACGTCAAACACACACAACGTTTTCGAATGTTATTAATTATAGTGACGTCCGAATTCAACGCTTTCCCTGTTAGAGTGTGTCTTATTCTTCATCCGTGTGCCGTGCCTAGCCACATACAAAGTTTTTTTTTTTTTTTTGGTTCACAAAACTAAATACAACCAGTAATATGTCTTATACTAATTGCTTACAAAGTCATTATATGATTATATTCTACTTGATGCGAACACAGCATGCAGTGTAAGGCTATGTTACGTCACAGAACAGATAAATTTCGTTCTACAAGGGCTAAATATGATTACACAATAAATTCACAAAAATTGCTAAATGTAAAAATAATAAAAAAATACTAATTACAAGAAAAAGTTAAAAATCACAGCCAATCACAGAAGTTATTCTCTTTCTCAAAGAGGCCAAAGAATTTCGACGAATAAATATATCAATATCATTACGAATATTATTCATTGAGGAACTCATACGATATATAGGAGAGTGCTGGCCAAGATTAGTTTTAAAATGTGGTAAATGAAATGTTTTACGATTGCTCAGACGACTTTGGTTACGGGGCACGGACAGCGATATACGCTCAAGGACATCCGGAGAATCCAATAAACCATGGATAAGCTTGTACAAGAACATGACATCGGCAACCTTACGACGCGTGCTCAGTTGGTCCATTTCATAAAACGAGAGACGATGTTCATATGATGGTAACTGTCGACACATATTGTTATTATATGCTAGGCAGTATAGAAAACGTTTTTGTATGCGTTCAATTCTGTCAACATGTACCTGATAGCCCGGGCTCCAAACAATGCTACAGTATTCCAAAATCCCCCTGACAACCGTGTTGTAAATAAGAATGGTGAGACTTGGTTGCTTAAATATTTTCATTTGTCTGTTGATAATCCCAGAAAGTCTCGAAGTTCTGCTTGTGATGCTGTCATAGTGACATCTGAAACTTAATGTGCTATCTAGAATAACACCTAAGTCGCGAATAGACGTTACTTCCTCAAGAGGGACGTTATTAATAGAGTAAGTTACTTGAGACGGTAATCTTCTTTTTGTGAATTTTATGTGATAACACTTGGACAAGTTTAGATACATGTTATTCCGTGTACACCACGCATCAACTGCGTCAATATCCGATTGAAGGGTTATTATATCATTAGGGTCATTTATAGCTCGATAGATCTTCAGGTCATCGGCATATAATCTAAATTTTGATTTAATGACGTGTTTAATATCGTTAATAAAAACTAAGAAGAAAAGAGGCCCCAGGTGAGATCCTTGGGGAACTCCTGAAGGAACAGCACAAACCCTAGATTTAAATCCACGAAGGTGTACCAATTGAGTGCGGTTTCGTATATATGACTCACACCACCGTAGTAACGATCCATGAATGCCCGAATTCGCAAGTTTTCTCAAAAGGAGGTTGTGATCGACCAGGTCGAATGCCTTCTTGAAATCAGTATATATGGAATGTATTTCCCCACCCTTGTCCATGGTGTCCACTATGTCGCATATATAACCAGTCAGATTGGTACAAGTAGACCTGCAAGGTAAGAAACCGTGTTGATTTAGTCTGGGCATTTGGGAGAGCGAGCGCAGCTGGACTAGTAACCCTTTTCTATAACGTGCGGACTTCCCCAAGGCTATCCTCCTCCTCTCCCCCTATCCATCAACCCGAGTCAGACTCGAACCGGTCAAAACCGCACGACCATATTGAGTCATTACTTACTGAGTATGAGATAGCCTCTGCCGTATTTCTCGCACCCCGGGTGCCCCAGAAGAACCACCAACCTCGGAAAGAAAGCCTGCTCCAAACGCTCACTTTTTGAATATGTGTGCGTGGTGTCCTGCAGCGTGTGGAACAGCTTGTGCAAGTGTGCTCTGTCCAATAGTGTATACTCACGTAAAACAGTTGCTTGTTGTGCGTGGTGTCCTGCAGCGTGTGGAACAGCTCGTGCGCGTGTGCTCTGTCCAACAGTGTATACTCACGTAGAACAGTTGCTTGTTGTGCGTGGTGTCCTGCAGCGTGTGGAACAGCTCGTGCGCGTGTTCTCTGTCCAACAGTGTATACTCACGTAGAACAGTTGCTTGTTGTGCGTGGTGTCCTGCAGCGTGTGGAACAGCTCGTGCGCGTGTGCTCTGTCCAACAGTGTATACTCACGTAGAACAGTTGCTTGTTGTGCGTGGTGTCCTGCAGCGTGTGGAACAGCTCGTGCGCGTGTGCTCTGTCCAACAATGTATACTCACGTAGAACAGTTGCTTGTTGTGCGTGGTGTCCTGCAGCGTGTGGAACAGCTCGTGCGCGTGTGCTCTGTCCAACAGTGTATACTCACGTAGAACAGTTGCTTGTTGTGCGTGGTGTCCTGCAGCGTGTGGAACAGCTCGTGCGCGTGTGCTCTGTCCAACAGTGTATACTCACGTAGAACAGTTGCTTGTTGTGCGTGGTGTCCTGCAGCGTGTGGAACAGCTCGTGCGCGTGTGCTCTGTCCAACAGTGTATACTCACGTAGAACAGTTGCTTGTTGTGCGTGGTGTCCTGCAGCGTGTGGAACAGCTCGTGCGCGTGTGCTCTGTCCAACAGTGTATACTCACGTAGAACAGTTGCTTGTTGTGCGTGGTGTCCTGCAGCGTGTGGAACAGCTCGTGCGCGTGTGCTCTGTCCAACAGTGTATACTCACGTAGAACAGTTGCTTGTTGTGCGTGGTGTCCTGCAGCGTGTGGAACAGCTCGTGCGCGTGTGCTCTGTCCAACAGTGTATACTCACGTAGAACAGTTGCTTGTTGTGCGTGGTGTCCTGCAGCGTGTGGAACAGCTCGTGCGCGTGTGCTCTGTCCAACAGTGTATACTCACGTAGGACAGTTGCTTGTTGTGCGTGGTGTCCTGCAGCGTGTGGAACAGCTCGTGCGCGTGTGCTCTGTCCAACAGTGTATACTCACGTAGGACAGTTGCTTGTTGTGCGTGGTGTCCTGCAGCGTGTGGAACAGCTCGTGCGCGTGTGCTCTGTCCAACAGTGTATACTCACGTAGAACAGTTGCTTGTTGTGCGTGGTGTCCTGCAGCGTGTGGAACAGCTCGTGCGCGTGTGCTCTGTCCAACAGTGTATACTCACGTAGAACAGAACAGCTCGTGCGCGTGTGCTCTGTCCAACAGTGTATACTCACGTAGAACAGTTGCTTGTTGTGCGTGGTGTCCTGCAGCGTGTGGAACAGCTCGTGCGCGTGTGCTCTGTCCAACAGTGTATACTCACGTAGAACAGTTGCTTGTTGTGCGTGGTGTCCTGCAGCGTGTGGAACAGCTCGTGCGCGTGTGCTCTGTCCAACAGTGTATACTCACGTAGGACAGTTGCTTGTTGTGCGTGGTGTCCTGCAGCGTGTGGAACAGCTCGTGCGCGTGTGCTCTGTCCAACAGTGTATACTCGCGTAGAACAGTTGCTTGTTGTGCGTGGTGTCCTGCAGCGTGTGGAACAGCTCGTGCGCGTGTGCTCTGTCCAACAGTGTATACTCACGTAGAACAGTTGCTTGTTGTGCGTGGTGTCCTGCAGCGTGTGGAACAGCTCGTGCGCGTGTGCTCTGTCCAACAGTGTATACTCACGTAGAACAGTTGCTTGTTGTGCGTGGTGTCCTGCAGCGTGTGGAACAGCTCGTGCGCGTGTGCTCTGTCCAACAGTGTATACTCACGTAGAACAGTTGCTTGTTGTGCGTGGTGTCCTGCAGCGTGTGGAACAGCTCGTGCGCGTGTGCTCTGTCCAACAGTGTATACTCACGTAGAACAGTTGCTTGTTGTGCGTGGTGTCCTGCAGCGTGTGGAACAGCTCGTGCGCGTGTGCTCTGTCCAACAGTGTATACTCACGTAGAACAGTTGCTTGTTGTGCGTGGTGTCCTGCAGCGTGTGGAACAGCTCGTGCGCGTGTGCTCTGTCCAACAGTGTATACTCACGTAGAACAGTTGCTTGTTGTGCGTGGTGTCCTGCAGCGTGTGGAACAGCTCGTGCGCGTGTGCTCTGTCCAACAGTGTATACTCACGTAGGACAGTTGCTTGTTGTGCGTGGTGTCCTGCAGCGTGTGGAACAGCTCGTGCGCGTGTGCTCTGTCCAACAGTGTATACTCACGTAGAACAGTTGCTTGTTGTGCGTGGTGTCCTGCAGCGTGTGGAACAGCTCGTGCGCGTGTGCTCTGTCCAACAGTGTATACTCACGTAGAACAGTTGCTTGTTGTGCGTGGTGTCCTGCAGCGTGTGGAACAGCTCGTGCGCGTGTGCTCTGTCCAACAGTGTATACTCACGTAGGACAGTTGCTTGTTGTGCGTGGTGTCCTGCAGCGTGTGGAACAGCTCGTGCGCGTGTGCTCTGTCCAACAGTGTATACTCACGTAGAACAGTTGCTTGTTGTGCGTGGTGTCCTGCAGCGTGTGGAACAGCTCGTGCGCGTGTGCTCTGTCCAACAGTGTATACTCACGTAGAACAGTTGCTTGTTGTGCGTGGTGTCCTGCAGCGTGTGGAACAGCTCGTGCGCGTGTGCTCTGTCCAACAGTGTATACTCACGTAGGACAGTTGCTTGTTGTGCGTGGTGTCCTGCAGCGTGTGGAACAGCTCGTGCGCGTGTGCTCTGTCCAACAGTGTATACTCACGTAGAACAGTTGCTTGTTGTGCGTGGTGTCCTGCAGCGTGTGGAACAGCTCGTGCGCGTGTGCTCTGTCCAACAGTGTATACTCACGTAGGACAGTTGCTTGTTGTGCGTGGTGTCCTGCAGCGTGTGGAACAGCTCGTGCGCGTGTGCTCTGTCCAACAGTGTATACTCACGTAGAACAGTTGCTTGTTGTGCGTGGTGTCCTGCAGCGTGTGGAACAGCTCGTGCGCGTGTGCTCTGTCCAACAGTGTATACTCACGTAGAACAGTTGCTTGTTGTGCGTGGTGTCCTGCAGCGTGTGGAACAGCTCGTGCGCGTGTGCTCTGTCCAACAGTGTATACTCACGTAGAACAGTTGCTTGTTGTGCGTGGTGTCCTGCAGCGTGTGGAACAGCTCGTGCGCGTGTGCTCTGTCCAACAGTGTATACTCACGTAGAACAGTTGCTTGTTGTGCGTGGTGTCCTGCAGCGTGTGGAACAGCTCGTGCGCGTGTGCTCTGTCCAACAGTGTAT
This sequence comes from Eilema sororculum, assembly GCA_914829495.1. Lineage (NCBI taxonomy): Eukaryota > Metazoa > Arthropoda > Insecta > Lepidoptera > Erebidae > Eilema > Eilema sororculum. The sequence continues at coordinate 16,375,142 of OU618538.1, forward strand.
ACTCACGTAGAACAGTTGCTTGTTGTGCGTGGTGTCCTGCAGCGTGTGGAACAGCTCGTGCGCGTGTGCTCTGTCCAACAGTGTATACTCACGTAGAACAGTTGCTTGTTGTGCGTGGTGTCCTGCAGCGTGTGGAACAGCTCGTGCGCGTGTGCTCTGTCCAACAGTGTATACTCACGTAGAACAGTTGCTTGTTGTGCGTGGTGTCCTGCAGCGTGTGGAACAGCTTGTGCGCGCCGCGCGCCGCCGCCTGCGCGCCCACTAGCGACGACAGCGCGTCGAGCACGCTCTCGCTCAGCTGCTGCAGCGCCAGAGTGCGCGTGTGCTCTGTCGCAATGCAATCAGCGAATTAATATAGGTATACCGCGGGACATTTACTTAGGAGGTTCCCTCCATCTGGCAGAGACCTAATACTCCGAAACTAAGTTGACATAATCAATTTGGCATAATTTTATTCAATTTTTTATTCAATCCATTTGCGAGGCATAAAAATTTATTAATAGAATCATATTTTGGCACAACGGTCATATAAGCCTCTCAATTAGTCCATTAAGGCTCAGGTACAATGGCAAAAAGAGTGAGATTATGATCTTTAAGGCAAACACAGTAACATACTCAGACGTGCCCACAGTCTCACTATATGGGAAACGCCTTAATAGAGTTGACAGGACAATGTATCTGGGCCATTGGATCACCGAGGACTTGCGAGATCATTGTGACATTGAAAGGGAGCGCAGATCGCTGGCTGTCCGATGCAACGTGCTGGCCCGTAGATTTGCACGATGTACTAAATCAGTGAAGGTTATGCTTTTTAAAGCATACTGTCAATCCTTTTACACGTGCAGCCTTTGGGTTAGCTATACACAGCGGGCATACAGAGCTCTGCGCGTCCAATATAATTTCTGGTGGGGCTGCCGTGGCACTGTAGTGCATCTGGTATGTTTGCAGAAGCACAGAAGGATTCACCTATGTGGCGGAGATGGGTACGGATTCACATGTAGGTCGGTCCCAAATAAAATTATATAAATGTATACTAACCCTTGTTTATAAGGATCATTGTTACTAACACTATGGATAATTTTCCGAAATAAATGGTTTAATAATAATAATAATATATTTTTTATATTTTTAAATATATTTTGTATTTTTTTTTACGATATATTTAAAAATGTAATTGATAAGTTTTATAATTGAATAAAGAGAATAATAATATATAACATAACATAACATAACCTCACGCCTGTATCCCCCAATGGGGTAGGCCTACCTATATATATACCTATAATAATATATCCGAAGTAATGATGGCATACTCTATTATTTATTATTTTCTTCAAAACTTGAGACGCAAAAGTTAGTGACAGAGAAGAATTACTGTAAATCCGAGCCTTGTTTGCCCTACCCCTAGAGTGTTATTTAAGCCCGCGCAGCCGCGGAGGAGCAAAGCGGCTCACGAGCTGAGGAGCAGGTTATAAGGACCAACGCCGCGGCAGAGACTAGCCGGCGGAGCCGGCCAGCAAGCCAATGCTGCGGTGGTGAGCGTTACTGCACGCTGCCTGCTGCTTTCTGCATGCTGCGTGCTGCCTGCTCGATCATGGACGAACATGAACGATCGAACATACTATAGCGATCGAACATACCTCGATATATCGAATCGAGATAGATTGAACATAACTAAACTTTCTGCTTTTATTCTATTGTGGATATGATATGTATGCCAAATGACGATTCTGCGTGTGAATTATCTGCGGGATTTTGATTCAACTTTTTGATTATTATCCTTTAAAAGTTATGCCAAAAGATGATACTGACTTATTAAATTATGCGTTACGAGTGTATGCCCAATGATATTACATATAAAAAAGAGGCAGATATGTTATTAAAGTGCGCCTGGTGAAGACGCGAAAACGTACCAATTGGGACGTATCGCATTTAGTATATGTCTGGCAAACGCCGAGTTGTCACGCATGTAAACGCATAATAAAATTGCAACAAAAATGCCATCGTGTGTTTTAAAAAGTGTACAAATTACGACATTAAATTAATAAAACACAAGGGATCTCGTATCACATGTAAGTACATACAATATTACCGATTTATCAGTGTATTTCATTAAAATTGGTTTAATAATATTTTTAAAATAATGGCGGCAGAGAAAAAAGACAGAAACACTTTTTGATATGAGTACGACAAGGACACAACAACACTGCTTGCATAGATTTATCAGTACAGATGCAACATAGGGTAATTTTCACTTTACTGCCTACTAAAGTAATAATTGACATGTTGTTCAGTTTTATTTTTTATTTTAAATTCAATGACAAAATTTTTGTTTTATTTATTTGTTATCCTTTAAATAATTGTAAAAACCTAACTTTTTTTTCAAGGTTTCCGACTAATGAAGTTCGACTTCAAGAGTGGATTGCAATTGTTAGGGAACAACGAAATGAGTCTGACTGGACACCTTCAAAAAGCAGCAGAATTTGTAGCAATCACTTTGAAGCCACTGAGAGATATACTTCGAAATAAGGTCGAACATTGCTGAGGAAGAATATAAATAATTGACAAATATACCACTGTTCGGCTTGATTCTGCTCATAAAAATAATCCCGATATAAAAAACTTTCTAAGAGGCAGAAAAGAAATAAATTAAATTCATTTGGAGGCGTTTAATTTTTATTATAACGTCATTGCGTCACTATGGTTTTATTATCGAGAAGTTTCTTTATTATCTTTTTTAATTGTTATCATTTTCCGAAGTAAATAATGACGTATTATTTTTTCATCGAATTTCATTTCTTGCCTACCAAAGAAATACCTCTTCTGTTCAACAAAATCATAATCTATGCTAAAAAGCCAACCTAGAACGAACGAGACGATTGCAGTCCGAATCATTCCGAATTATAGTTATCTTTCTTACTCACGTGCTTATCCCATCTTTCGTACTACTTTAACGCTAATTGTCAACTATTGTGCACTGACACACTGCTGGATCAGATTTGAGGAGTCAGTTCTATGAACGTAACATATCTTGTATAAAATATCATTGTGTATGCCGAATCATTTTCCGAGAAATGAAGTTTATGTCATGCGTTGTTATGGGCCCTGGCGCGTTCGGATAGGTTTGTGATAATCTATGCCATCATCACCCTCTGCTAACGTCATTATATATCCAAGAAGCGTCATCATTATCATCTACATTGAGACATTATCCTGATAGCACGATACTCTCGGAGCTCAGGGTTCGCATACTGCGCGTATAGATCACATTTTGAACACTATACTATATAATCTTTGATTATTTATATGTCTAGATGGAGTGTCAAATGCGTACAAACGTCTCAAAAAATATCAGCTTGTTCAATCTCATAGTACTTACGCGCAGCTCAGTGACGTTCGCGTCGGCTCGGTGTCACAACGTAAAACGAGCGAAAAACATTAAATAAAAACTGTCGAAATATGGCGACTAGCACTATCAAAGTTTGCCGGAATTAAAAAGGACGCCTAAATACTACTACACACATTACCTTTTATGAATAAAGTAACCAAAATACAAGTTAAATTAATATTTTTTTTCTTCACAACAATATGTCATTTATCACGCGCCATATTTGTAAGTGTTGTAAATGTTAATGTTGGAAAATATTTATTTATTATTTATAAAAAAAATATTTATTATTTGTTGCCAGTTTTTTAAATTCATGGTTTGGTTCGATTGGGGGAGCCTTGTACCGATTGCGGGAGCCAATGTCCGTCCTTTTTATTGATTTGGATTAGAACATTATTTCCGAAATCCAAAATCCGAATTCCGAAATCCGAAATCCGAAATCCGAAATCCGAAATCCGAAATCCGAAATCCGAAATCCGAAATCCGAAATCCGAAATCCGAAATCCGAAATCCGAAATCCGAAATCCGAAATCCGAAATCCGAAATCCGAAATCCGAAATCCGAAATCCGAAATCCGAAATCCGAAATCCGAAATCCGAAATCCGAAATCCGAAATCCGAAATCCGAAATCCGAAATCCGAAATCCGAAATCCGAAATCCGAAATCCGAAATCCGAAATCCGAAATCCGAAATCCGAAATCCGAAATCCGAAATCCGAAATCCGAAATCCGAAATCCGAAATCCGAAATCCGAAATCCGAAATCCGAAATCTTTTTTTTAATTTTCCATATATTTGTGCGTTATGTTTTTGTGATGAAACTTTGCATAAAAATACTTAAACTATAAATATACAATGGTTTGACCATCTTTTATGAATTTGTACAAAGTATTATGAAGTTGTACAAAGTAATACTTTTATTTCAAATGTTATGAGAGTGACATTGGTAGCATTTCAAAATTCTTATGCGGCAACAATGTTTGCAATGAAGACCAATAAAAACATGTTAAAAACTATTAGAAAGAGACGCACTACTACTCTCTTTCGGAACCTCTCTTTCGGCTCGTTTTTCTGTTCATAGTGCGCAGTCCAGTTAGTATAAAGGTTCATGATTCTTCTATGTCATCTGACGTTTGATATAGAATTGACATAAGTAATGCGTGCAAATATCGTAAGAGGGTGATTAGTAGACATTCTTCTGAATTAACAAAATGCCCGTTGCTTGGGCCGCGAAAATATTTATGGTGGTAATTTTTTTTATTTAGGTCGAAAAATTAATGGTTTATGGTAGTATGAACGCCCTTGAGCGGTATATGGTTGTATGGGCCCCATAGGTATATAGGCTCCGTAGGTGTAAGTATGGGCCCCGGTGACTTATTAGTGTCGAATCGAAATGCTTTCCGTTCTCAAAATAATTAGGAGAATTTGATACAGCTAATTGATTCTAATTTCTAAGGCGAAACGAAGTTTGCCGGGACAGCTAGTGTATAATAAGTACTGTAATGTCCGGATGCTTGGTCCGCGAACTCCACGCGGTGAACCTAGGGCAACGGAGACAGCAGTGGTCTGGAACTTCAATAACCTTGAGTAACGAAGGCGGTAGAAGGATAGACTCTACTGCCTACGACTGACCGAGGCGGAAGTGGCTTTGTAGAGTGCTGTTTGGAAACTCTATATATCCCTCTGCAGCTTCCCTAGCAGAAGACACGTAGGCAGCAGAGTCTATCCTTCTACCGCCTTCGTTACCCAAAGTTGTTGAAGTTCCGGACCACCGATATTGTTCAAATCTTTTTGAACTGTTCCGATATTTTTTTGTGAGTCTGAGTTTAGGTGTCTAAGTCACACTAACCTTTGTCTTGAAAATTCCTATTGGAAGTGCTTTCCGACAACACTCCACCCGGCCACCAGGATTTCAGTACAACACTGATGTAGTAATGCAGCATTTGTTCTGAGAACAGCCACGATATCGTCTCTTTGATTTGCCTGAGAAATATAAATTATGTGTTAATGTAGCAGAACCTTCATACATGTGTAGTTTCGTAAAAGGTTAAACAGAAAAGTATCAAACGCCTTCGTTTCGGTATTTTGTTTTACAATCCTACATATACTATAATCAACCGAGTACTTTGAAGGTATGAAGGGCTTATGGTATTTATTTAACCGAAAACGCGGAAACTTCACCTGAAAGACATGACAATTTCGCCAGATACTACTTAGGAGCTTTGCCAGGAACGAACTGACATTATAATGAATATGAATACTATGAAAACTACCTACAAACCTTAAAATAGTTACCATCGATCACATGCTTGCGTTTAAGCGGATTTTATACAATACCTATTGATAGTCCTCCCATAAGTGATCTGCACGAAGGTGACCAACGTTTTCCTCAGCCACCTGAACACACCACGCATGTCAAAGACCTCGCTCAGCAACGCGTACAGAGGTTCCGCTATACTGTCTCTTTCTTCTGCTATTGCACCCGCACCTGACATACATAACACAGTAACAACTCGATTAACTGACTCGGTATATCTCAACCTAACTTAATGTCGGCTCAGAAAGGTTCGTACGAGTACGGGTTCAGGCCAATGGCGTATGAGAAAAGAGAGCGAACCAATATCCTCTAGGTATTATCCTATAGTTAAAATAAATGATCTAACCGAGCTTATTAAATTAAGAATGGTAAAAGAGCGGTAAATATTGCGTCGGTACTTATTTTATAGTTTTTATTTATTTTTAATCATCCACCCAACCTATAATAGTAACTGATTTGACTATTAAATTTTATGACGTCCCTAAATTTTTTTTCATATAAGTTACCGTTTTGACGTTTAGTAAAAATTAAATAATTTGACTAGTCAGTAGAATACCCATTTCGATATTGTTTCGAAAGAGACATCGTAGTTCCCACACCCGAGCGATATATAATATACAGCATAAGAGACTGCACCAAATTGAATAATTCTTTTTGTTTTGTGTTTGTCATTGGATGACCAAGGTTTGTATAAGAAAATTGAGTTGAAAGCGCAGTGGGAACGGGACCACTAGGGCGGTAAAATATGGCGGTAGAAATTTCGTCGGGTCAGCTAATAACATTATATTTATAATGGTTGGTCATAACCCACTTTTTGCTCCTGTCAGACTCATAGTAGGTACCTGCCCGTCCAAATGGGAAAGAGGCGTAACTGTGAATAATATTATTACAAAACACTACTTACCTCGCAAAGAACTCGTCATACTTTTATTAGTACCATCCCCGCCATTTCCATCTAAATACAGCGATATTTCATCTTCGTCAGCCGATAAATGAGTAAACGGCTCCTTTTCTTGTGACGACCGGTTTGTCGCTTCACTACTTGTGCTGAAAGGTGATAATATATTAACAACTAGCTTTTGTCCGCGGCTCCGCCCGCGTGCGTTTTAGTCGGTTCGAGTAGGACATAACCACCTCCACCGGCTCCGTGGGGGTGGTATCCGTGGGGATTTATCGCACGATAAAAAAAAAGTCCTTGAACTTCAACGAATATTTAAAGAAAAGAATTGGCCAAAATTGGTCCAGGCGTTGTTGAGTTATGCGCTTACCAACACATTTAGCGATTTTTCATTTTTATATTATAGATGAAGAATATCCCCAAAGGTTCGCTGTCACTTGATACTGTACTTCTATACTGTACTTGACCAGGTAGCAAAGGATATCTTAGGAAATCATCTGCTATTCAATGAACCTTGGCCACTTTTGAAGTACCAACATCATCAACATCCGAGCCTTTTTCCAACTCGGTTGCGGTCAGCTCTCAGTGACGCTACGAAGTGACTACCATCTGACCTTCATAACCTACTAGCGATATCAAAGGTCGTAGTTCTGGTTAGAGGATGGATAGGGCTCTTTTAACCACGCTTAGCCATTGTGTGTAGTGTTAGAATCGGTATGGTGTGTGGATCTACTGGCGATATCGAAGTTCGTAGTTTTGTGGTAGAGGATGGATAGGATAGAGGACTCTTTTATCCGCGCTTGGCCTCTTTCTTAGGCCACTGTGCGTAGTTTTAGAATTGGTAGGGTGTGTGGATTAGTTAGCAGGCTCTCCACAAGGCCTGATAACTTTTTTACAGTGCAAGCAATAAGTAAATGCTCGTTTTTGGTAGGTTCATAATATTGTTTACAATTTATTAACGATACAAACATGTGCTAGCACCTCTGCCTATCCCATCGGGGAATACAGTCGTGAGTTTATGTTATGTTTATGTTACAAACATATATTAGTAATATTTACCTTTTAAATAACGTAGAGAACGAGAATTTATTTTTCTTTGGTAAGTCACACTGTTTCAAATACTCCGAACTGGGGTTGAGGAATGTATATAAAGCTTCACTTTGGTTTAGTCTATCATCTTCTAAAACAAACTGAAAATAATAGTTTCAACTTTATTAGACAAGTTAGAAAACATAGAATTGTAATGCAGATAGCAGTATTATTACATATTATGATTCAACCAGGACCCACACATCGACTAGTTAATGTACCGACTAGCTATAGTCAAGGTTCAATTTTGTGCCCATAAATTTGATAACAATACTTTTTACCAAAAATGTATAAGACTATAACTAGTGCCAAATGAATTGAGAATAAAGTTTGTTGACCTTGTGACCGTTATTTTGAGTTTGGACCGGTTATTTAGGGGTTGTAAACATTTTCCACACTGCAGCAAAACCGACAGCAGCGCCACTTGGCGCCCGCATGAACCTTTATTTTTGTTATACAAAAATCACTACTTATAATATTTACTGTAAATTTTATTCTCAATCGATCTGGTACGAGCTATTGTGTTTTATTTATTAATGGTGTATCGAAAAACAGCATCACCGTGAAATTTTGATTTCTTATAGTTACCAAACAAATATCGATCTGCTGGTTGTGGTTTAGTTTCAGGCCATATGCCAGTGATAGACAAAATAGTGAAGTTACTTACTTCTAAATATTTCTGTATTAAAATTTTTGCTTTTTCTAAAGAGTTTTTGTCATTCTTTCCAAAAAGGAACTTGAACGAATTTGAGGGTAGTTCTAAATTCTTTAATTCTGCACACATAGGCCGAAGTTTTCGATGTAATTCCTGAAAGAAAACAATCAGTCAATTCACTTTAAGTTTTAATGTTTTATACCACTAATCTAAAATACACCAATCTATAGCTGAAACATACCTGAAATTCGTTTAATGTCCTAAGCAACACCCAGCCCGTAGTAATTTGCTCAGGTCTGTCATCGTTGTTCGTAGATTCCTGCTCTGCCATATGTACAACTATCACGAACTGTGGTGGTTTTGACTCGTCTATTACCTGCATTTGAATAGAATGGATATTACCTGGATTCGATCACTTTACTAACAGGTACGCTTTCAATCTGTCATCAGTAGAAAAAAATCGGGGGTAATTTTGAGGTGATCCAATATTAAAAAATACTTCAAAAAAACTAGCTTGTTACCGCGACTCTAGCCAAGTTCGAATGGGTTGCGATAGGAGATTAGTATCCCGTTCCTATTGAAACAATATTCCTAGGATAAAAAGTAACTTCGTTATTCTAGAGACTATCTCTGTAACAAACTTTAGTCAAATTCGTTCAGCTGTTGGAGCATGTTTGACTAACAAACATCCAGACATCTTCACAAGCCTTACATCAGTAGGATATCAAAATGGTATTTTGCGGCAATGGGATTAGAATCCCGTTCATGCAAACTAAAGAAACAATATTCCAAGGATAAAAAGTAGCCTATGTGTGTCAGATTCGTTCAGATGTTCGAGCATGTTTGACTAACCCCAGACATCTTCACAAGCTTTAGAACAGTAGGATATCAAAAAACTATGTTGCGGAAATGGGATTTTAATCCCGTTACTGCAACCTGTTGGAACAATATTCCAAGAATAAAAAGTAGCCTATGTGTTATTCTAGACTATCTTTGTAAGAAACTTTAGTCAAATTCGTTCAGCTGTTCGAGCATGTTTGACTAACAAACATCCATACATCGTCACAAGCTTTAATCAGTAGGATATCAACAAGGTATGTTGCGGCAATGGGATTAGGATCCCGTTCCCGCAACTTATCGGAACAATATTCCAAGAATAAAAAGTAGCCTTTATGTTAATCTATACTATCTCTATAGCAAACTTTAGTCAGATTCGTTTAGCTGTTTGAGCGTGTTTGACTAACAAACATCCAAATATCTTCACAACCACTAGAATATCAAAGAGTTATATGACATCAATACTAAGTAAAAATCGAACTTGTAAACATACGTCAGCACTATGCACTGTGGCCCGCCAACTGCCGAGGTGTTCTGCCCAAGTATCTGTTCTAGCCAAGTGCGCTTCTAGCCGCATCTGCTCGCCAGCTAGCTTCTCTACTTCGTTGGCCAACATCGACAGTGCGGGAGACTCCGGTTTTAATGACGCACGGAGTGCTGCTAATGCCTGTAAAGTATAACTATTTGAATTGCCTTTGAATAATAATAAAACAGTGACGGTGTTGCTTGCTTAAAACTATGACTTGTATTCAAAAGGTTGCATGAAACACATAAATGGAGATATCTTCAGGGCTTCGAGTGTTTTCGACCTTATTGACATGACATAGTAACAATTTTTTTTCTTATATTCGTGATCAGCGTCATCTATTAACGCGAAAAGAGACGTAACTAAGAAAATGCAATTTAGGTTGAAAGTCGCTTGCAGTCTCTGTGTGTTCCGATAGCGAGCCAAAACAGTGGTGCTCCAATACCCGATATTGGGCATTGATATTTGACTTCCTCCGATCTCGGATGTCCGATATTGGATATCGGACGTCAGTTGATGTGAAAGAGCTCTAAATTTGACGTTAAATACATGTTGCATTGCAATAATATTAATTTAAAATTCGTCTCAAATACCTACACAGAAATTTCTAACAGCTCTCGGACTAAAACTACCTCGAAAATCACGCGCGTGATGGCAGATTTCAGTGTACCATACCTCGCGTTTTAGGCGATTGGCACACTGCAACGCTCGACGCGGCGTCGTTCGTCGACGCGCGTCGACGCGAGAGAGCTAGTATAGTCCGAGAGATATTAAAATTTTTTTGGTAGGTGTGTGAAGTAATCTAAAATTTTGAGAAAAGTAAAGTAAAGCCATCCGACCATTAGCTCGATAGCCCAGACTATATTAAGAACGCTAGAGATGAAAAGAAAATGATTAGAAGTGCAAGCTATTTTCGACTTATTGACATGACATAGTAACTATTTTTTTTTCTTGTATTCGTGATCAGCGTCATCTATTAACGCGAAAAGAGACGTAACTAAGAAAATGCCATTTAGGTTGAAAGTCGCTTGCAGTCTCTGCGTGTTCCGATAACGAGCCAAAACAGTGGTGTCGGCTCCAATACCCGATATTGGGCATCGATATTTGACTTCCTCCGATCTAGGATATCGGATATTGGATATCGGACGTCAGTTGATGTGAAAACGCTCTAAATTTGCCGTTAAATAGTCATGTTGCATTGCAATAATATTAATTTAAAATTCGTCTCAATTACCTACACAGATATTTCTAACAGCTCTCGGACTAAATATCCCTCGAAAAACACGCGCGTGAATGCAGATTTCAGTGTGCCATACCTCGCGTTTTCTGCTTGTACGCGCGTATTCTGCGGCAACGTGCGTGATTGCGTTGTCAGTGTGTGGGACCCCGCGTTTTTCTATACAAAATGAGCTCCGTAGAGGCGACGAGCGCGACGCCGCGTCGACGCAACAACGCTCGACGCCGCGTCGCGCGTCGCAGTGTGCCAATCGCCTTACGCGCCTTGGCGCCCGTTTTCTGCTTGTACGCGCGTATTCTGCAGCAGCGCGCGTGATTGCGTTGTCAGTGTGTGGGACCCCACGTTTTTCTATACAAAATGAGCTCCGTAGAGGCGACGAGCGCGACGCCGCGTCGACGCAACAACGCTCGACGCCGCGTCGCGCGTCGCAGTGTGCCAATCGCCTTACTTTACTTTAATTGCTTTAAATAAGTATTAACAACAGATCAGTTCAGAAAGCATTCACTAGATGGGGTTGGTTAGTTGTAGTGAGTCACCCAACTGGTAATAACGAATAAATCAACTATAAACATAATAGCTGGCAGACTATTTCACAACGAATTTCCTGATTCGTATCTGTATCAAACGTGGTACGAGTATAATACTGTTTAGCTCGTTTAGTTTTAATAATGCAAAATAAGCCTACAAGTATGCGTCGATTTAATTTCATGTATGTAAAGTAAAGCCAACGAAGCAAGAGAAAAAAGGTAAAGAAAGTTTAAGCTGTTCCAAACATTTTTATTTGAACACTAGCTGTCCCGGCAAACTTCTTTTCGCCTTAGACATTAGAATCAATTAGCTGTATCAAATTCTCATAATTATTTTGAGAACGGAATGCATTTCGATTCGGGCCCCATACGCCCACGGAGCTCCCGACACTAATAGGTCACCCGGGCCCATACTTACACCTACGGAGCCTACCCATACAACCATATACCTCTACGCTCAAGGGCGTACATATTACCATAAACCATAAATTTTTCAAAAGAAAAAAATAGCCAGCATAAATATTTTCGTGGCGCAAGCAACGGGCATTTTGTTAATTCAGAAAGAATGTCTACTAATCACCCTCTGACGATATTTGCACGCATTATGTCAATTTTATATCAAACGTCAGATATCATACAGCAGTATTAGAATAATAAACACATTTTTTTCCAATTCGTGGAATAGGTATTCCAAATTCAAAATTTTTATATGTGTTAAGGGAATTAATACTTAGGGAATTAAATACTGTTAGAATATAACAATCAGACGGTATATTGAACATAAACACTTCTAGTTCGGACGACGGTTTGAGTAAAAGAGGGGCGCTCCGCTTGAGCTCCATTGCTTTTATAAGCCGGGGGCGTTGCAATGTTGCCAACACGGCCATGCTGCATGGTGCCTGCCCCAGGCACCTCATGAGTCTGGGTAGAATACTGAAATCAGAATACCTGGGTACATATAATATATGTTTAGGTACAGTCACAAGGCATTCCTCAGAAAACAAGAAGTATTGCATATATGTTTCTTATGTGCAATGCAATGCAATGCCATCATATCCTGCACCCAAAGGGACATTGCCACACTTAGGATACCCGGTTCATAATTCTGAGAGTCATTTGCACTTGAAGAGTATTTCACTCACTCAAGCGTACCAAATTGAATCTGCTTACAAAGTCACTACATTAACATTTCCACATGTCATACATACAACACCACCATATACTCAAATGTTATACAGTATTCTATCTGGGCTCGTCAACTAAACCAATTTCACCTACAACATATTGACATATTATATTACAGTATCAATCGTATCAGTACCTTGCCAACACGGTTTTGATGTATTTATTTCCTTTAACATGTTTTTATTCCGTGCTCCAGTTACCAATATTAATCCATGGCTTAATATTCTCCCCAGCTGCTACTCCATTATACTTTTTAGACGTTCTTTGACTACCTCTTATATCCGATATTTCGTATCGATCGTTAGGTAACACTTTTCTGACTTGAAAAGGACCTTTAAACGCGGGTAGTAATTTTTGACTTTGACCGTCATTACTATGACTCTGAATTGTTGCTAACACCAAGTCCCCTTCCATATATTGTGTGGCTTTGACTCTAGATTTATCAAACCTTTGCTTCTGTTTGTCCGCACTGGCTTTAACATTTTCGTCTACCATTTTTCGTAGCTTTGATACGTCTATCAGTTCCTCGCTATCAGGATCTGGGGCCAAAGCATCGCAGTCTGCTCGTAGTCTATATCCGAACATGACTTCGCTAGGAACGGCTTGTATCGTTTTGTGTATCGTACTATTTAGACCTTGTTGTAACGCATGGATACACTGGTCCCACCTATCGTCATTCGTATCAGCACCCAAAGTTTTTAATGCATCTAAAATAGTCCTATTAAATCGTTCTACCTGTCCATTAGCGCGAGGTACACCAGTCGCTATAATATGTAGTCTGATGTTTTTATTCATACAATACTGAGTCAATTGATTTGATGTGAAACATGAGCCCGAATCACTTATTATTCGTTTGGGGTTTCCAAATATTTTAGATAAATATTGTAACTCTTTAATCACACCATCTGCGTTTGTTTTCTGTACAGCAGATAGAAATACAAATTTTGTAAATGAATCAACAATCACTAATAAATACCTGTTTTTATCTTTGGTCATTACAAATGGCCCCAAATGGTCTAGATGGAGGGTATGGAAGGGTTGTGCATACTTTGGTATGGTATGGTATGGAGATGTCCTTCTTTTGGTCCTCCTTTATTTTTAAAATATATGCAGTTCAGGCAATTCTTAATATATTTTTTTACGATATTACGCATTCGTGGAAACCAATATCGTGTACGTATACGCTCAACACATTTGTCCACCGAAAAATGACCCAAGTCGTCGTGGTTGCACTTTATAATTTGCCAAATACATTGTTTCGGAACAACCCATCTACGACCATAGGTAGTTCTTCGATAAACCTTCCCGCCTAAGAGTTCATAATTATTTAAAATGTCTTTATTATCGTCGGCCTCTCCTGATGCTAGAATATCTTTTATTTTTGCTATATATGAATCCTGTATTTGTACTGATAACAACCAATCCGCTTCCGTAATTGACAAGATAATTTCAGATCCCGATTTCTCACCGGTTGGCACGGGATTGCGACTTAGAGCATCCACGTGCTGCATCCGAGCTCCCTCTCTATGAATGATTTCGAACGAAAACTCTTGGGTTGATAAGACCCAACGAGCTATACGTGGAATGATATCCCGTTTGGATAACGCATATCTGACTGCGCTACAATCCGTGATTATTTTGAACGATTTATCTAACAAATACAACCGAAACTTATGAAGAGAACAAACCACAGCCAATAATTCAAGTTCGAAGGAATGGTATTTCTTTTCCTCTTCCTTAGTTTGTCTACTATAATAGTGCACTACCTTTTCCCCATCACTATCGGCCTGGGTTAGTATACCAGCAATACCGTCCCTACTAGCATCGGTATATAATATTTTATCCTTACTTGGGTCAAAAATGGCCAATATACTTTCTGAGGTTAACTTATCTCTCAGAACATGGAATGCTTGTTCTTGCACGCTAGACCATACCCACACAGCATCCTTCTTTAAAAGCTTCGTAAGTGGAGCCGATAAAAGTGCGCAATTTCGTATGAATTTACGGAAATAACTAATTAGTCCTAAAAATTGTCGAAGCTGGTGAACGGTTTTGGGTATTGGGTAATTCCTTACAGCCTGTAACTTTGTATCACTTGGCATAACAAAGCCAGGTTTAATTTTATATCCCAGAAATTCGATATTACTTTTAAAAAAATGGCACTTTTTTAGATTCAGTGTCAACCCGTTAGTTCTAAATATTTGCAATATCTGTTCTAGTAACGCAATGTTTTCGGGAATTGATTTTGTTACGAGATACACGTCATCTAAGTACACAATAACATTACTAAATCTCAAATTACCAAGTACTTTATTCATCATTTGCTGGAAACAATTTGGAGCATTTACTAAACCGAAAGGTACCCTCAAAAAATCATAATGTCCGTCTTCTGTAATGAATGCAGTTTTCTCTATAGAGTCACTATCCAAAGCAATTTGATAGTACCCACTTTTTAAATTTAAACTGGTAAAACAATTATGACCCTGAAGCCTGTCTATCAAATCTTCAATTCGGGGCATAGGATATTTATCTTTAATAGTAATTTTGTTTAATGATCGGTAATCAACGCACAGTCTTTTCTCACCATTTTTCTTTTCCACTAGTAATGCTGGACAAGCATTATGGGGAATTACTATCACGTATAATATTACTTTCGAGTAATTCTTTTACCATTTCTCGTATTATCTGCCGGTTAGAATGAGAAGTTCTAAAGGGTCTACATTGAACAGGTTGTGAACTTGATAAATTAATTGACATTTCATAATTATTAACTTTTCCTAGTTCTTTTACATTTAAAGCAATACAATCTCTATATGCCGTAAATAGGGCCAACAACGCACTTTTATGTGTATTTGTGTTTAAATCTATATCAGAGATGGTACCACAAATTTCTGTAAATTCGCTTGCATATTGAAATTGGAGCTTATTACCTATACGAGAATACACTAAATCAGATCGTTCGGTAATATTCCTTCCAATTAATATGTCACATCCTACCATATCCTCCAAAATATACATATCGATGTCTTCTAGAGTAATATTATCAAAAGATAGCTTAACCGTGACCTTTTTATTTACCAATTTATAATTTTCTGTGGAAAATCCTTGTAAAACAACGGGTGAGGATAGTTCGATACATGATAAACAAAGGTTATTTACTAGGGATTCTGATATTAACGAACAACTACTACCAGTATCAATAAATGCTTCACGACAGTGATCATTCAAGTAAACAGTTTTGATAAGTTTATTCTGTAAATTTGTTAAGATAAATTTAGTTTCTTGTTGTTCGGGCTTTACTATAGACTTTACTGAATTTTTCTTATGGTAACAAACTGATTGCCACAATAGTCGCACTTATTCAATTCACATAGATTTCTTTTATGGTTACCCCCACAATTATAACATTTGATTATTTTACGACTAGATTCTTGGCCAACGTTTGATGAAGTTTGGCTTGTACTGGGTGCATTTACAGAGATAGGAATTCGATTACTGGGTGTTGAATGACTATGTGTCCCAATTTTAGCATGTAATTCACGTATATTTTCTTGTTTAGTACCTTTTTTATAAACACGACCATGTAAATAACTAGCTAAATCATCTGTATTTTTAAAATTACTAGCATCCATCGCACCAATACTAAGGTCCCCAATGTTCCCTACTATAATAGAAATAATATCTTGTTCAGAAAAAATTAAAAGTAAACGATCTATTTTGCATTTTTGTTCAAATAAAATTCATAAAGGGATTGATTTTCGATGGGCTTTTTATCTAAGATATCTTTCAACAGGTCAAACATGTTTCTACGAATCTGAAAACTAGCAGACAATTTTGCCTTCCAGTCATTCCATTTCCACGTAGGCCATTGATTTTCCGTACGTAATAATGAGTCATACCATACTTTAGCAGAACCTTTGAGTTTATTCAAAGCCTGGTAGCGAATCATTCTGTTAGACCACGAAAAAGTATTTGCATATGACTGAATAATGTTAAGCCAGGTATCTATATCATCTTTTATGGGGTCAAAATCTGGTATAAGGTTGTTCAAAATTGTAGAATTTGAATTACTCACAGTGTCGGTATATTTACGATATACCTTATCCTTTCGCTTCGGTGGTGGAGATGGTGTTCTGATACTGCTTGAAGAGGAAGAAGAGCTAGTACGCTTGCGGTTGGAACGTTTCTTGCTCGACTTTCGTTTACCCATGGCGCGTGAAAGTTTCTTGTCACTTCTGATGTTAAGGGAACTAATACTTAGGGAATGAAATACTGTTAGAATATAACAATCAGACGGTATATTGAAAATAAACACTTCTAGTTCGGACGACGGTTTGAGTAAAAGAGGGCCGCTCCGCTTGAGCTCCATTGCTTTTATAAGCCGGCGTTGCAATGTTGCCAACATATGGTGGTTATGTATTCTTAAATTTTCTAATTTTCCGCGCAATTTTCTTCATTTTTTCTCTCATAAGAACCTTCTCCTAACAATAACGAACACAACAAAAAAAGAATTAGCGAAATCGGTTCAGCCGTTCACGCGTGATGTCGTGACCAAGGGAAATAGGGATTCATTTTTATATATATAGATTATTATTACGTATGACTTCAAGCGCACTACAGACAGGAATGTAATTGCTCATAAGATGGCGGATCTGACAGTTTACAACCGTTCTGCTGACAGCTTTCCTGTACTACGAAACACGCAACGACAGCTGTCGCTCGGTCATTGTCGCGTACGTGTGACATGTGCAACAAGGACAGAGAAAATAATCGCTAGTTATCGCAACGTAACTCAGTAACAGTCGCTTTGTTTACCTTTTTTCTTTCGTCTCGTTGGCTTTACTTTAGATAATATGATTTGCACAAATCGTACAAAAATCCATATGATTTGCACGAGTGGCTACGAGAAAGAAGAGGCGGTATACGTACCTGTATCTTATTATTATGTCGTTCCTGCAGCTCATCAAGTTTTCTCCTAGCATAAGTGGAATGTTCAGTGAGATGCAATGTGCCGGCCACACTCTCAGCTGACGATACCGAGTCGTTTGACAACTGACGGTCCTCTATTGGCGATCTGTCTGAGTTTATATCTGTAATAATGACGTTCAATGGTTTGTGAAGTGCAGTTACATGCTCTCCATAAGTCATACTTATGGATAATAAATAATACAGATTGAAGTCTGCGGTTTGCTTACTCTTTCTCTTCCTTTTGATTTATACGACTTTTATGGGAGCGACCAACATCTGACCCCCAATTACGAGAAGAAAACCCGTGTTAGAACCTCGTTCGTCAATTAACAGGTGTACTGAATTGCTGGTGAGGTTAGCTCGGCCCCGAAGGGCTTGTAGGGGACTATACTAATGACGTCATAAACCAGAAAACTTTTTAACTGCGTAGTTACATAAAAAATATATTATTAAAAAATTCTTGCATGTCAGTTTCCAAACCTTTATTAGCCTCTTCTGTAGCAAGTTCAGCGATTAGGGCTCCGTACTGGTCACTCATGAGAAATGAGTGGTAATATTTCTCTTGTATCGTGTCCACGACCGTGTCTTGAACTTCATAAAAAACTTCTGGGCCTTTATCTCCTAGTAGAAACCCTTCCATTCTTTTTCTCGTATCCTTAAAAACAAAAGTCATAAATAAAAGAAACACTTTCGAAAATTAAAAAATCCACTGCCAAACATAACATAACATAAACTCACGCCTAAATTCTCCGAAGGGGTAGGCAGAGGTGCTAGCACCCACATTTCGCCAGTTTATGTTTAGGTCCCAATGTAATAGGTGGCGAGCCTATTGCCACCTATACCAAACAAATAGTTTCTTAAAAAAATTATAGCCAGTGTCATTCGAGATGACGTAAGGATTCTATAGATGTACCAAACATCCAAATGTGATCAGGCGGATCAGGCATAAACTTGATTACCGTGAGTTCGAAAAGTGCAGTTGGCGAAATCAGGGGGTTACGTAATTAACACTATGGTGTACTATTTGCTAGGTATATAAAGCCGTGAATGTACGAGTATATGCAATAAAATCATAATCTTAATCCTGGGTATTAATAACTGGGTATTATAGTATGGTAAAAAAAATCTAACCTAGCTTATTAAATTAAAAATGGTAAAAGAGCAGCAAAAATTGCGTCGGTTCTTATTTTATAGTTTTTATTTATTGTTAATCATTCACCCAAACTATAATAGTAACTGATTTGACTATTAAATGTGACGTCACTATATCTTTTTTCGTACAAGTTAGCTTATAACTTATCGTATTGACGTTCAGTAAAAAGTAACTAATTTGATTAGTCAGCAGAATACCCAATTATTTACCAGAGACTGTTTATTATGGTTGGTCGATGACACTTGATGGAATATTTTAACCAGATAAACACTGTGGAATAAAATAATTACTACTCTTGTAAATATATTTACAAGTGTAGTATTTTTCCATCATATCTTACCTACCTTATCAACTTTAACCTCGGCACTGGGTGATCTGATGTACGTGTAGAATATTTCCGCGCCAAGTTGATGCCAGCTACTTCTAGGGCTATGTCGTAGCTCTTCGACAGCAGTCCAGAAGCCTACGAGGCCTTGTGAGCACATAGTCTCCAAGAACATCGATAAGTACCGCCGTCCTGTCACGCTTTCCATAATTTTATGAAGTGGTATAGTCTGAAATGTGTCATAATTATTACTATGTAGAAAAACGATAAATAGAACTATGCTTAGAGGTTTATGGCGTCACCAGATCAATCTAGCGCCATCTAGCCAAGACAATTTGAACTACTTCGGAACTAGAAATCTTGTATCGCGCTGTGAAAGTTTTTACATGAATTGAGAATATATATTATCTGTAAGTCCTACAACATCCCAAATCGAATATTAGGGAGTAGCTACAACCTAATCAAAGGGTGACAAATACTTTACAATCTATTCTCATACAGCCTACGAAAATCATTCGGAATCGTTTCGAAGGTATCAGACCATAGATACTGTGGTATGAGAATTTAGTATATTAGGTTAAAATATATCTAAGACATACCTTACTATCCGATTCCACTGTAGGAAAAGCTCCATCCCATCCCATTTTCCTAAGGGCGGTTTCACACTCAGCTTTCGCTATAGTGAGTTGATTTATGTATCTCTTCAATTTCTTCGCATCAGCTACTTGTTGGCGGCTAATGTTCTGCGCACCACTTTTTTCTATTACTTCTATGTCTACGCCTTTGGCTCGTTTAACGTTTTGTAGGGTAGTTGCTTGCATTATTTGTGTAACTATATCATATCTGAAGGAAGGATTAGAAGGAAATGTTCAGACCGAAATTTTTCTTGTGTGTTTTTCTTTGACAAATTCTGAGCAGAAATTGAACCCGCGATAGTTGTCTTTGAAGTCTAACTCTATCGATACGCAACAGAGTTTGTAATAATGATAATAGATAATATATAATTAATATGAAACAAAAAACGTAATAAGGCCTATTTTATCTAAGCTGGACACTGTCCTTGACACAATACCGCCGCAAAAATGTGTTATTGAGTGCAAGTAATAAGCAACGTTATCAATGTGCGCTTACCGTAACCGCTTCAGAGTGTCGACATTATTGCAACTGTTGATCAACCGTATATAATCCTCGAATGTTTTAGCGTACTCGTGTGTCCTCACATGCATAGCGTCTACTTCCTTTTGGGCTTCTAAATACTGTATTATTTTTTGATTTATGTAATCCGGTTCAGTGACCAGTTCTATCGCTGGCTGCAGAACTAAAATAGATTTATTACATATCAGCATCAATTGGTAGCTTATTGGTTAAGGAGTCTGCCTTACGCTCGAAAGGTCTCGGGTTCGAATCCTGGCCATTACACTACCGCCGTGAACCACTCCTTACACAAGTAATTCAGCTTAGCTGGAGGAGTTAGAGGGAATATAAGTAATTTCGGCTCTAATCTATATATATAAAAATCAATGGCACTTTTCGTTGTATTGTTAGAACTCAACAACGCCTTTACCGATTTGGCTAATTTTGGTTTTGAATTATTCGTGGAAGTCCAGGGAAGCTTTGTACGTAGAGAAAAATTCGAATAATTAATAAAATTCCACGCGGGCGGAGCCGCGGGCAAAAGCTAGTATTCTTTAACGCGTTCTACCGCCACTGCCGACCTAGTAATAACTTGGCATTGGTCTGCAGCGCAGAAAACTACGAACTACATGTATTTGAAATCACGATGATAAGTCTCTGATAGAATACATTTTAGGTATATCCTATAAAATTACCTACACCAGGAAAACAGCATGCTTCCCGGCGAAGTGTGAAGAATAGAAATGATACGATCATATCTCAAAAAAAGTAGATGTTTTCCAAGTCATTCTGTATTTCACTCAGACAGCTCCTTATAAGTTCTGACTGGCTGATGGTAGAACTGTCAGTCGGAGCTAATGTGAATCAGCTCTAAGGAGTGTATGTAACCAGTACCTAGATATATTGGGGAGAGGCAGAGTAGACCCATAGACTTCTTGAGGATTAAGGTCATGTGCCAATCTGTGTTACTCATATATCACACCAACTGATCGATTGTCCATCAGCATCATCCATTAATGGTAGAATGCATGTTGACTACATGGTGCGACATAATGCACGGTCCGAGGGGCGGGGAGGGGAGGTCTTACAGGAGACCCTCCCCTCAATAGTTCGCATCATATTGAAAACTCTTCGAAAAAGGAATTTCTGCATTAAAAAAGTGACCTCCCGCAAATTTCTGGCTGCGACGGCACCTGGGTGACGTCGATCTATACTTCGCCAATTGCCAATTGATAATATCGATCGCCGATCGATCAACATTTCTTTGTACATATATTTCTCTCTTGCCGTGTTCCCGGTGAAGTGGAATAGGACCACCCCAGCTCTCTCTATGGGTGTCGTACAAGGCGACCACGGGATAGGGCTGTTGTCCAGCCCAAGACAAATGGCCCTCGAGACGGCATTAGGCTGGCCCATGGCCCTCGAGACGGCAATAGGCTGGCCCCCTATTACGTCGTGGGGACCGAAAATCATAATTGGTGAAAAGTGGGTGCTAATACACCTCTGGCTACCCCTTCGGGGTTTTACAGTTGTGAGTATATGTATGTATGTATGTATGTATGTATGTACATATTTCTCTTGTAGTTATAAATAACTATATAAAACTGAAAATGAAAAACTGACTTGAAATATAAAACTCTTGGTCAATACTATAGTCATTAAAGAATACATCTGCAGGAATAAAAAATTATAGTTTGGCCACTTTTCCTGTGAATTTAAATTGTAAAAAGTCAATATCCAGGACAGAACTTGAATCAAACTATCATAACATAACTAACTGAGCTACCTAGCCCTGCATTGGAGGTCGAAAGTTGGAAGGACTTCTGCGGAAAACAGGACAGGGAGGGACTTTGGGAGGGTATATACCGTGTCATCGGGAGGGCCACATCAAGGGAGGAGGATACTCTCCTTATGGCCAATGGTTCTTACCTGGACGCCAAAGGTTCGGCCGAATTGCTCGCCCGAACCTTTTACCCACAAGATCGGGAGGGGGAGGACAACGGAGGGCACCAAATAATTAGAGAGCAGGCCAGAAGGCTAGACGAAGATGTGGGTCATCATGATGATGACCCACCCTTCACCATAGGCGAACTCTACGATGCCCTCCGAAAGTTCAACCCCAAAAAAGCTCCGGGAGCGGATGGCTTCACTGCGGATATCTGCACCCACGCCATTGGGGCCGACCCCTTACTATTCCTGAAGCTGCTGAATCGGTGTCTCCATCACGGCTACTTTCCTAAGATATGGAAGGAGGCCGTGGTGGTCGCACTGAGGAAGCCAGGGAAGGACTCGTACGCCGTTCCCAAGTCGTATAGACCTATCGGTCTTTTGCCCGTCTTGGGAAAGGTGTACGAGAGGATGCTGGTGGCTCGTCTTAATTTCTATCTACTGCCGACGATCAGCCCCCGCCAGTACGGCTTTGTGCCACAAAAGAGCA
The DNA here is from genome assembly GCA_914829495.1 of Eilema sororculum. Lineage (NCBI taxonomy): Eukaryota > Metazoa > Arthropoda > Insecta > Lepidoptera > Erebidae > Eilema > Eilema sororculum. The sequence goes on from OU618538.1 coordinate 16,397,816, forward strand.
CCGAAGACGCCCTCTATGACCTTATGGGTCACATAAGGGCTAAGCTCGATGAGAAGAGAATAGTCCTTATGGTGTCCCTGGACATAGAGGGCGCCTTCGATAGCGCGTGGTGGCCGGCCATAAAGGTGCGACTGGCGGAGGAGAAGTGTCCGGCGAACTTGAGACGAGTCATCAGCAGCTACCTTAGCGACAGGGAGGTAAGGGTTAGGTATGCGGGCGAGGAGTGCAGACGCTCCACGGAGAAAGGATGCGTCCAGGGTTCCATTGGCGGACCCTTGCTGTGGAATCTACTGCTTGATCCACTGTTGCATAGCTTAGAAGGTAGGGCAGTTCACGCACTTTTAACACACACGTCACCAACATATGCAGAAAGGCGATCGGCATCTACCACAAGTTGGCGCGGATGGCCCGGATCAGTTGGGGATTACATCCCGAGGTGATCCGGACCATTTACAACGCTGCTGTGGAACCGACGGTGCTGTATGCAGCCAGTAGCTGGTGTCCTGCGGTGGAGAACCTTGGTATTCGGAAGCAGCTGAATGTGGTGCAGCGCGGTTTCGCTCAAAAGCTTTGTAAAAGCTACCGCACGGTCTCTCTACACTCGGGGTTGATCTTGGCTGGGATGCTCCCTCTGGACCTCAGAGTTCGTGAGGTGGCCTCGTTATACGAGGCCAAGAGAGGAGTGCCCCAGTCATGGTTGAAGGATAGGGAGATCGAGCGGATGGCTCCAGCTATTGAGGCACCTCACCCCGCGGAGCATATGAACCTGGAGTTCGTAAGTCTGGTAGACGAGGAACACTTTCAACGCGTCAAATCGCAGACGCAGATACAAATCTTTACGGATGGGAGCAAGATTGAGTGTCGGGTCGGCGCTGCGTTATCCATGTGGGATAACGGGGCCGAAATAAAGACCCTCAAACTTGCTCTCTCCCCGTACTGCACCGTCTACCAAGCAGAGCTTCTGGCCATATGCAAAGCGGTCAGTGAGGCCCTCAAGCGAGGCGCGACCACATTCGGCGTTTTCAGCGACAGCAGAGCCGCACTCATGACGGTGACAAATCACCGCGCCCTCCACCCACTGGCAGTAGAAGCCAGGGCTACCATCAAGCGGGGATTGACCCAGGGCAAGGAAATATCCTTGTTCTGGGTCAAGGCCCACGCTGGGTTGGAGGGTAACGAGCGAGCGGACCAGCTCGCCAAAGAGGCGGCTCTGCGGTCGAAGAGAGCGCCGCATTACAGCCTGTGCCCAGTCTCATTCGTGAAGCGGGGTCTGCGTGAGACCTCACTTCACGAATGGAACGAACGGTACATGCTTGGCCACACAGCTTCCGGTACCAAGGTTTTCTTCCCTTGCGCTCTGGACGCATACAGGATCGTTCGGAGGATGGAGATCGCCGGCACCACGACCCAGCTTCTAACGGGGCACGGTGGGTTCTCCGAATACTTGCATCGTTTCAAGTGTAAGGCGGACCCATCGTGCGCCTGTGAGCCGGGCGTCGACGAGACGGTCGTCCACCTCCTCGTGGACTGTCCCATTCACTCGAGGGAGAGATTCCACCTTGAGCAAAAAACCCAACTAAGGGTTAGCATCACCAACTTGCCAACATTTATAACCAAGGAGTACAGGGAATACTTCCTCGAGTACTGGGACAAGATAGTGCGGATAGTGAATAGACGGAATAGCACTTAAATAAATATCTAGCCGATATTTAGTAAGTAAATACCTGGCAGAATATTAAAAATAAAGCTAAAATAGAGAAGTAAAATCTTGGAAAAACAAAAGTAAAAATAATAGTGATGTGGAAACGGGCCTTAAATACCCCTTATCCAAAGCATGAAAGGAAACCGTGAAGAGTATGAGACGAATGTTAGAGGATAAGTATGAAGAGAATGTAAGAATGAAAGAGATAATAAGATATAAAGTGTAAAGAACAGACTAAACAAGAAATGTACCTTAATAAAACTAATAAAAATTAAAACTTTGTGAAAATAATAGTACAAAAAACATAAACGTACATAGTGTAATTTAATAATGCTAGTGAAAAGTAGAAGTAATTACAAACAATTTAAATTCTATATAACACAAGTTCGCGACTAGAAAACGGTGACGAAAAGACTTCGAACTTGGGTCGAAGGTGTCAGTAAAAAAAAAAAAAAAAAAAAAAAAAAAAAAAAAAAAAAAAAAAACCCTGCATTGGATAGCTAATATTGTCTCCTACATAGTATATTATGTCCTAAGGCGACATAATATACCACAAAATATTTGTTTAAAATAGTCTGAAAACATACCTTTGCAAGAAAGTATTTCCCTCATCAGGTGAGAGGCAGGCGACAATGAATAGCACCTTGGCATCAGGAACATAATAATCAGCTCACTGATTTGCCTCAGATAATGCAACTCAGTTTCAGATGACATCAAGTGTGGCGCCAGGGCAAATACTGGAGGTTGGTTTAGTTCCAATCTGAAAAATTGCAAGTAGTAATACTGCCATGAAAGTGACATCCATACTAATGTTACAAATGCAAAAGTAACTATCTGTATGTTATGCTTTCACACCTAAACCAGTGAACCGATTTTGATGAAATTTGGTATAGCGGTAGATTAGACCATGAGAAAGGACTATGCATAATAACCCACACAAGGTCACATTGCGGGCAAAAGCTAGTTGACCAATAAAATTGCCTGTGTTTGTGCTACGAGTATGAACATAATGGAGTCGTATTCTACCAGTGGACAAAATTTTATGGACAAAATAAATTCATTAGCACCGCTGTCGTTTCCTGTCGTAAGCAACAACAAAAGGTATTTATTTGTGTTATGGTTTGTAAAGCTTTATAATAAAGTTTATTGTTACACAATTGTTTATACATAAAATTTAATTTTGTAAAATAAAATACTTAATTGAAATCCATGTCAAGATTATTTTTTGACACAGACATGAAGAAGACTTCTTTCATGAAGACAGGGCTTCTGAATAGTTAATGTTTGTATTTTATTGTTTATTATATTATTAAATTGTTTGTTTCCAATTCCAAAATAGCAAATGATGTATCACTAGAATAAATGGACATTCTGAGGGCAATAGAAAGATCTGATATTGGTTTTCACCAGTTAAAGGATTTCATAAGGATTATCAGCCAAATGTCACTTAAACAGATTCATTACTTTTTATCCATCTCAGTTTTAACATAAGAAATATACTTTCATACGTTTTCTATCTATTATGCCCAAAAAAATAGCTACTGATTTGCTATATGCAGTTACTTACGCACAACTCCTTGCAATTCTTATCCTCTCAAAATGCTGAGTGATTTTTGTCACCATATCACTTGCCAATAGTTTTTCCGCATCAACACGTAGCAGTCTCTCATATAGATTCTGAACTGCTCCCCAAACATGTTCCTTGAACTTGTCCAATACTGGTTCCGGTTTGTGAGAGAACTCTTTTAACCACCGGCCCACAAAGTCCCTCAAAATAAAATCAATCAACAACTGCAGCTGACTATCCACTGTGCGTCCAAATATTACCGGTAAATGTGTCTTTTTAGTGGCATTGGGCCAGTTTGATTGATCTTCCTATAAAATAAAATGGGTTTGTTAGCACACGTGCTTCTACACTGTCCTGAAACCGTCACATACAGGGCTGAGTACTTCGGAAACACAGGTACGCTCCGGGAGATCACCAGCAGTGTGAATAGCCTGCTGGCGTTCTTCAACGAGTTGGGGTGGATCGAATAAAACGCCCACCCTCATGCAAAAACCGCGCCTTGTCGTGGAGTTGCGGATAACATAGGAATTAAGTACATAGGAATTTTATTAAATATTTTTATTTTTTAACTTACTAACCTTCAGGGTCTCATCTATTTGTCGTACATCTTTTTCAAGTTTATCTAATAGAAATAGAGGTGTCTGATGAGGGGAGGATACTGATATATGGCCCCAAAGAGTTAATAGAAATACTGCTATCACCAGGCTCAAAGTAAGAAATAATAAATATACGAGGCTCCACACAATAGGAAAATACCATATTAGCGATAAAACAACTGGAAATAGGCACAATAAAATCCACTTAAACATATTTTTTCCGGTATTTAATGTAACATTATTTTAAAAATTGTAAACACTGATTGAAAAATAGATTGGAAGTTATGTTTGTTTCATACGTAGTATTTACAGAGTTAGTTTGATTACTGGGTTATATAAATATCCTGTAGTTTTAATTACGATAGGCACAACATTATGTCTCGCCTTATTAAATACATTTCCATTATAAATTGCATACTCCAACTTCAAAGGGTAAACCCTGATCACTGACTGACTGGTACTGACTGACAGATGAAAGACCTTGACTGACGTGACGAGTGACGAGTGACGAGCATAGACATAGTAAATATAAAGACGTGAAGCTACTACGAAATTCATTCAAATCATAAGAGGAAAACGCCAATTCTCCATCTTGCTTTCCAACGTACAGTCCCACAGCTGAGTAAGTAATATACTATACAGTCCCACCAACTTATCTGTGAACTGAGTGGCGGCGGCGACACCATCGACATAGTGTTGCAAGTTAATATAGATTTCCCAGAATTAGGCATATTTGCCTAGTATTTAGCGTAGTAATAAATTAGATACGTTATTAAGGTAATCTATATAATTAGTACTTTATTATCTATGTCTATACATTAATACATTCATGAAGTGTGTAAAAAATATTAGAAAAAATGGCAAAGATGAATTGATTAGGGGTAGATAACCTGTAACTGTAACCTAAAATTCATGTTAGCTGCTTTTGGACAGTCAATTTTTAGAGGAAGGCTTTTGGCTGTATAACATCACGCTGCGACCAATAGGAGCGACGGGATAGGGCAGACAAAGTTGTCAGTGGACGAGGTCGCTGGCGGTCGGCTAGTTTCATATCTACAGGATAGATACAGGAGCTGACCTAGCAATTGGATATAATAAAACATGAGTTTTAGAATAATTCATTTATTGAAACCAGGTTTACAATAATTATGGTCTTTTGAACAACCTGCACGCCCAACTTCATCCAGACTGTGAGGAAATATACCTCCTATTTCCATGCAACCATCATCATCATCACTATCACTTTCTGTTTCTGTGTCACTTCTTACTTCTATTATAAAAGGCTTATCCAAATACGAATCTTGTTTCAAATATTCTTCTTCTAACTTGTGAACATGTTTGCAATGCTGTGCCCACTCATTAACTATAATGGTTTCAAAGGCTTCTTGAACCAGGCGGGGAATCTCAGCATTTTTATGGTCAATATTCACTTCAGCTACTTTTCTTTTTATTGTGCTCCAAATGAATTCAATGGGGTTAAGATCACAGTGATAGGGAGGTAAGTACAAGCATTTGTGTCCATTTTGTTCTAATATTTTTTCAATTTCATATTCAGGTTCAGGCTTGTTTCTTTTAATTATTTCTAACAGCTGAGGTTTTGTGAACTCTTCTCCAAAGTCAATATTATTTTGTGTCAACCATAGTTGCATATCTCTTTTTAAAGAATTCGTATTTGGAGCCTTATTTATGTAAACACGGTGATAGGGAGCATTATCCATTACAATTATTGATGGCTGCTGTAAGTTAGGCACCAGTTTTTCAATAACCCACTTTTTAAAGTTAGTACTGTTCATTTCATCGTGATAATCACCACTTTTAGTATTAGACTTTAAAACGAGAAGTGCATTATTAACAAATCCAGTGTCCCCTCCTGCGTGTACCATAATATACCTTTGTCCTTTTCATACAGGCTCTAATACTCCGTCTACACCCTCTCCTTGCCAACATTTGCCTGATGTATGCGATGAGTGAATATATGTCTCGTCTAAATAAATTAGCGGCTGAGGTTGTAGACCTTTATTATTTTTTTCCACTGCATGCAAGTACTTTGCTCTCCAAGCTGATAATTCATTACGCTCCATTAGTAACTTACGGTTACTCTGAGACGTTTTTAAACGAAAACCCATCTTGTGAAGCAATTTTCGAAGACTTTCTCTTTGTCCTGTGTAATTAATTTCTGTCTTTAAGACCTCTAGAAGCTTCTTGATAGTTGGTAGCTCCTTTTTATTGGAATAAAACTCATGTACTTTTCTTCGAATAACTCCCATGTCAAAATCATCAACATGTATAAATCCCGTTTTACGCTGCCTCTCCTTGCCTGGGGTCCGAATTTTTGTACCAGTCTCTTCTGCTAAATGCCCTTCTTTTACTATTTTAGATATGAGCCCTTGACTCACACCTGAAATAAATAACACATTATCATCATCAACCCCTTAACGTCACACACCCAATGTTTGCTATATGTAAGTACGAATGAATAGTGGCAATATTAAAAGTAAATATCAGTAGATATGTACCTATTTCTTATTGCGGGTTAGTTGACTCTTACATCAATCAAATTCATAAATATCGGGAAATTTACAAAAAGAAAGTTGGGAACACTAACCTGTAGCTGCCGAAATTCGTTTGTATATTTGATTAAATGGTATAATCGGAGCCTCCACCCCAGCTTCTTCTTCAAAAAAGGATTTAACCTTTAGAATAATGCTTCGAGCATCACTTTTAATCGCTTTCGGCATAATTAACGTTGTAAATATAGCAATTTAGCAACAGAAATCACAGAGAACCCGAATGTAGTAGATACTGACAATCGAATGACATTTCAACATGGCGGCCGTAGTTCCTACTTTTGGCATTTCGCAGATAAATTGGTGGGACTGTAGTGGGGATGTAGTAGCACCTGATTGGTCAAATAAAATTGCTAGTGATGCGGTGATAGAATTTTAATTATCGATATTTTCCCAAATATTTAAAGAACGAAGACCACTTTCCATACATAGTGAATGACTTTTGAAATGATGTTGACTTTTTATTATTCTATCGCTATTGGTACTGGTATTACTGATGAATAGATACTAAAACATTTTTTACATCTATAAAACTAAAAAATCAATATGATATAACTAGTTGAACAAGAAATTACGTCCATATTAAAATAAAATTAAAAGTATGATTTTATACAAATCTCCTTGATTTTGATTTAATTCCGAAACCCTCGCGCGACCTTTGTACGGTACAGTAGGAACATAGGACTGAAATGGCGGATTAAATAAATTTTCATTCGGGTACCTACTAGGCAAGTCGAGCACTTAATATTTTGAAGTAAATATCTTTTATAACAAAGGTAGTACAAATGTATATATATATACCGGGTGTAAGGGAAACGCTCACGAAGCCGAAAACCCCTAGTAGTACTCCAGGTACATAACAAATTGGCATAAAAATAAAATCGATATGGGCAAAAAAATGCTTCAATTTTTTTTTGGAATCTTTTTATTTTTTATTTTGTATTACTTACTCTCCATCTTGTTAGTAAAACGGTAATTTTATAAAAAAACACCACTACAAAAGAGCACGCGCTTGGCGCTCTAGTTGTTTTTTCTTTGTAGTGATGTTCTTTTTATGAATTTACCGTTTCCTTTAGCTTTACTAACACGATGGAGAGCAAATAATGCAAAAAAAAAAAAAAAAAACAAAAATATGAAATAAAAATTCGAAAAAAAAAATTTTTGTCCAAATCGATTTTATTTTTATGCCAATGTGTTATGTACCTGGAGTACTACTAAATATATATATATATATCGTTACTCAAAGACTGTAAAGAATCTTTGTAGATTTTACGTCCTTCTGGGCGAATTATTCGAAACTCCGGCTATCACAAGGAAAGTCTGACAGAAAGCCCTAAGCACACTGCAACCTGAGAATACAAATAATCGGCATCCACTTAAGCTAACCACTTAATTTTTTCTTTCAAATGTATAAATTTTTAGTCTGTGCCCTTTTTATATCGATAAGTAGATAACGACAGTTTACTGGATTCCCTCCTAGGCCGCCATACTGCTTTCAGTTCATTCATAAAATACAAGTTTAGGTAGGCAGTTTTTTTTCGTAGGTATGGCAGCTCTTGATACTCTAAGCTGACGAGTGAAGAGCAAGTTGACATTTATGACAGCTTTGACAGACATGACATGAGCACCAATCACCACAGAATCTTATAATTTTATAAATTTTATTTCTAGGCAAATAGGCACCAAGGCCACTAGCCATTGCCAAAAATATTTAAAAAATAAAAACTCAAAAATCCATAGATATAGGAAGAACGCTCGCGCGCTTAGTAGATAGGCCATACCTACAGATTAGGCGTGTATACCTATGTTCCATTTTCATGAATGAACGTATGGCCGACGGTTACTACGTTAGGGCTGTAGCTTCTAGTATCGTAATATTTGTCGATATCTTATATTTAGGAGTATAGAAAAATGCTAGGTGCATGGTATCATCATGACGGTTAATGCGAAGAAAATAACAATAAAAGTATTATAAGCATTTTTTATTTAAATATTGTCGACCTGACAGCTTATCGCATTGTGTACGATGGTGGTGTCTAAACCTGATGTCTAGAAAAGTCTGTATTACACATTTAATTAAAAGAAACTTGTGATTAGTGCTATGTGTTGCATCAGAATCGGCAAAAATATTTTTCATATCACAAAATTCACACATAATTTTAAATATAATATAAGTAATAACTTACGGGGGTTCTCTTGTTTGTCAGGTGCATTTTAATTAATTTTTCCGTTTTTGTGTTATGTGTATATTTACCACGCTCGATGAGGCGTATATAAGGCCTCCTCTTGTTTTTTTGTAAATGAGGCTCTTCACGTCTTCTTCTCCGAGCAGTAATGATGCAAAACCTCGCATTAATTTTTTTAATAAAACTCCTTGTGATAAAGCCAGCTTTGTATTGCGTGATACTCTCTGTATACGCATCAATATTTGTTTTAACACAAATCTTCGGCGATCTCCACTAAGCTATTTTTGGCGGGCTGTGGCCGAGCGACTGCGAAGTAAGAAAATAATAATAACCGTAGGCCGACAAATTTGTAGGTATGCAGAGGTTAATCTCCCTAACTTAAGGAACTTAACTGAGTTAGATTGTTGATTTTCCAGACAGTGAGTTATCTGTACCACCTATTAGTTAATTTGTACTATTATGTGAAAAAAGAGTATTTTCGTCGACAAATCATTTGTTGGAGTACATCACTATCATGCTTCTTGTAGTTTCGTGTAGAGTAAAGTAATGAATGAGTGTAACAAATCATTCATGGATTGTGCCAAAACTCGGCACGCTGTCAAATCTATACACTCATTTTCCCAAATGAGAAATAACTTAAATGTTTTGTCTCTTTTTTACAGGCAAAACTGTATATTGGAAAAAAAGAGACAAAGTGATGTTTCATGGTCTGTCTCATATTTGCCTCATATATGTATAACAAAAATTTGTATATGTTGAATAGGGCCACCCTGTGCAAAAATCTAAAGGGTTTTTGGCGGGAAAGCGTACGATCATTATTACACCGTGCAAATAATTAGTATGTAAATTATAAATGGAAAATAATAAAACAACTCACATTAAATCCCTGTTCCTGGATGTCGGGGTGGCCCGCAACGGCTAGCGTGCCCATTATTGCCAGCACCCTCGTCTCGAGTCTTGTTAGAGTATTACTGCTGTGAGGCCCACCACCAGTGCCACCAGCATGCTTAAGTATGTTCAAAGCTTTTTTATTGTCTTCGACTTCCAGTCACACCTTAAAATGATAAATATATGGAACTGTACAATATTATACTGAAAATTTTAAATAATATTGTGATTATTCTTAGAAGCATTCATAAACAAGCCTACATTATAAGTTAATACATAATAGGATACATCAAAACAAGTTGTATGTGGCCTAGTTTCAGTATGGTACATACCTTTTTCCACTTTGTGGCGGCTTATTAACATCACTACCAACCGAATTCCAGGTGGTTGCCAAGTCTTGCCATAGCTGGTCTACCTTTAGATGCCCTTTATTTCAAGTAATATTGTATATTTCTCTGATTACTGCACCTTTCCATAAACTCCAATAGAATTTCTGAAAATGAAGGAAAGATTAAATTCTTCCTATGGGATATGTTTATTTAGGTATAACACATATTCACAAACTTTCATATTTGTAATATTAATAGAATAACACTTACTTAATCTCACTTCCAAAGCTCTATAACTAATTTTTAAAAACTTTAAATTTATAGATTTTGAGCCTCCCGCTTCGAAATAAGACTTGACATTTGTCACTCTTGACAGTGATGATCGACAGATCGTAGGAATCGTCCACATAAAAACGAAAGATCATAGACAAAGTCGACCCTACGAATCGCTTAAAAGAACACGAAATGTGATTAACATTGTCTACCAATTGAGGTTCGTTATCGTCAGAGCGGTAGCGAATGTCGTAGTGGAATCGTCCCGGAACGATGGCATGTTGTCTAGGCCCCCAGGGGGCCTAGACAACATGCCATCGTTCCGGGACGAACCTCAATTGGTAGACAATGTTAATCACATTTCGTGTTCTTTTAAGCGATTCGTAGGGTCGACTTTGTCTATGATCTTTCGTTTTTATGTGGACGATTCCTACGGTCTGTCGATCATCACTGTCAAGAGTGACAAACGTCAAGTCTTATTTCGAAGCGGGAGGCTCAAAATCTATAAATTTAAAGTTTTTTAAAATTAGTTATAGAGCTTTGGAAGTGAGATTAAGTAAGTGTTATTCTATTAATATTACAAATATGAAAGTTTGTGAATATGTGTTATACCTAAATAAACATATCCCATAGGAAGAATTTAATCTTTCCTTCATTCTCAGAAATTCTATTGGAGTTTATGGAAAGGTGCAGTAATCAGAGAAATATACAATATTACTTGAAATAAAGGGCATCTAAAGGTAGACCAGCTATGGCAAGACTTGGCAACCACCTGGAATTCGGTTGGTAGTGATGTTAATAAGCCGCCACAAAGTGGAAAAAGGTATGTACCATACTGAAACTAGGCCACATACAACTTGTTTTGATGTATCCTATTATGTATTAACTTATAATGTAGGCTTGTTTATGAATGCTTCTAAGAATAATCACAATGTTATTTAAAATTTTCAGTATAATATTGTACAGTTCCATATATTTATCATTTTAAGGTGTGACTGGAAGTCGAAGACAATAAAAAAGCTTTGACCATACGTCAGCATGCTGGTGGCACTGGTGGTGGGCCTCACAGCAGCAATACTCTAACAAGACTCGAGACGAGGGTGCTGGCACTAATGGGCACGCTAGCCGTAGCGGGCCACCCCGACATCCAGGAACAGGGATTTAATGTGAGTTGTTTTATTATTTTCCATTTATAATTTACATACTAATTATTTGCACGGTGTAATAATGATTATGATGATAGAAGATTCTACCGTGAAGTGTTTTTTTCAGTCAAACTAAAATATTTGAAATATGGACAGAACATAACATAATATAAACTCACGCCTGTATTCCTTATAAACCTGCGATAAATACACACAACTTCGAAAAGCATCAAAAAGTCATTGGTGTATGCCATGGTAAACCTGGGATCGAACCCGAGACCTCGTCTCAGCAGTCCATTACCCATACCACTAGGCTACCGCAGATGAAATATGAAACTATTATATAATGTCACTTGGTCATTTGGGTCACCCCATCTCTTCCCATGTGGTGATATTATATATTACACGGCGATTTAGGGTTAGGGCTCTTTAACATCAGCCCGATATATACGGCCCAGACTTAGCCTCAAATGCAGGGCTCAAGTCAACAAAACATGCTCAGGCTCAGACACTATTACGTGGAACCAAATACCTACTTTGAAATGGTGAAATATGGGTGTTAAGTCACCTCTGCCTAACCCTCCAGTGATGTATGCGTGATTGTATGTTTGTATGTTATGCAAACAATAATAAAAAAATGTGCACTATCATTGTCTGCCAGCAATTTTTTTTTAAGTAGGTATAGGTCGAATCATATATCTTGGACATGAAAGGTTTCTTAGATGTATTTTGAAGATAACACGGGGTGAACCTCACCTCCGGCCTAGCACTGTGACCCACAGACGGCGTGCAGTTTTAGTTGGTTCGAGTCCGACATAACCTCTCCTCCCGACTCCGGCGGAGGAGGTTAAAAGATGAATATAAATCATGTTTCTATAATAGGAATTTAACAATACATTCTTTGTATAATATTATTTTGTAGTATTTTTATCTATCTTTTTATTCTTTCAGATACCATCAGCTGCACCATCTCATGTTGCAGATCAGGACATTTTTGTTCATTATGGTATCCATATCCATACTAATATTATAAATGCGAAAGTAACTCTGTCTGTCTGTCTGTCTGTCTGTATGTTACGCTTTCACGCCTAAGCCACTGAACCGATTTTAATGAAATTTGGTATAGGGGTAGATTAGACCATGAGAAAGGACATAGGCTATGTTTGGTCGCGATAACCGACATCCACGCGGGCGGAGCCGCGGGCAAAAGCTAGTGTAAAATAAATACTTAAACATCACTTATTGATTTCAATAAAGCCACTACGAGTATAACAAAAACCAATATTTATTGCTATTTTTGTTTGCAGACATAATAACGACAGAACCACAGCGTCTGCCATCAGTGCCATCACCAACACCTTCGCCAACACCAATGCCATCAATTTTATATCGCCCGTCCACCAGTCGACAACCGATAGCAGTACTACCACCACCACGACTGACCACACCTGTGACTACTCCAGCTGGGCGAGAAAAAAAAAGGCCACTTATGTCCCCAGTTTCCATGCCGCAGCGCAGGCCTCGGGGTGCGCGGCGAAGACAGACACAAGCAACTCCTTTCGAACGGGCAACAAGCGAGTTTGTGACCGTCGAGCAACGTCGGGTCTGATTTTGTGTATGGTTATTTGTAAAATAAATCGTGTTTTTCACTTTAATTAATGTTTTTTTATTTCGCAACATAGTATAACATTGCTAAACGAGTATGCAAATGAAATGGATAACATAACATTATATTATTTACTTGAATTAAAGCCTGCTAATCAAATGATCGAGCATTGCTCTTCCTTGAATTAGCTCATTCTGGCTTCCATCGGAGGGTGCAGGTTCTGAGTAATAATCTGCATTATTTTCATTCACAGCCACAGCTTGGATATCGCTTATGGCTGGTAATGCAGCCTTAATTGCAATGTTGTGCAATACACAGCATGCAAGCGTTATCCTGCTATAGACTGTTCGGGATGATAATGCAGTACTCTGGGTTTCAATAGGCATCTCCAACGTCAGCCAAGCCAAAGCATCGCTCTATGATGTTACGAGCCTGCACATGGCTCGATGTATAGGTACATGGCTGCTTAAGACCCGGTTGCAGCATCTAATGTCGGGATTATCAGCCATGGCCGCTGTGGATACCCGGAGTCACCTGAAACAACCACTTAGCTTAGGATAAATATTGTACTGGCTTTCGCATTAATAATATTAGTATGAATATATCCTTGTAAGTACAAATAGGGTAATAGTATTGAGCCTAACAAGTTTAAAAACAAATTTAATGTCTTGTCTTACCCAGTAACCAGACACATTCTCCACTCATACAGACTCCTCATGTATGGCTCGACCTTGCTTGTGGGCCATATATACCTATAGGAATCATGGGTGGCTCCGCCAAACTTAGAGTTAACAATAAGGATTTCAAATTTGTGGTTGCAAATCTGTAAATTAAAGAAATATAATTCATTTGCAGGACAATATAAACTTGAATAAGAAGGAAAACTATACATTTTCCCCATGATGGAGTTTTGATTAAGGGCCTCAACCACTTGTTTAATGCACCGACTCGTAGTTCTTTGCGTCATGTGCTACGTAACACCCACGTTCCTTTGGTACGAGCCGGTGGCAAAAAAACTAAGGGCACCTAGCACCTGAAATAAGATAATTAAGTATAAAGCAAAACAATAAAACTTAACAAATGATATTGTACAATTCTTCACTGTCTTACCTTTATTTCCAAGGTTTCTCCCGAGATCCCCTTAATGCACTAAAAACTCTTAACTCTGCACAAAGGTCTATAAACGTTAGTCGAAAATGCTCTATAAATAATGTTTCCGGCATCTCATCAACTTTTTCCAAGTCCCGCCGGGAAATATATCGTCTTTGGCGTCTCTGCCAAACATTTTCATTATGCGCTGCCCATAGTAAGCGCAGCATATGCGTTTTCAATGTAATTATAAAGTTAATAATGATTAGAATTTCAATACTCAAAATAACTGAATAAAAAAACATTACCCTCCTTCTTTCGGCAGTCGGGTAGTGACGGTCTCGTATTTCGGCACTCACACTTACCTACTTGCTACACATATGACACACATCGACATTATATAGCGCTTGCGACAGGGGTCGGGCTTTCGCTGCGGTAGCCATCAAGAAATTCGAAAACGAGCGATAGGACCAGTCAAAATGTGTGACTTGGCTACGCATTTGAATTGAAGTAGCAACCAAAAAGTATAGATAACGACGATCGAATGATGTTTCGAATCATGGAATCGTGTGATTAAAACATTGTCTAGCAAATTTGTGTTCGTTATCTGCGGATCACGTGACAGGTCGAAAGCCAATGTCACTTCCATACATTTGTCAACTTTCGACTGACGAAGTAGATAATAGAATGTAACATTGTCTAGGCCCCCGACTCATTGCGGTATTCTTTTATTTTACAAAATTGGTGTGAATTCGAGTGTTCATGTATAAAATGGTGAATTTTCAGCCAAAGTGGCATATTAAAGTGAATTGTGACTCTACCTATTCAATCCAAATCTCCCCAGGTAGCTTTTAATAAAGTCCCCTCCAAATCTAGCAACTTTTCGTTAAATCCTAGCTACAAGCTTTGGGTAGCAGTTGGCAACACTGCCGTCGTCTTCATCGACATCATCATCAATATCATCAACTCATCATCATTATAATAATATCATCCACAATCATATTTCAATGAAGTAACGCCAAGGCAGCATGGTCATAGTACCTTAGCCTGTTCCCAAAGGAACTACAGTCCATCAAATCTAAGAGGTACCGTTTGACGTTTCATATTTTTCAAACCGAAACAACTTTGTTCATACGTACATTATTCAGTTTCGATAACCTTTTTCATAAAACCATGAATTTAGAAAGATTTCATTATTGTATCTAAAAATGTACAATTCTTAATATCTAAATGTAATTGAAAACTTTCAAACAAAGCAAAATAACACATATTTACACAGTAAATAATTTCTAATAGTTATATTCTTGACCTCATTACAAAGTTACGTAGTTAGGTCACTGCACGTAGTGTTGCGACTCTTCGGATACACTTGTATGCAAAAAAATCGTTTACATATACGAAAAATCGAATGTATTATTTACAAATTACACTTGACAACCAAACAAATATTTTTTCATGTGAATGGGATTTATCTCACATATTACGATTACATAACTAAATAGTTATGTAATCGTAAAATATGAGATAAAACCCATTCACCAAAAATACGTATTTATAAATCAAATATATTTGCTTCTTTAAAAAGTTGTCGAAAGCGATTTGTCGATTTTTGATTTTCGCGCCCAAATAAGTCGGGGTTTCTCGCGCTAACGCTGTCGAAATAGTAAATGGAGTCAGGGATAGTGTTTTTTACATTTATTTTTGTGTATGATAGTATGGGTTTGCATATTACAGAGAAATAAACAAATTTTTAACAAGCACATCCATTGATTTTACAATTACAATTTTTTCTTCTAAGTCTTATTTCTACGTCTAAAACTAATAAAAATAAGGTATGTAGAACCCATTCACAAAAATGTTGTTGCCTGATGTTATAAATTAACGACGTTACTGCGCGACCGCATAATGCACTGAATACACAGATACCCTAAAATAAATTAATTTAATTATTTTTAGGTCAATAGGCAAAATCGCAGGTGTCCAAGTCTCTACAATTTTTTTTTTCTGGCAACACTGCCAACTACAAGCGCACGCGGTCCGCTCGGTCGGTTCGGCGTCAGCAGTCTCTCGCCATCTTGGAAGCTGACTGTGCGCGTACTTGCTTTCTCGTTTGTGTTTTACAATTTGTGACTTGGCTATTACTTTTCTGGACTGATCATTCTTTATCCGTTTACCTTGGCAATATTTATACTGGACTCCGAACTAAGCAAGTGTTTATTAATAATGTCGAAAAGAGGACGTACTTTGAACAGCCAGGCTCGTGAATTGGTGGTGAAATTACACGAGTATTTTGAGCGTGAATCTCAAAATGGTGGACTTCTACTGCCAGTTACACAAGTTCGGGATCGCGTCGGTGAATCTCTCGGTATTGGTAGCCGCACCGTTGGCAAAATATTAAGTGAAAAATATGGGCCTTCGGGGAGTGACAGTAACGTACTTCACACACCGAAAAAACGAAAAAGAAATAAACCTGTGACAGGCATCGATGAATTCGATAGTCATGCTATTAGAAACCATATATACGGGTATTTTACAAGAGGCGAATTTCCAACATTGGCAAAGTTATGTGCAACTTTAAAAGATGCCGGGCTGTATAAGGGAAGCATAGAGTCGTTGAGAACGGTAATAACAGGAATTGGCTTCAGATACAAAAAAGTTGACAAACGAAAAATTGTTATGGAGCGACATGACATAATTATGCAGCGACTAACATTCCTGCGCGAAGTTAAACAAATTATAAACTGGGATAATGTAATATTTTTGGACGAAACTTGGCTAAATTCCAACCATTCTGAGCCGAAAACATGGACTGATGATTCTGAAGCTTCGTGCTCGAAGGTGCCGATAGGAAAAGGTGGACGCCTCATAATATGCCATGCTGGGTCAGCGTCTACAGGCTTCGTGGAAAACTCTTTATTAGCTTTCCAATCCAAAAGCACTAAAGAGTATCATGAAGAAATGGACGCAGTAAGGTTCCGAGAGTGGTTCTTAAATTTATTACAGAATATCCCTCCTAACAGCACAATTATAATGGATAATGCCCCATACCACTCTGTGCAAATTGATAAAGCACCTACGTCAGCCAATAAGAAAGCAGATTTGGTGGCATGGCTGCAAAGAAAAGGAGTGGATGCCGACATGTCACTATTAAAAGCTGAATTATTACAGTTAGTGAAATTGCATAAACCACCAAAACCGACATATGTAATTGACCAATTGGCCGAAGAGCACGGGCACAAAGTCATACGACTTCCTCCGTACCATTGCCAATATAATGCCATTGAACTGATTTGGGCCCAAGTTAAAGGTAATATTTTATAATATTATAATAATAACACGAGTACTTCTAACATTTATAATTTAAACAATGGTTTTCGTCTGCTATCAAATAGTTACATTATTGTTTTACAGGTTATGCAGCAAGACACAACACAAAACCACCCTTCAGTGTCAAGAAAATGGAAGGTTTATTAAAGGAAGCATGTGCCCAAGTTACACAGGAAGATTGGAGTAAAGTAGTACAAAAAACAAAGAAAATAATAATGGACGACTTCGAAAGAGACGTACACTTTGATAATGTAATGGACAATCAACTGGTCATTAATTTAAATGACGATGATGACGAAGACGACGATACTAGTACTAGTAGTGAATAAAAAAATATCCTAAACATTTCTTTTATTTAATTATAACAATTGATTTCTTAAAATTCGGATATTATAGTAATCGATCTCTTAAAGTTCGGATATTATAGTAATCGATTTTTTCATCCCATCCCTATCATTCAATTGTCAGAACTGTCAAACGGTACTTCTTAGATTTGACGGACTGTAAAGAAACAGAAACAAAAAAAATCAAAATATTTATATCCAACCTAACCCGGACCGCATAGATTATCCGGACAGTAATTTTTATAATTCCTGATAAGTGCTTGAAGATAAGTTTGATTTATGGAAATAAAATGATGCAATAATTTACGTTAAAGCAGTTACAATCGAGTAAAATGCCTGAAATAGAAACAACTTATTTAATCGTTGGTGGAGGTATAGCTGGAGTTACTTGCGTTGAAACTCTTGCAATTCTACATCCTGAGGAAACCCTAGCAATAATTACAGCTTCCTCACTAGTAAAAAATGTAAGTAACGTGAGTTTTTATGCCAAAACCATTGTAAAGTTTGATGTGAATGAAACCGAAGCCAGTTCTTTGATGAGAATTCACCCTAACCTAAAAATAGTGTATGACTCGTTGAGAAATGTAGATACAGAAAATCAAATAGCCTACACACATGCCGGTGACATTATAAAATATAAAATAATGTGTGTCTGTACCGGTGGTATACCCAGACTGATCAGAGACTCGCATAAAAGTAACAGAATTTTGGGCATTAGAGATACTGAATCTGTTAAAGATTTTGAGGCTAAACTAAGAGCTGGACGTAAGATGGTTATTGTTGGTAATGGAGGCATAGCATCTGAGATAGTTCACGCCACATCTGGAATACAAAAAATCTGGGTTATCAGGGATGACTATATTTCTGCAACATTTATAGATCCTGGAGCAGCTGAATTTTTTCAGAAAACATTTAAAAGTAAAGATGAAGTGCCTGGTGAAAAGACGGTTTTAAGGAGGCATGTGTTCTCAGAAGAAGATGAAATTGTTTCTCTAAATAAAGACTTAAAATCGGCAGCTTTAGGTCCAGATTGGTATAGGAAGTTAGAATTTAAGAAAAATAATGATGGTATACAAGAACTGGAAATTATCTATAAAGTAGAAATAAATTCTGTTGAAGAAGTGAGCCATAAGGAGTATCCTCTTGAAGTGCAACTCTCTAATGGAAGAGTTATAGAATGTGATTTTGTAGTATCTGCAACTGGTGTTGAACCTGCTGTAAACTTTTCTTGGGACAAGGAACCAGATAGAGGACCTGATGGTGGATTGGCTGTTAATCAATTTCAACAGACATCATTGAAAAATGTGTATGCCGCTGGTGATGTGGCTACTGCTGTTTGGGAGCATGCACCACACTGGTTCCAATTGAGATTGTGGACTCAAGCTAGGCAAATGGCAGGCATGGCTGCAAAATCTATGCATGGCAATATTATAAATGAAGAAGTTTTACAAGATTTTTGCTTTGAACTCTTTACACATTGCACAACTCTTTTTGGATATCGAGTAATATTATTAGGAAAGTACAATGCACAGGGCTTAGGGAGAGATTATGAAATGTTGTTGCGCATGACCCCTAATAAAGAGTACATTAAACTTGTACTTCAGAATGGAAAGCTACAAGGTGCTATATTGATTGGTGAAACAGATCTAGAAGAAATGTGTGAAAATTTAATTCTTGATCAATTGGACTTGACTTCCTTGGAAGATCATATTTTGGATCCCGATATAGACATCGATGATTATTTTGATTAAAATAAGTCAAATTCTATAAAAAAAATTACAATAAGTTGAACATTGTGTACAGTGTACAGTATTTATGTGTGTTAGGATTTAGAGATGTTATCAGCATTACTATTACATTTTTATTTACTATTTTATTTATTTTAGTACCATTATTAAAATATATACATGTAAGATTTTACTTTTAATCTGAATAAAACTGGCACTATAATAGGTGTAGTAATGAGCAAGAAAACGAGAATTAATTTCTAGTACTACGTGTAGGTAGAGTGCTTCTTGTTCGATCCGGGAACCTACATGCGGTGAATGCCACTACGGAAATGGCAGCGCCTTTCTTCCACAGGGTTGACACTGCCACCTATGGTATGGCAAATTCCGGCTAATGTTAGAGCGGTTTTGTAAAGAAGCTTGTCAGGTTTCCTCGTGTCCCTCCTCCTGATCAGCATGATGCTTGCCCCTCTCCCCCTTCTGGGGCTCTATGGTAACAACAATGACATGCCTTATTTGACAATCATACACCCCTATAGCTGAGACCCGAGACAGGGTGCCATTTTATTCTATCAAGTCGACTGGTTCGCGAGGGTGGTATGATATCCATAGGAACAGAGTGAAGATTGCCGCACGAAATAAATAGATATTATGATTTGTAATAATCAATACTAATATTATAAATGCGAAAAAACTCTGTCTGTCTGTCTGTATGTTACGCTTTCACGCCTAAACCACAGAACCGATTTTGATGAAATTTGGAATAGGGGTAGATTAGGACATGAGAAAGGACATAGGCTATGTTTGGTTGCGATAACCGACATCCACGTGGGCGGAGCCGCGGGCAAATGCTAGTACTTATTATAATTTCATAATAAATTATATAAAAATAATTTATAGTACAGATATTAAAAGTTAAGTTTATAGTTCATATTTTTGAACTGGCTATACAATAATAGAACCTGTCAAACCAGTGTCAAAAATCTTATAGTGATGTACTATGTGATCGAAACGTAAACGTTATCAACGATTAATTAATTGATTTGAACTTTGATTATACTATAATAGGTACTTTACTTATGTATACGATTTACTCGAAATCAATAATTGTCCTTGAGGGGATCTCAAGGAAAATTATTGTTTTTTTTTGCGTGCGTACACACATAAACCAACATTAAAAAAACTTTGTAATTAATCACTGAATAAATAATTTAGTCCTGTTCCGGCTTTTGTAGATATTAGACTAATTACTCTAATCAAACTAATCATCAATTTATTCAAACTAAACATCAGTATAATCATTAGTCATTACATTCACTATCATTACATTACGTAGTAACATAATAATTACTGTATGGATTGACAATGTAGCACATAAAAATGATATAGGTAGTCTTCAACAATGGTGACACTACAAACTTTTTGAAAATATATTTCTACTTTACTCTCAACTGTAAAGAACAAAGAGCAAAAAATAATCTATACTTGGTGAATTTGAGCTCGTCCACCGTAGTAGCACCCTGTGCTATCTACAAAAAACGTCTAAGTAGGTAACGTGAACTGCGCATATAGAGCACACTAAGTCCAATATCGAATCGAATCGAGCTAGATACAACTGTTCACGCGCGAGGCGTGGAGACAACCGGCGGCGGCGGCGACGCGACAAATGGTGCGGCGAGGGGCGCAGGGGGCGCGGATCGGAGCCTCACGACTTGACCACCGAGCGGCGCGCACGACACTCGCGTTCTAATCATCCAACTTACCAGTCGATGTATTTTATCTTATTATTAATATAACATCAAAACTACAGTCCATATATTAATTCATCACCCGAAGCCCAAACAATGGTCCTTCTACCGTAAGAAGCAAGCAAAAAGCAAGAAAAGTCATTGTGTCATCTTGGTTGGACTTTGATTGAACCCGACGTGTCACCCGTTTGTTGCAAGTCATCGTGCTCATCGGTTACAAGCAAAGGAATAAGGACGGTCAAAGACATCCGTGAGTTCGTTCCAATTATTTCCTTTTCCTATCTAGTGTTTATTGTTTCAAATCAGTGTTTAAATTAATAATTTCCGTTTCCATTCTTCATACTATCGCATTCTTCGCCTCTCATTTGACCAGATGGTAATTGCTAGCCTTTTACTTACATTCACAAAAAAAAATATATTTCATCTGATTACCTATGTGCATTCACGTAATTATTGCCGCCTGTATCTTCCTATCGCACAGCGCTTACATAATCAAAGGTTAACGGCCCGGCTTGCATAGTACCTACGCATCGCAGCTGGCTGCCTTTTAACTACCTACAGTTCTTCGTTGCGAACACCTGTGCATTATAGTCAATAGATTATTTTCATTTTATTACTTTAGTGCCCGCATTTACCGTTTTTGCACATTTGCTTACTTCCTTAGACCTGTTTTTCAACATGACGACTTTAGAAAAATCTATTAAAAAGCGAAGTGGCATGAAAGCTAAGCTTACAAATTTTGAAAATTATTTAAAGGTCCTCTTGTCTTCCAAGGAGCTATCAGAGCTGCAACAAATAGACTTAGAAGCTCGCTTAAAAACCTTTGAAGCCTTATACGAATCCTATGACACGTTGCAGATGGAGATCGAGTCAGCTTCGGAGACGCCTGACAGCGAGTATGAGGAGCGAGTCCGGTTTGAGGACAGATATTACTCCCAGCTTGCTCAAGCTCGCAAGGCGCTGGCAGCCTGCGCTGCTGAGCGCGCTTCAGAGGCGGGTTCTGATGCGGGCTCCAAAGCAGGTGCATCGTTTAAAAATAATTTTGTGCGCTTACCTAAAATTGATTTGCCACACTTTAATGGTAGCTATGAGTATTGGCTGGAATTTAGGGATACTTTCCTTTCATTAATACATAATTGTGATTGTATCGACGACATCAACAAGTTCCACTACCTCCGTGCGTCATTAAAAGACCAAGCATCAGAGATCATCAAAAATATAGATTTTAAGGGCGATAATTACGCAATGGCTTGGGACTTGTTATGTGAACGATACAATAATAGTCGCCTCTTAGTAAATAACCACTTACAGGCTTTGTTTGATGTCGAACCGGTTATTAAAGAATCGTCTTTATCGTTACGACGGCTTATTGATTCTGTTAATAAAAACATACGGGCACTCAAGACGTTAAAAGAGCCTACAGAGCATTGGGATACTCTCATAATATTCATGATATCTAGAAAGCTTGATTCTACTACTAGCAGGCATTGGGAAGAGTATCGCAATGCCTTGTCTAGTTCGCCTACTATACCACAGTTTTCTACATTTATATCTAACAATGCTGATTTATTGGAAACTTTGGAAAATAATCAATCTAAATTAAACACACTTAATCAGAACAATAAACAAAAAAGCTTTATAGTAACTAACACTAGTGGAGAAAATTCAAACAACAATAATTTACAAAATCATAACAATAACTTCCAAAATAAATTTACTAAGTGTCCTTTGTGTACTAATGATCATTTGCTTTATACTTGCGAGTCATTTAGAGCCCTATCTGTTGAATCCCGTCTACAAAAGGCAAAAGATTTCAAGGTCTGTCTAAATTGTTTGCGTTCAAGTCATACTACCAAAAAATGTAGATTGTCTGGTTGTAAATATTGCAAGGCCCGACATAATACGCTTTTGCATACTGAACCGATCAACGAGACTTATCAAGACCCAATGCCATCTAATTCTACTAGTGTTGCTTTATCTGCGGACACATCTAGGCAGCTTATTAGTACACCCAATATTTTACTGTCCACAGCTATCGTAAAGGTGATCAACCACAACGGTGAAAAACTCAACGCCAGAGTACTGC
This sequence comes from Eilema sororculum, assembly GCA_914829495.1. Classification (NCBI taxonomy): domain Eukaryota; kingdom Metazoa; phylum Arthropoda; class Insecta; order Lepidoptera; family Erebidae; genus Eilema; species Eilema sororculum. The sequence goes on from OU618538.1 coordinate 16,420,996, forward strand.
TCGACAATGGCAGCACGGCGAACTTCATAACGGAGAGCCTCTGCACCGAACTGGGTTTGTTACGACGCCATTCAACTTCCACTGTGACAGGTATCAATCAACAGTCTTCTTATAGTACACAGTCTTGCCACCTCAGTATTGAGTCTTCTAACGGTGACTATAAGCTTAATTTGGACTGCCTAATTTTGCCTGAGATTACAAAAGTTTTACCCTCCTCTATTGTCAATATTGAGAATATTCCTATCCCGTCAAACCTTTGTTTAGCTGACCCTTCATTCAATATTCCGTCAGTAATTGACATCCTCCTAGGGGCTGAAATATTTTGGAATGTCGTAGGCTCCACTTCTATCGACTTAGGTCAACAAATGCCTAAGTTATGTGAGACTAAGTTTGGATGGATCATATCCGGTCCAGTTTTCAAAGGAAGTTCATCCTCTTCTCAACGCTCACACATTTGTAATTTTGCCAATCCTATTGACAAACCAGACTTGTCAAAATTTTGGGAGCTTGACTCTATTTCTCCAAAACATTCACTATCTCAGGATGAAAGGGCGTGCGAGTTAAGCTTCACACAGAACACAGTCAGGAACAAGGATGGCAAATTCATGGTTGCGATGCCCTTAAAGGCCAATCCTACAGTCTTAGGGGACTCGTACACCATGGCTAAGCACCGCTTCCTATCTCTTGAGCGACGTTTTCAACGTGATCCGGACTACAAGGCTAAGTATGTTGACTTTATGGACGAGTACGAACGCCTAGGTCACATGACCGAAGCCATCAACAACCCAGCACCACAATCAGGTCACGTTGAATACTTCATACCACACCATGGTGTCATAAGAGAGTCAAGCACTACAACTAAGCTGAGAAGTGTCTTCGATGCATCAGCGCCATCTTCCTCAGGTATCTCTCTCAACGACTTACAACTGGTAGGTCCTAAGGTACAAGATGACCTATTGTCGATTTTGTTGCGATTTCGGCAGCATAAATACGTCGTCTCTGGGGATGTGGAGAAGATGTATCGCTGCATCGAAGTCACACCCTCACAAAGGCCTCTCCTACAAATCATCTTTCGTAGTGACCCTGAAAAGCCACTGAAAACATACCGTCTTAACACGGTCACGTATGGGACCGCGTCAGCTCCTTACTTAGCCACCAAATGTTTGGTGAGCCTAGCGGACGCAGCTTCGACTGATGACGTGAAGTCAGCTATATCACGTGACTTCTATGTGGACGATTTTCTGGGTGGGGGTCCTTCTATTCCTGCGACAATAAAACTCGTTAAAGAGGTCACAAAAATTTTATCGTCAGCGCATTTTTTTCTTCGAAAGTGGCAATCTAACAGTCCAGAAATTCTAAAAGCCATTTTGGGCGATTCATACGAGCAGGATAATTTCTCTTCTTTAAACATTTCAGACCACAACACATCTTCTAAAACTCTAGGCCTAAACTGGTTATGTGGCTCTGATTCCTTGTCGTTTTCAATTAATATTGACCGAATAGAAAAAGTCACAAAACGACACATACTATCAGTTATTAGCCAAATATTTGACCCCCTAGGCTTAGTTGGCCCTTGTATTGTCGAGGCAAAAACTATTATGCAACGACTATGGGTAAATAAGTGTGAGTGGGACGATGAGGTTTGCAAGGAAATAATCGATATGTGGTCGACATTCGTTTCAACACTTCCTAGCTTAAACCTTTTGCATATTCCTCGATGGGTTTCTATCGATTCATGCGTGAAACAGGAAATTCACGTTTTTTGTGATGCGTCTGAGAAGGCTTATGGCGCATGTATTTATGTTCGATCCATAAGCCACACTGGCTCTGTTAGGGTCTGTCTTCTCCTGTCCAAAAACCGTGTAGCACCGATCAAATCAGTTACAATCCCACGGCTTGAACTTTGTGCCGCTTTGTTAGGGTCAAGACTGTGTACAACGGTTTTCGAGTCATTAACTATGCCTATAAATCAATGTTACTTTTGGTGTGATTCGATGATCGTACTCGGGTGGTTGAATACTCCTTCAAATCAACTAAAGCCCTTTGTGCGTAATCGAATCAATGAAATTCATGATAATTCTACCGGTCACACGTGGAGGTACGTACCGTCGAAAGACAATCCGGCGGATCTTGTTTCTCGCGGGGCGAAGGCCGATTCCATCGGTGTAAATACTCTGTGGTGGTCAGGCCCGAGCTTTTTACAAAGTCATGAACATGACTGGCCTACTATGCCCTCTACTAACGAGAAACAAGATCTACCTGAAGTGATTTCAAATTTTATTCATGAATCATCTAAGCATACAAATCAATCACCAAATATCATTCACTCATTAATTTATTATCATTCTAATTTTAATCGCATGCAAAGAGTCTTAGCCTACATTAAAAGATTTATTTACAATTTAAAAAATCCTAATTCTAAATTACAAGGCGCTCTTTCTAGTGATGAGTTAAATAATTCATTGATGTGTTTACTACGCAGCGCACAAAAGGAAATGTTTTCGGAGGAATTACATCTCTTAGAGTCGCGAAAACCTCTGCCGTGTAAAAATAGATTAGTTTCACTAACGCCTTTTCTAGATTCCGAAAAAGTCATACGAGTAGGTGGTAGACTCGACAATTCTCCGTACGACTACGACACTAAATATCCTATATTGCTTTGTAGTAAACACCATCTAACTAAAACACTATTTCATATGCAACATTTAAAAATGCTACACGCAGGTCCTCAACTATTATTAGCGCATTTGCGTCTTAAATATTGGCCGTTGGGTGGCAGGAATCTCGCTAAGTCAATAGTCAGACAATGTATTAAATGTTTTAGATTTAAATGTCAAAATGTACAGCCCATAATGGGACAGTTACCTACAACCAGAACCAGCCTCGAATACCCTTTTTTAAATTGCAGCGCAGACTATGCTGGTCCAGTACTCATAGCCGATCGGAAAGGTCGAGGCTGTAAGCTCACAAAATCCTACCTGTGCATCTTCGTCTGTCACGCGACCAGAGCAGTGCATCTAGAGCCCGTCACTGACCTCACAAAAGAGGGCTTTATAGCAGCGCTTAATCGCTTCATATCTCGTCGTGGCAAACCGCATAGCATCTTGTCAGATAACGGCACCAATTTTGTCGGAGCCAATAATGACCTACAAAAATTCTTAGCTGACTCGACTTCCGATGTTGCATGTGAAATGTCACGTGAGGGCATCAGGTTCTCATTTTCACCTCCATATTCACCTCATTTCAATTCCATGGCGGAGGCTGCAGTTCGCTCTACCAAGCATCATTTGAGGCGGTTGCTAAATCTCACTAACTTTACTTATGAAGAGTTGGCAACCTGTCTGTGTCAAATTGAAGCCGTATTAAATTCTCGTCCTTTGACACCTCTATCCTCTGATCCTTCTGATTTTTCCGCTCTCACTCCTTCCCATTTTCTAATTGGACGACCACTTACGTCTGTACCGTGTCCGCAGATTCCTGAGAAGAACATCAGCTGCGTTGACCGTTTCAAGAGGATTGATTGCATCCGACAGCACTTCTGGCAAAGATTCTCTCATGAGTACGTTTCCTTGCTTCAGCAGAAAACCAAGTGGTCGACTTCTTCTGGCCAGCTCACTGAGGGGATGCTCGTGCTTATACGGGACAAGGCGCTACCACCGCTAGTTTGGGCTTTGGGTCGCGTGGTGCGCACCTATCCAGGACCGGACGGCGTCACAAGAGTGGCGGAGCTAAGGACGAGGAGAGGACCCATCACAAGGGCGTTCAATAATATTTGCCCTCTTCCCTTTGAAGAGGTCAAGGGGCGGGAGGATGTTCACGCGCGAGGCGTGGAGACAACCGGCGGCGGCGGCGACGCGACAAATGGTGCGGCGAGGGGCGCAGGGGGCGCGGATCGGAGCCTCACGACTTGACCACCGAGCGGCGCGCACGACACTCGCGTTCTAATCATCCAACTTACCAGTCGATGTATTTTATCTTATTATTAATATAACATCAAAACTACAGTCCATATATTAATTCATCACCCGAAGCCCAAACACAACATTTATTATAGTCTGAGCTTAAAAGCATAATAGTATAATTATTATGGTGCCAATCAATTACATTTATCGATTCATTTAGCGCGTCCTTCACTAGTTGTTTAGTCTGTCACAATACTCACAATGACAACCATGACACAGCTGCGACATATACTCACTCACTCAGTCACTCTGTCATTCCTCTTTTCCTTCGAGAAGATTTGTTTGAGGAGTTTGAGGATTTGACGTGTTGTATTGTAATGTGCGCATTGTTTTTTTTATTAAACTTTAACCAATTTAATTAATTCAATAGCTACAAGTACCCCTCAGAGTTAATTTTATTGTGATAGATTCTCCAGTTGACGGTGTTTTACGAGTGCTACAGAAAAACCTGTGAAAGTTCAGTTTCAGGAAGTGTTTTCCTTTGTTTCGTTACTATTTCTTAGACGTGATTGTTCAAAATGCCTATATTATTCAGTGTTGTTGCTCGTGGTACTGTCGTTTTAGCTAAATATGCTACTTGTGCTGGCAATTTCACGGAAGTAGCGGAACAAATATTATCAAAGATACCGCCCCATGATGACAAATTGACATACTCTCACGGGAATTATCTATTTCACTACACTGCGGAAAATAAATTAGTTTTCTTCTGTATTACCGATGACGTGAGTAACTTTTACAGTAATAACATGTTCTATTTACGCTTTTTGCTCAGTGTTGTGTTTCTGACAATGAGTTTCAAGGTTTCTTAGGGGAGAGCTTGCCCCGTTCAGCTGGGCGATGGATATTGTAATGATGCTTTTATATACCAATAAGAACTGGAACATTTGCTGAGTATGTTTTGCTAAGTTTGTTGTGCCTATAAAAATGTTGGACTTTCATAATATTATTGAAATTGTGTGATATTATTTTTTTAGAAATTCCAACGATCAAGAGCTTTTTTATTCCTCAATGAAATTAAAAGGAGATTCACAACATCTTTCGGGGATACAGCACAGACAGCCATACCTTATGCAATGAATGGAGAATTTGCACGGGTCCTTGCAACGGAGATGAAACACTACAGTGACTCAAAAGACCTTGATACTATATCAAAAGTTCATGGAGAGTTGGATGAACTTAAGAACATCATGGTCAAAAACATTGGTAAGTGGCTATATTGTTAATGTCAGAAATACTATTAAAAATTGGTTACCAGGCCTCAGTACCACTTAAAAGTAGAAGTAGACCACTTAAAATAAATATAAAAAATAAGTAAGAAATATAGGTCACCTTAGTTTTGTCAGAATTTAGAGTGATGGTCATACATAAGTATAACCATATGTTTAAATTAAACAATGTAAACAAAGATTTCTGTGTATACTAGACTAATTAGTCTAATCAGACTAATAAGTCATTACATATAGGCCTCAAAACTACTTAAGACTAAAAGTAAGCACTAAAGGAAATATAAAAATAACCACTTAAGCTTTTATCAGAATTCAGAGATAGTCATCATTCATCAGTTATGCTAGTGTAAACAATGACTTCTGTGTATACTAGACTAATTAGTCTAAATCAGACTAATTGCTAGCCTCAACTTAAAACTAAAAGTAAAGACTAAAGCAAATATAAAAATAATTGCCTTAGTTTTTGTCAACATTTAGAGACATGGTCATGTTTATGCTAGAGTAAACAATGAATTCTGTATATAATACTAGACTAATTAGTCTAATCACACTAATTATCAGTCTAATCAGACTAATCAGTCATCACATAGTAACATAATTACCGTATGGACTGACTGTGCAAAACGTAAAAATGATATAGTTATTCATCAACAGTGATGACACTACAAATTATTTGCAAATATATTTCCACTTTCTACCTCTCAACTGTAAAGAACAGATGGCAAAATCACTCCATTTCTTTTTTTCTTTAGAACAATGAATTGCCGGCTTCTACAATCTCTATAATTGATGAATCTTCAGCTCAATGTATAAATAATAATCAATTTTACGTTTCTGGTTTATAACAGTCGTTCATGTAAACAAAGCTTATCAGCCTTTATCACAATTGTAGTAAAAGTACCTACCGCTGTGTCATTGACTGTCTATGTAGTAATTACACATTATATTTCTGTGCCTCCTGTGATAAGTGATTTAAATTGAGTTGTACCCTTTTTGTGATTTTTACATACTATTTATCAGAAAAAATATACGGTTTTTTTGGTCTAACTCACGTTCTTGTATCTGCTTTAGTTTCGGAGATAATTTTGTGCAAATGAATATAACTACTTAAACTTTGACGAATAAATTGTGAATATAGATATATTTAAAGTTGTAATCCCTTTATGTAATCACTTCGCATATTTATTTTCGTGCTTTGTAGTGTAAGTGCGATTATATTAATATTCACATAAATTTTTTTTTTGATTGATCACGTGAATATTGATATGTTTATAGTAGTATCATTTTGAACAAGTTTTTCTCAATATTCACTGGGTACAATTCGACAAGTACCAAATAATCCGATTCTAAATATATGGCTTATTTGTGACAACTGATACATATCGAGTTAAATTAATCTACACAAATCAATTTTTATGTGTAAATGAATACAATTTGACTTATATCAAAACATCGAACCAAATCTTTAAAAAAAATATGAAGCACATAATGTGATAATTGATACAAGTGCGAACATGAGGAGAGTGGCGGGGCTGCGCGGGGTTCAAGAGACGCGGGGTCGGGGATGCGCGGGACCTGCTTGCACGGGTGTCCTTAGTATCGCTGCGGCTATAAAGGATCGAAGTCACGCCCGAATTCGCCATGGATCGACGCGTAAGTTGCCTTTTGTATCTTTTTACACGAAATTTCCAAATATATTATAATAATTTAATAATGACTTATTTTACTTGACACAGAATTAGAATGTTAGTTTCTTTCACAGTTTTTGTTAATATATTTATTATGGATATAATTTTTATGCGCGGTAGCCTAGTGGTATGGGTAATGGACTGCTGAGACGAGGTCTCGGGTTCGATCCCAGGTTTACCATGGCACACACCAATGACTTTTCGATGCTTTTCGAAGTTATGTGTGTATTTATCGCAGGTTTATAAGTGCCCGGTTAATGGCAATAGGCTCGCCACCTATTACATTGGGACCTAAACATAAACTGGCGAAACGTGGGTGCTAGCACCTCTGCCTACCCCTTCGGGGAATACGGGCGTGAGTTTATGTTATGTTATGTTATGTTATAATTTTTATAAAGAAATATTACAACTATGCCTGAAAGTATGATATTTGATAATCAATGATAACTTAGAATAAACTAGGACATGTTACACAACGTTATCTAGACTCTTACTAAGTAGAATTTGTGTTATGGGTTCTAGAACACGGATAAGCGTACTTTGATACTTTTTTTAAATATACTTATATTACTTATTATATATAAATTATACCACGGAGGCTGTCAATGATAATTTTATATTATTGTAATAAAATTAGTAGCGATGAATATCGGTATGTAGTGTAATAATATTTTGTACATATTTATTGTTATAAACTCAAGATGCATGCAGCATGACAGGCCTAGCTTTCCATACAAAACCTGTATGTTTTGATATGCGACTTACCTGTGAGTGCCTGTGACAAGTTCTTTATGGTGGATTATGATCTTATTAGGAGTACATCATTTACAATATTAGCATAGCATAATATATTCATTTTTGTTTCAGTTCTTATGTTCTCGAATCGCTAAAATAGTAAATTTAGCAACTAATCATACGGCAAACATGAGTTCACAAGACCATATTGAAACTGTTATTGAAGTAAGACAACAAAATAATACCAATGAAGACAGCTATCAAGCCATAGGACCTATTGATGGATCGCTGCCCGATCCAAAAAATGCCGCAGTGGAGTTTGTTGCGCCGTTTCTTCTCCACCAGCGCCTTGGAAGCGGTGGTAAACTTAGATTAAGTAGAATTAAAATTGACGTCAATAAGAAACAATTTTATTGTTCTATATTGAAAAATAAATGACTATGACTATGACTATGACTAAAGAAGTCTAGAAATTCCAGTTCCTACTATAAACGATAATGATCACAATAGTATTATTAGCGAGAATAACTTGAATGCAACCAATAAAAATACTTCCGCAAACCTATTAGATGATTTAAAAGTTACAGATTCATCCGACGATGGTGATTTTGGATCATCAAGTAGTGATAATTATATTGCCGGTACTGACGAATCTTCCTCATCCGCTGATGACGAAAATACTGTGGCTAAAAAGCGAAGGAAGGTTCTATCAGCCAAGAATAATATTATAGTTCCTGAAACACCATCGCCAATTATTGCTAGTACATCAGGAGTTGGTTGCTCTTTCTGGGAAAGTAATGGTGTGAATACTGACGGGAAAATTAAAAAAACAAGAAATAGTGAGAAAGAAAGAAGACAGGATAGAGTAAAGAGACAACATTTTCGCAACACTGGGTTAGAATACACAACAATATCAGGAAAAACTAAGAAAAGACGTGAATTACGTGAACTAGACAATTGTCGTATGAAGTGCAAAGAGAGACTGCCATTACATTTAAGAAACTATCTTTTCGACACCTATTGGAGTCTGGGTAGTTATGAAAATAGATCCAAATATATTGGGAACTGTATTGAAGTTTGTAGAAAGAAAACTTCGAGGTCTTCTCCAAAGAAAATACGCACTGTTAGCTTTAAATACTTCGTTTATAGTTTAGACCATACAAAACATTTAATTTGTAAAGGATGTTTTTTGAAAACTTTTGACGAAAGTCATAAATATATTCAAACCATATGTGAGAAGCTAAGAAATAATGGCGGTCACCTTCCATCACGCAATCGTCGGGTTGGTAAACCAATTCCTGACTTTGAACTGGAGGAAATAAAATCTCATATTGCTAGTTTCCCTTGCTTAGAAAGCCACTACGGCCGCAACAAAACCACAAAGAAATTTTTGAATTCAGACCTCAACATACAAGTTATCTATAATTTATATACACAGAAGACCAATAATCCGGTGAGTAAAACTATTTTTAAAAAAGTATTTAACACAATGAACCTTTCCTTCAAAAAGCCATCAGTAGATACCTGCTCAAAATGTGACAGCATTAATATGAAACTTAAATACGCGTCCGAAGCAGAAGCTGCTGATTTAGCAAATACACTCAAAGAGCACCAGGAAGCATTTAAGGCTGCTTACGAAGAAAAAAAGAAAGATAAAGAGCTGGCTCTGTTAAATGAAGATGTTGTAGTAATTACATTTGATTTACAACAATGCTTACCCACCCCTTATTTACAAACGAATGTAGCATTCTATAAGAGACAGTTATGGACTTACAACTTGACTATACATGATTTAAAATCAAACAAAGCCTTCTGTTATATGTGGCCTGAATCTGAAGGGAATAGAGGTGCAAACGATATATCTTCATGTCTGTATAACTTTATAATTAATCAATTACCGCATTTAAACCCAAACGCTAAGAAGCTGATCATGTACTCGGATAGTTGCCCGGGTCAAAATAAGAATTCGATTGTTACAACAATGTTGATTCTGGCGGCCAAATTATCCGTACAATTACAGTCTATTGAACATAAATTTCTCATACCCGGTCATACTCACATGGAGGCTGACACCGATCATGCTTTAATTGAGCGTAAAAAAAAGCACGTAAGTATGGATATTCACTTGCCGAGAGATTGGTACCAACTAGTGCGTACAGCTTCAAACAAAACTGCCAAGTTTACTGTTATTGAGATGAGTCGTCATATGTTTTATGATTTCAACATTTTTACTAAACAATATCTTACTCTTAGAAAAACCAATACTGCCAATGAAAAGTTTATGTGGTGTCAAGTGCGATCTATTTTGTATACCAAAGAATTATTATTTTCACGCTTTTCTTACAAAAATGATTTCAAGGAGCTTGAATTCAAGACCATGGACTATTCGAAACGGGGTAAAACGTATGACATGATTACAATAGATGCGATTCCAAAAGCCTACCATAGCCAGTTACCAATTTCAACCGAAAAGAAGAAAGATCTATTAAACCTACTATGCTTTATCCACGAGAGTGCTCATGAGTTTTACAGAGGTCTGAGTTGCAAGAATGACGTCAAAGATACTCCTCCAGATTATGATGATGATTCTGAAGATGAGTAACTCAAACCAGTTAATCTGATTGTAATAATTTTTATTGTATTTTTTTGTTAGTAAGTTCATTTTGTATTGTTATTTTCATCTTACAGGAATAGTTAAGTACCTGTTGAACAGTTTATTTCTTTAAGGTTTTAGTTTATGTTATTTAACAGCTGACTTAGCTGTTCTGATGGTAATTTTGAAATACTATTCTCCTAGATATTTTAAGATTACAACAATGGTTATGTAATTGTGACACCTACTATTATAATTTGCAATAAGTAGATTTAAATTTAATTAACGACTGTGATACTCGCGAAAGATTGATCTGTGCCATTTGTAAGTAATAAGTTAAAAGTTTTTTAGTAATTGTTTAGTAAAAAAGTGCCATAACTTAAGTTAATTATTGTTTATAAAAAGTTTAATAAAAGTTGATTATTTTTGTAAATATTGTATTTATTTTCACAACTAATATGTATTTAGTGAGGGGTATAACTTGATAAGTATCGTTTATCACATATTTTTTAAAAGCTGTATTTTAGAAAACTAATACAATTCAGTTTTATTTTGAACTTAGGGTAATGAAAAGTAAAAAAATATAATCTTTAGGTTAATATCAATAAGATTTGTTTAAGCAACATTGTGCTAGGGACATATTCTGATGAGTTATTCGATTGTTTTACTTGATGTATATCAGTTTTCACCAAGACGAACTTACAGGTGCAACATAATTTAACTGTAGTTGTATTTTTTATCACGTAATTTTTGAACATTTAAATACTAAAAAAGGTACAATTCGCAGGTTTTTAATGAATTCTTTAAAAAATATAACATTTACCTTAGAAATAAAAATGCGCGATAAAAGTGAGTGTTTTTACCAACAAAATAAGGTACTGCATTTTATGCTAGCTCACTTAGTTCTGAAACTAGATTTTTTTAAACCTTCTTTTTCACTTCCTGTAAAATGTTGATTTTAGACTTGTATCACTTATCACAGGAGGCACAGATTTACTTTCAATTATTAAGGATACTTTTTTTTTTTTTTTTTTTTTTTTTTTTTAGTGCGGAAATCCCCTCGGATACCCCCCCTGCCGGAGCCGGAAGGGGAGGTTATGTCGGACTCGAACCGACTAAAACCGCACGCCGACTGTGGGTCTTGGTGCTAGGCCGGAGGTGAGGTTGTCAAAGACATATCCCTCGCACCCCGGCTGACCCAGGGCCATCCCTTACGGTCTGGCCCTCCTCAGGAGGGGGGACAACGGTGTCCCCAACTCGCCCCCGGAATGGGGAGGCGCACTATTCAGCGCGCCGCCGCCGTGGCCTGCTTCTGCTGGGGTGACAGGCGGCTCCACCCGTCACCCCCAGGCCCGCGCTCATGGGGGACGGAGGTCAGTCAGTGCCCTCCGACGCCCGAGTTGCCTGCGCGCGCGGGGGGCGCGATCCGCGAGTCTTTCTCTTTTCATTATTATTAAGGATACTAGGTATATCTGGCGAAATGTGGGTGCCAGCACCTCTGCCTTCCCCTTTGGGGAATACAGGCGTGAGTTTATGTTATGTTATGTCTATATCTTCTAATATTATTGCTGGCCTAACCGTAAGGCAGACCCTGAGATACGAGGGCAACGTGGTCTTGGATGCTCGGATTTGATGTCTTAATGTGGATGATGATCTTCTAACATTCTTGATAATTGACATGTTAACAGCTTCTTAAGATTTTTCTGTACGGCACAGTCTTATGCTAGAGTGTCAACTGTGACACTATGGGTTGCATGCTCGATTTCCTTGCTAACATTAATTGTATACTTGAATTTGGCTATATACTGGTACTAAAGAGTCATTCTGTATAATATAAACAGTGGAGAACCTAGCAAATAGAGCCACAACACAAGCCATTCTTAGATTTACTGCACATTTCACTGCATAGTGTAAGTTCTAGCAATAATCAAGAATATTATAACTACTAAAATCAATTATTCAAAATGTCTCATTATACTAATAAATAAATCAACAGATAAGTAGCAAATCATTAACAGCACACATCCTTACTTCGCTTCAAGAAACCATAAAATGAACTCACTATTTACATTTAAATGTAATTTACAGTTATCTCTTGTTTATGTATGTGATGTGTCATGCTGTGGAAAATGAGGTTGAAACGTATAATGGGGAAACAATATTCTTTAAGAATTATACAAGTCAGAATTTACAATAAAGTTCATTTTTTTATCTACAACTAGCTTTTGCCCGCGGCTCTGCTCGCGTGTATGTCGGTTATCGCGACCAAACATAGCCTATGTCCTTTCTCAAGGTCTAATCTACCCGTATACCAAACATCGCGTACAAGCGTAACATACAGACAGACAGGCAGACAGAGTTACTTTCGCATTAATAATATTAATATTGAAGTATGGATAAGGATATGATTTTTTTACAATATTCACGCAGTTAGCATCCGTTATTTGCTATCAAGGTGATTCACCTTACTGAAAAGAGCAATTCCATTTTGGTAAAGTTTAGTTATACACAGAATTATAATTTATTTTAGAACTATTTGAAAATAATTAATTAACTATTTACCAAATTAAAACTGTTAATAACAGACATATTATCGCTTTTCGGAGTTGCAAGACTTTTTTATTAAAATACTCTCATGGCTTAGGCAGGTCACTTAATTTTTTCAACGATTTAAATAAATAGGCCGGTATTTAATTAATTTTGATAGCGGTAATAAAAATGATTTAAAATTCAAAACCTCGTAAGGATAATAAATATTAGTAATTGTGTATTAGGAACTATAAAACCTTGGTACAGTCAGCGTCATAAATATCTTGACGACGAAGTCTTAAAATTGTCTTAAAACTCTCGTATTAAGAGCAAATAAAACTAGTTTTATTGATTTAAATTGTGTTATTGTCCAAACTAAAGGTGTGTTCCAAATATCAGAACATTCAGTAATCTGGAAGGGGTTAAAAAACGAAATTATGATCATTTTGAGTACTTTGTACGTTAACGTCTTTTTGATGCTGACTGTACCTATTTGAAATCAATCTTCAATATTCTGTATGTTCTACGGTCACATTTTAATATTGAGATTGTTACAATAAAATGGCATCACATAGTTTTGTTAGTATTGCATTTTATTTTTATTAGTATTGGACATGGCCAGGTCCATGGATAAATGGTTTTAAGCGTTCGCTTGAAGAAGCATCTTTCAAAACCTGAATCTTTACGCAAAAGTATTTCTTCTGATGCGTGAGCAGTTGTAGGTATTCATGCGTTCGCTTGAAATAGCATTCTTCCGCATTCGAATCAAGTGTTTACTACGAATCGATCTTCATAATAAGTAGCCATATTTGATATTAAACCTACATATATGGAGTGTCGTAATGTGAAGAAATTAGTAAACTTCTTAATGGATTACCGTCTACTTCGTCTTCATCTTAGCGTTAAGGCCAGGTATTTCAGCAGAGGCCGCATTTTGAGTTTTTTAAAAGCATCTGAATCATAGCAAAAAGCGTTTTAAATTTTGAAAAAAAAAGATATATATTAGTTAAGGATCTAGTCTAGTCAAATTCGCATTCAGTTACCAGATCTGATGAACTTCACTCGATAGAAAAAATCCCAAAGTTACCCCTTCTCGTTATTTTTTTTTTAATATTATGACTAAACTACTTATGTTTTCTATAAAATTTTTGTACTAAACTAAAGCCACTACATATGTCTAGACATTTTCGCAGATTTTGACTATATTATGAAATAATTTTTAAAATTATGTTTAAATACCTACTAAATTCGCTAGTGCTCGCGCCGCTGAGGCCCGAAAAGTCGCGCCAGTCGCGCGCTGGCGCTTACCGAAGTAGGACCTGTGTCAGTTTTTGCGCGACAGTTTCGTGCACCAATCAATCGGTTTTACGTATTTATAATAAATTATTGCAAGTCATTCAATATGGGCAATAAACAACGCAAGCGAAAAAAGTCGTGCAAAAGCCATAAACTACATTTCTAACTCCGATTGGTAATTTAAAAAATTATCATACCTAAATATTACGTTCATAGCGCCATAGTATAAGAAAATCAGTATTACTACTGAAGATGCTACTTACGATTTTCTGTAATTCATGTTTTATCTATATCAGTACAGGGGTACCTACAACACGATTCCTGCCGGCTTACCCCGTAAAGGGAAGCCGTGAGTGGTGAGGGGTACCTACAACACGATTCCTGCCAGCTTACCCTGCAAAGGAAAGTCGTGAATGGTGAAGGGTACCTACAACACGATTCCTGCCGGCTTACCCTGCAAAGGGAAGCCGTGAGTGGTGGGGGGGTACCTACAACACGATTCCTGCCGGCTTACCCTGCAAAGGGAAGCCGTGAGTGGTGGAGAGTACCTACAACACGATTCCTGCCGACTTACCCTGTAAAAGAAAAGTCGTGAGTGGTGAGGGGTACCTACAACACGATTCCTGCCGGCTTACCCTGCAAAGGGAAGCCGTGAGTGGTGAGGGGTACCTACAACACGATTCCTGCCGGATTACCCTGCAAAAGGAAGCCGTGAGTGGTGAGGGGTACCTACAACACGATTAATTATTAAACTTATTAATTACATTTTTAAATATATCCTAAAAAAATACAAAATTTATTTAAAAATATAAATATATCTTATTATTATATTTATTATTATTATGTAAGTCTTTTTTCGCCCAAGCAACTATACACATAGAACAAATAGTTCTCAAACTCATAATATTTTTTTAATTTCTTATTTATTACTTACTTAATATAATCACATAACTACATAAAGTTAAAAAAACTGCATTTAATTTTCTAAGTCAAATCAAGTTTTCATACTGCATATTTCTATACTGTGACGCTGGCGGGGTCACCGCCGAGTTCACCGTCACTGCGTTCGCGCGTAATATTTTACGAGCGGCCGGGATCGCTATAAATGCCTACTTTTACAGGAATACAGGGCCTTAAGTAATCCCAGTCGCATCTGACGCACTTTTAAATCTGGTTTATTCCAGCCTAACTGCGGATTTGTCAGAACTTCGATACTTCCCGTGAAGGGACTGCAGTTAGACCAATTGTTAGACGTTATAATGATCCAATGTGATGACTACCATTCATATGGCATCTGGGATCGTCTTTCAGCTTAACGTGCTCTCCGAGGCACGACCATGCATGCAAATATTTGCACCGAGCGGGGATAGAACTACCACCACGCTATTAGAAGCGTCTCGGTAGCTTAATTGTTAAGGAGTCGGCCTTACGATCGAGATTTACCCGGGTTACAATCCTGGCCATTACACTACCGATGTGAACCCACTCCTAGCACACGCAATTTAGCTTATTTGGAGGGGTTAGCGGGAATATTAGTAATTTCGGTTCTAAAAATCTTTTAAAAATATCGATATTATAGTGTCGTAATGTAAAGAAACTAGTAAACTTCTTAATGGATGAAATCTATTTAAGTATTGGCTGCCAGAAATAGTGGAATGTAAAATATCTTTATCAGTGGTCGATTAAAGATAAGATAACACAGTCACGCATTTTAATTAGCATGTTATAGTTCAAGTTTTTTTAAACCGTACCTCTGTCGTGATATCTAAAGTTGTGCAATAATTTCAAGTAGATTTTTCCATCCTATTTTATGTAACCATAAAGAGCAAGAATGCCAATAAAATATGATATTACTTTTGTATGTGTATCTAAATAATTTTAAGCTGATGCCCGCTACGGAATTTTGATTCCCTCAATTAAAAGAAGCCTAGATGTGCTATTTCAGACTGTGGTCTTGTCTATTCCAAATTTCCGCCAGATCCGTTCAGCCGTTAGAGCATGATTGAACAACGAACATCCGAACATCTTCACAAACTTTCACATTTGTAATAATTATTGTAGGATTGGATAGGAAGGAGGAAGTAGGGTAGGATAGGATAGAATTAGAATATTAGTAGGATAACATTCGATTACCTTTGTTTTAAGGTTTCTTTGGTAACTCTTTTCTGTCTGTCTCGTTTAGTAGCACGATCTCGAAAATATCAATTAAGACTACCCGTAATGTTTTCTAAAATTATGCAGTACTATAAGTCATGAAAATAGCTTAGGTACTTACACTATATACGCACTCGTCAGTGAGTTTCCTCTCAACCGCAACATTCCAATCAGTTCAATGATTTTATATTAAAATGTGTTATAGCTCGATTCATATATATTGGACCTAAATCGCGAAATATAAAAGGTCCTGGTTTAGATTTAGATTGTTTTGTAATAATCTATGCTTGGTGAATTTTTGAGCTCGTCCAACGCAGTAGCACTCCGCGCTATGTTCAAAATACATCCAAGAAACGTGTACTGAGCATATAGAGCACATTTTGAGCACATTTTAGGTCCAAGATATGTGAATAAAGCTTAAAAATGGATTATCTCCATTATCTCAATACTACTTATATGACAGGAGGGAGGAATACCTGCCTCGTTGTCACACACCAACAAAATTGCGTTGTTTCTATCTTAACCCAATTCCCTTAAAAATTACTACCAATAATCAACATCCATATCTTGGTTATTATTTAATTTATTAGTTTTATCTTACGATAAAAGTTGGATGTGGTCTAACTACTTCGTACCGATATGCTACGATTCTCACGCACTATCGCTACTTCTGTAAAGATAACCTGTTGCGGTCTGCGGACAGTCTCCAATGGCAATTTGATTATGTTAATTTAAAAAGTAAATCATTTTCAACTAAGACCCTTTTCTGATTCGATGTAGCAGCCGGCAAATTTCCGAGACGGCAAACTGAATCTGTGGATGTAGATAGATAAAATATACTAAGCCGCTG
The DNA here is from genome assembly GCA_914829495.1 of Eilema sororculum. NCBI lineage: Eukaryota > Metazoa > Arthropoda > Insecta > Lepidoptera > Erebidae > Eilema > Eilema sororculum. Next base: position 16,438,029 of record OU618538.1, read on the forward strand.
CAGTGCTTATCGACCTAGAAGCTGGCGAAGATATTACTAAGCGCTTGGTGAGGTTTCGGTGCCAAGTGTACCGAGCGTTACCCACTGAATAATCAGAAAAGAGCCTAAGGCCATTGCTTCTTTACATCTTCTATATAAAATATTTACTCACACTGCTGCCAACAACTCGTGCTGGCTTGCGGCGCCACGCACATACGGCCGACAGCATCAGAAATGTTGGACCGTGTACCTTAGCTTTTTACAATCTAGCGTGGTGTAGTCAATTGAAAGAAAAAACTTAATTTGCTTATAGCAAATTCTCGCTTCCAATAACGATTTCGTCACCAGCTATTACATAAAATGCGTTAAACCATGCGAAACATTTTTGTCTTCACGTTCTCTTTACAATAATACGGCGTTTTCTAAAAAAATACATTAATAGAAAACGGCATATTATCTATTAGGTAATCTGTGGTATTATTGTAAAGAGAATGTGAAGTATTATTTATACTGTTGATTGATGGCACTTGGTGGAATTCATTGTTAAGTACACATATGGAGAACACTTGTACTTCCAAAACATCCAAATTTCAACACATCATCAGAACATCCAAAACCTTCGGTAAATGTAAACCTTTGAGAATGCCGTAAGGCGAAACGGGTCGGTGTAATAGAATAAATACAGTTGAAAAAGTAGAGTGTGAAGTCACCACTGGGTTCACAGTAGGTAATTGACTGCAAAAGATATGTAAACTCGTCATTTGACCAAAACTCCGTTAACACCTAGCACACAAACAGAACAGACGGAAAAGGAGAGAAGACCCTGGGCTAGTGGGTATAGGCTAGGCTACGCTATGTAGGATAGTTCCTTGTACGAGTATGATGATGAAAGGGCTCGTCATGTAGTTACAGGTGGACATACACGTTGTTAACGTAAATTGCTCCTTTAAGTTGCGAGGTTGATCAAAGAAATACCGGCTAGACGTTATAGGTTGATATGAAACCTTTAGGGAGTAACGTTTAGAAAGTTGTAATAGCCAGGGTTAATACAAAGGATAGAATTTTAAGGAACTCCAATAATAGGGAAAAATGTAGGTACCTATTTAGTTTAGTTAAAGGTACCTACGAATATTAGAAATATGGGATCCCACAATTACCAATATTCTTAAAAATAACGATATGGACACATTTTGTTTGGGGTTTTTGTCAATGTAATTAAATATTTATTTTTATTACTTTCAGATAACATGGCAATGCGCGGCGAAAAACTGGAATTACTAGTGAATAAGGCTGATAACTTAGCGACAAGTGTGAGTATAACATTACCTATTTTAAAGATGACTTTGTCACGGAAAGCATACAGTATGTAAAAACATACACACTTTCCGTGACACAGTCGTTTGGGAACGGATCGTAAAATGAGTATTGAAATACCGAACAAACATACGACCTGCTTCGGTTTTAACTACTCAAAAAGATAAAGCTGTAGACCTATGTTGTATGATAGAGAGACCGCTCTGCAAAACCGAAGCAAGCCTTTTGCCTGCGCAAAACCTGCACCAGAGCGATGTCTGTTAATCAGCAGCCCCTCTAAACAGGTGGTAATTCAATAATAATACACTCGCCGGAATAATGTATGGAATTTGACGTTAATGACATGCGTTAACGACTGTCATATCGTGTCATTAACGTCAAATCCGATACATTCGTCATTCTGTACTATCAAACGCCGGCCAGCGTATTGCCACTTATATAGAGGGGCGGGTGTGCTGGGATTGCAGCTGAGGTTGGCTTGGACCCTGAATATCTTGCATTATTAATTTAAGGCACTACGCCTTAGTTTCACCCTGCTCAGAGGGGACCACCCTGCTCAGAGTTTTATCCATTGATGTATTATAAACTATACATTTATGTTGTTGGTTGTGGTTTTATCCACTAATATTTATTGGCCTTTATGTGCTTAAATATCTATGTGTATTTCCAGTCTGTGAGCTACCGCACCACATCAAGAACATTGCAGCGATCGTTATTTTGGAAGAATGTCAAAATGTACGTGATTATGGCAGCTGTTGCTGGTCTGGCAGTCTACCTTATCGGAGCGATGGCTTGCGGCGGCCTTAGTTGGGGGAAGTGTGTTGGATAAACAATGAAAAATATATAAATAAAGTATATAAATATCATCTCCAAAAGAGTCATATGTCCAATTAAGGTAATGTTAAAATGTTCACGTTTTGGTATTCAGGAATTGACTTAACTTTCGCGTTCTGTTATACGATTATGTTCACGGAATTAACGCGATCGTGGCACGGGTATGTTACTCGATCTCTGACGACTGGCATGATGAGTCAGACTGTCCATAGGTACCTACATAATTGTATTTAATGAATCAGTGACTTCTATTTATATTATTAGACAAGCTGTTTAGAGCAAAAATTGAGTCGCGGGTCTAAGTTGAGGCGGAAATGGAGGAGGGGTACGGAACGCAGAGATACATGAGCCAATTGATTCTGACTCCTATTTGTATGACCCTAACGCGCCTTTTTGTATTTCACATGGCTGATGTTTTATGGCCTTTCGTGATACCATTTTTTTTTGTTCCATACTGCCAGTCAACGACAACTTATAGTAAAGAAGTCATTGTCATGAATTGATTTTTTGAAAATCGAACGCGAAGTATTTATTTTTTACGATTATAAGACCGCGCACGGCTGGTCGGTCCTTAAGAAGTAATCTTTGTTTCCTTTTTGATATTATTTATGTGTCGTCGAAGACGCGGTCTAAGACTAACCAAATGTTACGATTTTGGCGAAATTTCGGGCAACACCTCAAGATCAGAGTCATAAATCGATATACCACTTATCATTAGACATGTTAGCAGCTATTAGTAAAAAATAGTTATTTTTTACATGTATTTAGGATGGGCACGCACTGGGTCTAGTTCGAATTCAGGAAATATGAACCAGCTTCTAAATTTGGTTCGATATTTGATACATCTATAACACCGTATACTAAAGAACTACAAGATACCACAACTAAATTCTGACTAGACTCAGTGTATATACGCTTGACCTAAATTACCAAACAATCTAATACGAAAATTTTGATTTGAAATGTTCCAAATGACGACCAAAACATATGAGAATCATGAGATGATTATTTTAATTATCTATTTCTGACAGTATAATGGAAATCTTTCGATTTGAGAATAGATCGTTTAGTAATTTTCAAGTTATTCAACACACTGTAAAATTATATAAAAGTAGTCATATTTTATATACATAACATAAAGATGAGTAATGTAATCCATATCTAAACTTCACAATAAGTGGCTGTTACGAGTCTTGAGCGCAATTAACTTTATTAATACTATTGTTTTTGCTGTACCTATACATATCCTAGTGTTTTTAATTAATGAAAGTAATTTTTTTTTACCCAAAACTAAAAAGAGTAAAAAGCTTTAAATACCACAGTAACGTTTATAAAAGTTTAGTTTTATTCAATAAAATTTCATCAAAAGAATTTTAAAATTCCATTGAAAAATTTTATAAGAAAAAATTCCAAATTTGAAATTCTTTTCATGCAAATTTCGTATCCATTGTACTTGTATTCATGACTCGTCACTGCCGTTATTCATATAAGAAAATAACAAATATTTATAACAATATAAACTGTTAGTTCAAAATGGAAATTGTATTTAATAAAAATATACGATTCAAAATTATGACTAATACATTTATATTGAGTTACTATTATCATATTTTTAATTCCATCCATTCATAAATTTATGCAGCAAGTAATATAATAACAGTATTGAAAAAATATCATTTTATTTTCTAAAACCAAGAATTCCACTGGTAGAAAATTGTTTACATACTTATTATAAAAAACAGTTTCACTACTCCCATATACATCATATATAACATAAACTCACGCCTGTATTCCCCGAAGGGGTAGGCAGAGGTGCTAGCACCCACATTTCGCCAGTTTATGTTTAGGTCCCAATGTAATAGGTGGCGAGTCTATTGCCATTAACCGGGCACTTATAAACCTGCGATAAATACACACATAACTTCGAAAAGCATCGCAAAGTCATTGGTGTGTGCCATGGTAAACCTGGGATCGAACCCGAGACCTCGTCTCAGCAGTCCATTACCCATACCACTAGGCTACTCCCATATAGGTCACAATAAATGTATAAACAATCATAAAATGTACTAAGGGCGCTAAAGATGTATTTTTGTTACATGTACACTATTTTAAGATCTAATAAGACTTGTCGATATCAAATATTTTATGCAAATTTCAAATGACGTACATATGGAGCCTCCCCGATTTATATTATCATTATATAAAATGACACAGAGTTTTCATTAGTAGGTATGCCTTTGAAAATTGTACGAAAACGCATTTTTTAAAATGTTATTGCGAATACATATATTTTCTCGCGTTGATTGACGTATATCGACCGATAAAATTCGTTTAAATTCTTTTAACCCATATTAATGTTTGTGTATCTCAGGTAGAAGTGACAAACCGAGATGTAAAAAATATTGAAATATTATGACATTTGTATACTCGTGGTTAAAACTATCAGTTATACGAAGCAGTTACAAACAACCTTGTTAGAAATCTTCATAATAATTGCACATTCATTATTATTTCAAGCTAATTTTACTCACAAGGTAAAACAACTAACATAACAATATTATCATAATCACGAATGAATGCCTTGCGTTCGTGACTGTACAGTTTAATGTGCAAAAGGGCAACTACATCCAACCAAACTATGAATATTGAAAAAACGTTAATACGTACGATACCTAAGGTGGGTGTACCATGGAAAGCCACGTTAAGGAAAAAACAGTTATTATTCGTTCATTAACTGGATAAACGTAAAGGATTTATTATCAAATAACAGTTTGTTTTATTGTGCAACCTATAAATAACTTTCTTTTATTATAGATGTGGCCACTATTTAAAAAACTTAACTTTTAAAAAGGTCAATAAATTGGCCTTGCAAGATAGCCTGGTCTTAAATGGTCCACCAACTTTTTATGGTCTGGCTAGACCGAGCTAAGTGGTGTGAGAGGTGTGGGAGGTGTAGCCAGCTAGAAGACCCAGGCCCGAAGTCCCTGATGCAGTCGAGGCTTATTTATGGCCTGACATTGACATTTTGCGAGTGGAACCCCTAAACGATGAGGAGCTAATGGAATAGAACCGACTTCAATCCACACAGCGTTCCGTTACGAGATTTTAAGGCCGGAGGAAGCAAGACCTTAACCTTGCCGTGAATTAATTTCCTGTACTTAATACGTAATTATTTATTTGAACAAAAATGTAAAACTAGCGAATTTATTTTGAACCAATTACTAAAACATAATTATGGGCTATAGTAATAGAATTGCTTCAAGATTTCGTTCATTATTGCATGAACTTTGCCGATAGTGATTTGTTCGTTAATGAAAACAAGAATCTGAAATTTGCCACTAGATGGCGTTAATCTTATATCTTACACATTTAGTTAACGCGATAAAAATAATGTATGCTAAAGACTCGCACACTGGAACTCGAATAGCTGTCGATATGAACGTGGCTTTCCACTTTCAAGCCCTAAGGAATTGAATTTGGTCGCAGAGACAAAAGTCCTTATTCTAGAATGACACTCAGTTTGAATCTTGATTAGCTGAGGACAGATTGTATAGAAAATCTGTCAAATCTGTCAGTCTGTCTATACAATCTGTCCTCAGCTATATCATTGACCTTAGTTTTGCATTTAATTAATTTTACCCGACTGTCAAGAAGGGTTATGTTTTTCACTTTGGAAAATGATTTTCATAATAAAAATGGAAGCATGGCTCTTAAGCCATGCTTCTTTGTACTAGTTTTTACCGTTTATAATACCAGATTAGTTTCCCAAACCGCTTTAAAATGTTTACTGACACAGTGTTCCCAGTTTCAAACAAAGTTTTGTCTGCTATGCATCAGTCTACTCCGTTTGAACGAGTGTTACTTTATGTGACATTATTACAAATTTTGACAGATACTCTCAGATGCTTCCGTTTTGTGGTATTAGTATTTTATTGATGGAATACTGATTTCAGTCATGTAAATGCGGTGTGAACCCCACCACTTTGGCGTAAATAAATACCTATGTATCTTATCACTGGTTTTCAGACTATTTTTCAGTTTGGTAAAACAGACAAATATTAAATTCCTATGTGTTGTTGTAACGAAAGAGCTATAAAATTTTAAAACCAAATAATAAAATTGTCTGTTTGTAATATAAAAATGATAGCTTTTTGGTATGATTTTTAGTTTGATGTGAATGAAATTTGGTAATTTGAAAAACAATTGTGTATGTTTGATTTGGTATCTAAAAAGGCTGGGCCGGTTATGACAGAACTTGCCTCATGTTATAAGGCTTCACTCAAAATCTCGAAATTTTCATAAGTGAATTTTATTAAAAAAAGTTAAATCTTCAGAAGTGTCCAAATAGAAAAAAATTAAAGACATCAACTGTGCCCTGAATTCCTTAATTACGACGAGCTGCCTTTATTTGAAAAAAAAAAAAAAAAATTAAATAAAAAAAAAATTGTAAGGTATGGTTATTGAAGTTGATAGCCCTTATGATACATGGCATGCCTGACTGATGGCACTTACGAAGGTGCTTGAGCTTGAATTATGATTGTTATTATTTTATTATCTTTCGCATGAATTGAAATATTATATTAATATAAAAAGTATGCCATTATTTGTAAATTTTTAACTATTGTTTTATATTGTTAAATTAATATATTACCAAACTTACAATATATATGTTTTCTTTGTAACAACAGGTGTCTTATTATCGGCTATGATGAGAATGATTTTTCACCTTATTGATTAGAATTATGCTTTAGTTAGACTATAGTATTATCCAGTTTTTGATCTTAATTTGCTGTGGAGTAAAAAGTTTCAAATATACGTAAACATTCACAGCATTCAATACAAGATGTAAGTAACATTTTAGCAGACATCGAATAAATAGGGAAAAGAATCTTCTCGGGCGGGACTCGAACCCGCAGTCTTTCCCTTACAGGGGGAATGCCTGACCAATTCGGCTACCGAGACACGCCCGATATGATTCAAATCTCCCATCTCATACGTCTTTGAGGCGACGTGGCGTCATCTACCGATTTTCTCACGAACTATCGGAATCAATGAATGATGTCCGTCGCCTCAAAGACGTATGAGATGGGAGATTTGAATCATATCGGGCGTGTCTCGGTAGCCGAATTGGTCAGGCATTCCCCCTGTAAGGGAAAGACTGCGGGTTCGAGTCCCGCCCGAGAAGATTCTTTTTTCCCTATTTATTCGATTTGTATAGTTAGCATACTTAATGCTATAAAAATTCCTTCAATTTTAGCAGACAGTATATAAATTTTTTCATGAATTTTTTTAATAGTACAGTCAGCGTCGACAGCAGATGATGATTTAACAGATTTGAAAACTAGCTATCATTGAAAAAGCCTAATTTTCAATAGAGCCTACAAGTACTTAAACAGTATTGTCATTTAAAAATAGAAATTAATTGTAAATTACTTTTGATGCTGACTGTACCCAATTAAATAAATATTTTTTATTTTATAAATAGTATACGCATATTCTGTATAACTTAATAATAATTTCACCAAACAATTTATTTAATAAAGACTAAAAGTATTGTGATATTGAGTGTATAATTGAATTATGTAAGTATAACCACTGTTTAATAGATCATAGATATGTATAGAAAAGTACGTTATAAACTTATATAGGTTCACATTATTGTTTCATTTTAATACCTTTGAACATTGATAATCCTAAACCCGATAATGTAGTTCAGTTGCCGAATATTTGGTAGGTAGGATCGCTTCAGATTGATCCCGGCATAATAACCCGGTACAGTCCGAGGGTGCATCCCCCGCCCTTCCCGCGAGCGACACGGCTGCGTTCGGCTCGCGGCGGCAATCGCGCGCCAACCTTTGCCGCGGGAGGGCGCCGCTGTCGCCCGTCGCGTTCCTCCGTCACGTGCTTACCCCACTACAATATTATTATCGTGTATCGGTGTGAGTGACTGCCCGTTGAATTATTCCGTGTCAATACGCCTCCGTCGTGCGATGCGTGTGAAGCATACGGATCGCCCGATCGGCTGCCGTGTGTAAATGAATATGTTTGTTCTTGGGCATTGTTATTGTTCCCGAGGGATCGGAGGCGATTGATATCGCTCACGGATGTGGTATTAATATTAATATTAGACGTGCTTTATCATTATTCATTATCAATGGAAGCTGTAGGATTGAACCGGCGACCGCTCGATCCAAAGTTCGTATTGTGTTCTTATTAGAATCTGTAAAGATCTTAAATACAATCAGCTTTGAGATCAGTTGATGTGGATAGGGGTCGACTTTATCATTAATAATATTTATAATCCGGTTTGGTGAACGGTTCACTGGTTAGTTGCCGCTAAACCCACTGACCAACATGAGCGTCAGAATGTATCGCAAGTTATACATATTCATTACTCGCGCGCTACATAAAACATCAAGACTTGATTGATGAAACATTTGGCGATCGTATAAGTCATCGTAAAGGATGCGAATACGACAGTATGCTATGGTTACTACGGAAGCTTGACACACACACATATTTACGTGTTCCTCGTCATATGACAACATATTTGTATGTGTGTATAGCCTGTTATTAGTGGCACAGGAAGCGGTGTCGATTTTAGGGAAGGTTACACTAGGAACGGTTCACAGGTCATTGTTCTTTTTACGTTGAACCGACCTTTTTTGTAGCGCGGCAAGATAAATGGCTATTGTTTGTGTGCGAGCTTTTTTGTGCACCAAGGACATTAGTTACAATTTCTTTTCAATTTTCGTTTGTATTAGAGCTGTTAGAAATTGGGCGCTAATGACAAATGCTCACGAAATAAATATATTAGTACTAGCTTTTGCCCGCGGCTCCGCCCGCGTGGATGTCGGTTATCGCGACCAAACATAGCCTATGTCCTTTCTCATGGTCTAATCTACCCCTATACCAAATTTCATTAAAATCGGTTCAGTGGCTTAGGCGTGAAAGCGTAACATACAGACAGACAGACAGACAGACAGACAGACAGACAGACAGACAGAGTTACTTTCGCATTTATAATATTAGTATGGATATTGTTTAGCTGAAATGGGTTGACGACGTAAAATGACGCATAAAGAAGTGAGAAAAAGGTTTTAAATAGACTAAACTATTTATGTGAGAAATGAAGAGATAAAAGTGTTACAAAAATGGATGACAGTTCTCCGGACCTGTCGCTTAAATTGCGGCGGGGCTCAAGCGATTCCCGCGAGTCGTTTTACATGGACTTCGCGCAAGGTATCGACTCGGACATCGAAGAGGTGACGACGATCGAGCGTGTGATCCCTGAGCATCCGGGAGGGCGGACGGAGGGCGATGCAGACACTCTCGCGACGCCGTCCGGCCTCGAGGAGAACAAGGAACTGCCATGGTTAGTTGAACTTAAATATAGAATTGCTGATTTGAATCATCCATGAATATAGTTTGGTAAGTAAAGCAGACGTATAGTCAGCGTCAGAAATAGAATGATGTTGATTGTACAGATTCCAAATAAAAAATATTAGATAATTATAATAGAGCCAACTACATGGTTGGATATAGTTTTCATTAAGAAAAACTAATTATTTTACTCAAAATCATTTTTGTAGCTTTTGATTGCTATAGACACTGACTGTACATAGGCATATAGTAGATACATAGGTATCTGCATAGTGTGCCATGACCACCTATGCTAAACCTATTAGGCAGGTTGGAATTGTTAATCAGACTGGTTACTAGACGTAGAGCTTCCTGGCAGTGTCGGACGACGATAATTTTAAAACGAGGCAAAGAAGTCCAAAGAAAGAATATTGAAACTTCAATTACTATCTGTGCTTCTGTCAAACTGGAATATGGTACATTTCACTTTCTTTTCTAAAATATGTAGGTACTTATTGCAAGAGCGTGGTTTCTAAGTTCTTGGTAATCTTGTAGACTCATCTATCAAGTCGGTATCTAGGTATCATGGATGAATGTAGTGTAGGTATACATCATGGATAGGCAAAAAGTTAAGTTATGGGAGATATTCGTAATGTTGATAACGGTAATGTGTTGTACTTATGTAGGTTCAAATCCGCAACATATCGATTGAATTCTGCAAATCCCGTACCCTTATGGATGGGCCATATACGTTATAAGTAGTATTATACTTAGTATCGCTGTTAAATAAAGTCTGAAATTAAACTGAAAATAATCTATGTTAACGATGCACGTACAGTGGAATCTGTGATTTCGATAGGAGTTCCACAGGGTTCGATACTTGGACCATTTTTTATTTTATGTAGTAAGTAGGTATTTACCAACTGTCGTAACCAGGGTTGCCCGTGTTTACTACTCATTACAACGTTATGTAGAATTTATCAAATCGGTGTAGCCGTCATCAAAATTTGCACTTGACTACAAAGTATAGGTACTTAGGTAGGTGTCTATCTATTATCTACCTATATTGTTTTGGCAAATCTGTGTAATATTCACACCATTACTGTAAATTGGTATCATCAAAACCATAGCCTAACAATACGCATGCTTACAATTGGCACCAAATCCCATGCCGACTGTTCCGTTATGATCGGTTTGTTAAACACATTTGCATCGCAATTTGCCAGTGTACACACAGCTTTATATACAAGCAGGGTAGTGGAACATGAGACGGTTTGTCTTGCGACTAGACTGGCAGACTGGTCGGTCAGACGTCTGGCGTAGGTAGCTGTCATGTACTACCTGCATAGATAGCTATGTCGACAGAATATGGAATTTGTGAACGTGATTTCGTGGCCCTTGGCACTTTATGCTGTGTTGTTATTACCGCAGCTGACAAGGGTAGGTATACTATAATGTAGATATACTTACTTCATGTTCTTTATTGTTATGTAGGTAGGTACATGATCAGGAACTGGATCGATTATTCATCGAAGTTATGTACCTAACTATGAGTCAGTGATAATTTTTACGAATCATTTTGGAATGGAATGCAATAAACCTAAATAATCATTATAAAAAAATATGAGACTAAAAACTAATAGTGCAGAAACCTAGGTAATTTAAGCGGATTTTCTACGAGTACGTTCCATTTTGTGATCTATTACGGTTAACGCCACTGATGTAATTGAGGTAGGCAGTTAATGTGAACTGCAGTTGCAGTTAAAATGAACAAAATGTTGGTAAAAGGGTGTTCAAGCAGAAATCAAGACACTTTTATCAAGGCACAGTTGTAGTTCATAATAGCTAATGACTTCACGCGATATTTTTTGAAAATTTACCGAGGTCCTAGGTGCTGAAGTCACTTGAGTCAACAGTCGTGACCCCGGGTGCTGGAACGCACCCGAAACGTCGGCAAACATAAGTTTTCCAAAATTTATCGCGTGAAGTCCCGAATAAAAGTATAAAATCATAAGTAGGTGTCAGGTGCTTAGCGATAAATAGCGGTTTTACACACGTGGTTAGATTAAGAGTAAGTACTAATGATATTTAATGGGTAAAGTAAAGGCAGATAATAAATTATAGGTTCGTGAAAATGCATTCGCTCACTTAGTGAATCGATCTCAAGAGGTTGCACCGTTTCTCGCCATAACTACGCTGACCTCCTACCTAGGTCATGTCATGTATGTAGTTCATAATTGAACAAGACTTTCTCTCAACTTCTTACACTATGTACCCACCTACATTAAAAACTATTTCATTAGATACTTATTAAATATGCGCTAAAGGACCTATGGAAGTGCCTATTGACAACACAGCAAACAGCTGGTTCACAAAAGTACCGATGTAAATAGCGTATCTACTTATACATACCTACTGTACTTAATATAAGTTAGTAACAAGTTTACGCGGTTATCTACTAAATTTCATAAATCACTCATCAAAATTACCCGAACTATGATTCATTATCTGACTATAAACTGAGCATTTATATCTAAAATGAAAAATAAGTGATGGTCGCTTTTCTATTCCGTTGAACAATACATTCAATAAGCTGTTTACAAACAACACGCAAAGTGACCAATATTGCTGGTCATTGGTCAAAGATATTACGTAGCAGTAAAGCACACAGATATGAACCGGGACTTAGTTCTTCCAATGTGTGTCAATGGCACCCGTTAGACGGGTTATACAGGGCTTTCTCTCGAACACCCCGGGTCAGATAACAGACCACATGTCGTGTGGTTGCGTACTGCAGTGATTAATGTCTGTCAAACCGATCCGGTGTTCTTGGAAATAGTTGCTCGACAAAGAAGTTTCAAATTAGCTGTTTCTTTATTTAATTTTAAAGGTTCATTGCTTAATCTTCCTTGTCCGTTCCGGAAATAGATGTTTTAGATAGAGTATTAATTCAATAGGCAACCAACTGTTGCAAAAGAGTTGCTCGTTTGCAACATTTATATGTTCTGTTTACAACAGGCTTAAGACTAAAGCTTTGTAATTACTTTGGTCAATATTATTATATACCTTTTCTTGAGCTTGCGTATTATGTACGGGTACGAACATTTTCTTTCAGCTTTTACGATGTTTAATTTTCAGTGCTCCAACTTTCTTACGCAAAGTTTACCTTTTTACTTTAGAAGGTAGCTCAAATAAGAACTCGCTTTTATTTGCACCACATACCTCCGTAGACAAAAACCCAACATCGGAAAATAAATCAATCTTAATTTATTTATTTATTTATTTATTTATTTATTTATTTATTTATTCGGAGGACCAACAGCCATAACAAAGGTATAGTGACTAAAATTAGTTACATACAGCCAATTACAGGTTCTCACTGATACAATTCAGAGTTTGTTCATAATGTGGACTTAAATTATATCACTTTATGGAACTAGAATGATAGGTGATAAAAGTGTATCATTGCAAACTCCACGTGAATCATAGTGCAATAAATTGAACATATATCTCTAACATAATTATCTAAATTAAAAATTGTTGAAAGAATTCTAGGCTAAGCAACCTCCTGACAGATGCTATACTTGCGTTAAATATGTCAAAGTTATGCTGCAAGCTTGCCGCGTTAATCGTGTAACAAGCTTTACACAAAAATGTATTTTGGCGGTAATTGGACTGCGGCGGTAATATTTAACAAAATTGTAACAGATGAATCCAACCTTTATATAGGACCTACAATAATTTGATGATTCTAATAAACAGCAGGCCTATATCCAGCAGTGTACTGCGATATGCTAATTGATTAATTTGATTGAATAAACAGCAATAAAAATACAGACTAAGTAGGTACTTCGATACAAAGTTTTATAGACGTAGAGAGATCATTTTGAAATATTATCATCCAAAACGCCAAAGTAAGACATTCAGAGGAAACTCACGATCGTAATAAAAACCAACGGCAATCGATGTGCCTGCAGGCATCCATTTTTGGCGTAGGGAAAATATACATTGGGCGCTAGCGTTGGGAACAACCACGACAGCGTTATTTTGCGTATCCCTGGATATAGAACGAAATGCTTACCTAGTAATCCACATTTTAGCCATTACGGACAAATTTTAAGCATCGTTGCATCACGGCTTAGTACGCAAGCTTCCCTCCAGAAATAATTTCATTATTACGAAGCTACGACTACGAGGGACGCACATCTTGTTCCTACAATACTTTTAACACTTCCACTTCAGATTTCAGTACGGAATAATAAAGAAACGATCCAAAATAGACCACCGTCGTTGGGATTAAAAAGCGTGAATTCCAGTCCCTTTAATGAGTTTTTTAACGTCTCTAGCACTGAATAATTTTGTCGTTCCGTCCCAATCATTCGGGAAGGGTTTTATTGTGCACTCGTTTCGTTTTATTTTCTAACAGTAACCGAGTGTAACAGCCAATTTAGTTTACTAACCGTCTTGTTTAAAAGAGGGACATTTTATAAAGTAGATGTTAGGTCTAGTAATTAATTATTAATTAAGTACTAGACCTAACATCTACTATAAAAAGTAAATTTTTTAAGTGTCGACCGGAATCGCTCGCGTTTGCTCAATTTGACACTTTTTTTTCAATCGTAGGTAGTTTGTTATTGATCAATCAGGATTTTATTCATCAGGGGATTCGAGTTGAGTCCGCATCAATAGCCATAAATCAGAAGCGTAACGCCTAGGGCGTGTTTAAAGAGAAAATGCCTGTTCAGCAAGTGTGACGCAGCAAAATGTGTTAATGTTTTCTACAAAGAGCAGTAGCCAGTCAGCAGTGTCAGCCCTGTACAGGAGAGCCACGGAAAAAGTTGATTAGGTATAAATATGCATATCATCTTATTACAATTTATAATCTGATTGACTTCTACATTCATAAATTCTGTACAGTAGCACTGTGAAGAAACCACAAGAGGGTGGGCGGGTTACCAGTCTTTAGACTCTTTTCGGGGCTGCGAGGTAAAAATTTATTTCAATTAGGTATCATTGTTGTGGGGGGCGATTTTATTGTTAGGAAAATTGTTTGAAGATGACGGTTACTATCTGGTTCCCAACAAGACCTTTGGGCTAAAGCGGTTTGGCTTGAGGTTGTGTATTTAGACGGCTTTCCCAAAAGATAGGCATAGTAGGAGAACGGATCCTGAAATGAATAAAATTTCTTTATATAAAAAGGAAAAGCACTCCACGTGAAAATCAATTTCATAATAACAGTCATAGTTTCTACGACTAAAATGTATACATAGCAATCATTAAAATAACGACTATCAGTTTACAGCTCCGCCAAAATAGACTGTTTTATTAAATTCAGTCATTTTACAGTCACAAACAATGAAACAAGGGCAAACAACTTTAACCACGGACAGGCCCTTTCAAAGAGTAAAACTGACAGGTCTGATGTTTTGTATGGGTGTGAATTCGGTTATTGATTTCACGTAGGTAACATAGTTTCAGTTTTGCTGTTGTTGAAAACTTTGCCAATAGGTGGATAAAACTAATGTTTTATCCACCTATTGGCATATTTAACTTACCTTTTTGGGATTCAGACATAGAAGTTGTTAAATATGTCTAAGGTGGGTTTCGTACATAATACAGAAAGTTAAATAATCGAATAACAATAGGTTGACAACGATTGGTCAGACGATCAAGTCGTCGCTGGTACGTTAGGTCGAAACGTTAATACGTCGAGGTATTATTACGTGGAAAATGCAATAGGTCAAAAGATCAAATTGGTGCTGGTGTATTAGGTCGAAATATTAATACGTCAACGTATTACAACGTAAAAATGCAAACAGTCTTTTGTCCCCTCCTCATAAATGTGAAATTTTTAAAACGGCACATACGTTGGAATAAGTTGTTAGACAAACAGAAACGAGGATTATAACAAACCATTAATCTTTTACAAAATGAACAAGCTACAAACCAGAAGTATACTTATAACATAGGTTTATTTCATAGATTCCGCAAAGGCAGGCCTTTTGAAAATTTCAACTTTAGGGGAGGGGACAATAGACCGTTTGCATTTTTATAATACATCTACGTATTAATATTTCGACCTAATATACAACCGACAATTTGATCTTTCGACCTATTCCATTTTCCACGTAATAATACCTCGACGTATTAACGTTTCGACCTAACGTACCAGCGACGATTTGATCGTCCGACCAAACGTTGTCGACCTATTGTTGTTCGATCATTTAACTTTCGGTATAATGTACGAAACCCGTCTAAGGTCGATTCGGCTCATTGGTGCTGGGTAAAACATGAGGCTATCACATGTAACTATACGTTTCTTCATGGTATCAGCATATGCTTTAAATTTGAAAACAGTCATATTCTTTTCTAAATCCATAACTGGACTTACTTGGATTACAAATAAATAGACAACTATTGTGTCATGTTTATTTACCGTAAGCTTATGTAGGTATTACGTGTGAATTGTGTTATGTTTAAGCCAAGGAATAGGTTCTCAATTCGATGAGTATTTTTTTAGGAAAATAATCATGAAAATGTCAAGCGAATTCAGTCAGTTTGGCAACCCTACAAGTGACGAATGCCTACCTGTGGTCGTATATATCAATATCCGTGTTGCAGGCAGTTCGTTGTAGGGGCTAATTTCACGGCGGTTCGCATCCCTGAGTGCGCTCCAAAATCACCTTGTTATGCTGTGCGTTTGATAGGTACTAGCATGACGACATGACGTGCCGAGCATGATGATTTACAATTTTGAGCTTAATTAGAGGGCTGCTAAATTTTAAACGCGTATATGTGATACCTACTGGTGTAGCGTTGATGGCAAATATAAAATGGTATAAAGGTTGTAGATATGGCAAAATGTATGAGAACATACATATAACTAACTAGCTTTCGCCCGCGGCTTTGTCCGCGTGGATGTCGGTTATCGCGATAAAACATTTCCCAAAAGAAGTAGGTGTATGAAGTTTCATGCTTATAAATTTGATAAAGACGAATTTTCCTTTAAAACGTTTATCACCTATTTTACCCTCTTAGTAGTTAAATTTTGAAAAACGCTGGTATACGTGTTCATTTATTTCTTAAACTTCACAGTCACCTTCAGAGATTTGATGTTTCAGATGAAATAAGCTTTTTTCAAAACGTACCTACTTAGGGTGTTTGAAAATCTACCTACTAAGCATATGTTCAAACTATGTTGTTCTTTTTTTTTAAGGGACGCATTCGATTTTGTTGAAATGTGCATTTCAATGACCATGAAGTAGAAAAAAAAAACAATTTACTCAGTAGTTCAGCAACTGCAACAGACTGATTCGGTCGGATTCGGTTGCTAATATTCTTCTATAAAAAAAGATTGATTGTCGGAAGACAGTGTCGTAAGCAACATACTAATATACTTGATAATGAAATTATACAACAAGTTAATTTTAATTAGGTAGGTCCATGTAGGAAGATAATATCTACCTACACAAAAGTAATTGTCTTCAGTGAACTTTGAAACAATTACCGCGCGAAATTCTTCATTGTCGTAAAGGCTTGTACCGTTCTCGTATTTTCTTTGTTCAAATTTCCCCTATTTATGCGACACGCTAGGAACTAAGTATGGAGTAAGGGTAGATGAGGGTGTAGGGGGGTGGTTGGTCGTTAAAAGAAAGAAGCTTGGGATTGCAGGTGTTTTATTGCGGTCCGCCGCATGTTATGCGAAACCTTACGTTTTCCCTTTTGCCTTTTACATTTCTCGGTGATACGTTTAGTTACGCGGACGTGGGTCAAAGTAATACAATATATATTGGAATTACATGTCATGTACCTAATGTTTTAGTTTAGCGGTTTCTTTTTGCTGTTGGCTACGATGCTGAAGTCGTGATCATTTCCTTACCGTTCCTTATGTTCTTCTGGCGTAGCGATATGCAGGAGACACGGGTTCGATCCCCGCTCAGTGCAAATATTTAAATGCATGAATATGGGAGGTATTTGCATTGGTCTGGTTGTGCGCGTGCCTCGGAGGGCACGGTAAGCCGTCGGCTAACTGATCTAAAATGTAATGCAATCTTCGTCGTTTCAAAGAAAATATCGAAGATCAGCCAAAACCGCAGACTGTGGACCCTAGACTTCGAGCTGTAAACTTCGAATGTGACTGGGATTTACACTAGGAGGAAGAAGTAGGTAATTTATATTCTTAACTTATATTTCGAAGGCCATCGTTAAGACTATCTTTGTGACTTTGTACTTATTTATTACTATTTTTTTAAATATTTCAAAACCTTATACGTAGGTACACTTGATATAAAACGCCCGCCTGTCCTTACCCGTTTACGCAAAATTATGTAAAAACCCGCTGTTCATACAGCAATTTTCAAACCATGAATATTTACTAGTTGGGTCTCGCAGCTCGTTCGAAGTGTTCTGCACAAATTGCACAAATAGTTGCTGCCGACGTAACATTAACATAAAATGAGCTTTTACGAACATGCAGCCGGCCGCAGGTTGCCGACTAACACCAGACGAGCAGACGTTGCAGCGTACTAAATATTACCTTGGCGATATAATTTATGAATTTAATGGAGGCTTCAGGGGTACTGAAATGCAAAACTCTCAGATTATATTAAAAGTGAAAACCATATTTCAAGCACAAACAACACTAAGTAAGATTTATGTGCGTCACCTTAGATACATATTATATACGGAACATCTGAAATTGAGTGGCCCAGGGAAACGCATATACATCTCAGAAAACCTAAGTGCAAAGAACAAGCGTCTCTTCTTTCTGGCTCGGGATACAGCCAAGGCTAATCTGTTCGACTTCTGCTGGGTCTCACATGGAAAAATTTATGTACGCGAGAAGCCGGGATATCCACATTTACAAGTGAGAAGCGAGAGTGATCTCGCAAAAATTGTTAAGGCAGCCTGACTAGTATTACCTAAATATCGCCCTTTGATTTTGTGCTTCGTTTTGAATTGTATAGCAGTGTGTATTAATATCGGACTATGGCTCGACTTAAATTTAAATTATGTTAAAAAATTATCCCCTATGATCTGTATATCATATCACACATACTGTTTACACCACACACATATAAGTTACAGACTCTCTTTTGAGATAATCACACACAAACATCTACTTTAATACTCATACATCCACTAAAATACTAAACACACTTTATTTGAAATTAAATTTCTACGAACTTTACAGAAATGTACCTAATCGAGTTGCCTACATCAGTAAACAGCTCAGACTTCACCTATGTTTCGGTTTCTATGTTGTATTCTTAAGACACAATGAGTGATTTGGTCGCTATAAGTAATGAAGTTGAACATGTATCTGCCTCTTATGGCTACACATGCTCACCAGAAAGTAGTGACAAGTATCTATGCAACGACCTGCATGACCTTAAATTACTTCACACTAACATACAAAGCTTAAATTGTAACTTCAATGGTTTGGTGGCACTCTTGAATAGACTTTCCTATTTACCTGACATTATAATACTGACAGAGTGCTGGCTAAGTAAGTGTCCACAGATTCCCTTCCTTAATGGATTCCAGTCCCATGAGACAAACTATAAAAATCAAAATGATGGTGTAGTTGTTTATGTTAGGGACTATCTCAGCGTTGTGATTGAGATGCCAACACTTGATGATGCGAGCTGTATTGTAGTTAAATTCCCTAATAGGGCAGCCTTCGTTTGTGTCTACCGTTCTCCATCATATAAAGATTTGAGCCGGTTCCTTAGTAGTCTCGATAGTGTCCTTAGGTCGCTTTCACAATTAAAAACTGTTGCTGTAATAGGGGACATTAACATAAACATTGCACCGGACAGCACAGATCCCTATCTGGATGAATATCTAGATCTTACAGCATCACATGCCATTCTTCCTGCCTACACTTTTCCGATCAGGTTGCTGAGATGCATCGATCATGTGATGTTACGTTCCCAAGCTACTGCTACTTCACTGGTACTTGATGCTCCAATTACAGACCATCGACCAGTTGTGATGTTCTGTAAAATCAACCTAATAAACAATCCTCGTAATGTTAATAAAGTGAAAACCGATGTACCGGCGATTGTTAAATGTATCAACAACACTGATTTCTCCCATATTGTAAATTCACAAAACCCAAATACAGCCATGGAATCACTTGTGTCATTGCTGTCCACTACCATAAAATCAAATACATATACTTCACAAAGTCCTAGTAGAAAACATGTCATCAAACCTTGGATTACCCCTGGTCTTCTGAGGTGTATACGTCACCGGGACAAACTTTATAGAAAGTACATAGAGAACCCTGAAAACGAGTCTCACAAATTGGTCTTCCGTAGGTATCGAAACTTCTGTAATGATCTGTTAAAAAAAGTTAGACGCGAATATGAACATTTAAGGCTCCAGAGGGCCAGAAATAGTCCGGGGGATACATGGCGTCTTATTAAACAAACTGCAAATCTAGGTCAAAACAAAACACTGGCTTCTAAAATTAAGGACTCTGCATTTTATAAGCAGGTATCTGGTTCTTTTGATACCTCAGCTGCCTCAAAGCATGTAAAACATGCTCCTCTCACCTCCATGGCACTGTACAACGTAGATAGTACAGAACTGGAAAATATTATTATTAGTCTCAAGGATCAAAGCGCCGCTGGACTGGACGGCATAACTGCTACTGTAATTAAAGCCACTAGACATGTCATAATTCCAGTTCTTGTTAAAATTATCAACTTATGCTTCTTACAGGGTATTTTCCCTCACATATTGAAAACTGCGGTTGTGCATCCAATCTATAAATCGGGCGCCAGAGACAGTGTTTCCAACTTTAGGCCGATTTCCTTGCTCTCAACAGTGTCCAAAATTTTCGAAAGGGTCGTAAACAATAGACTGATTAAATATCTCTCGAAATTCAAAATTTTAGCGCCAAATCAATTTGGTTTCAGGAGAGGCCTATCCACAGAGGATGCCGTGTTGGAACTTTCGAACACTATTATTGATAACTTTGAGAACAGGCGAAAAACACTAGGTATCTTCCTGGATCTCTCAAAGGCCTTCGATACTGTTTCTGTTCCTATTCTACTTTCGAAGCTGGAGGACATTGGCGTGCGCGGTGCCGCTCATGACATGTTTAGGAGTTATCTGACTGACCGTGAGCAGTACACTAAAGTAGACACCTACTTGAGTAACCGGAGGTCTCTTACTTTTGGCGTTCCACAGGGGAGTGTATTGGGGCCAACCCTTTTTCTTATATACGTTAATGAGCTGTGTCAGCTGTCTTTACCCAACTGCAAGATAATAACATATGCTGATGACACAGCTCTCGTAGTTCACGGACGTGACTGGAGAGAGGCTCGTGCAATTGCTGAGCGCTGCCTGGGCATTGTCATGAAATGGCTGACCATAAACCTTTTAACGTTAAATGTATCTAAGACCAAATTTGTTTTATTTTCTACAAATAAGTCGGGCCTGCCTCGTGAGTCTGTTGAAATTCGTGCACACACATGCTCTAACACTTCCTTTGACTCGATCTGTGGTTGTTCAAAAATTGTTAGTACCAATATCATCAGATACTTGGGTGTACTCGTTGACGAACACCTAAAGTGGAATAAGCAAATTGATGCCACGGTGACACGGATTAGGAGACTTACTTGCATATTTAAGAAATTAAGAACTGTACTGGATTTCAAAACCTTAATAATGGTCTACTTTGCGCTTGCTCAATCCGTTTTGGGTTACTGCTTAACGGCCTGGGGGGGAGCTCAAAAAACAGATATGTTACGGGTTGAACGCGCGCAACGTCTTGTCCTAAAGGTTCTCACCCGAAAGCCGATGCGATTCCCAACATCAACTCTATACTCTTTGTGCCAGGTTCTGACAGTGAGACAGTTGTTTATATCGCAGGTGATACTTCGCAAGCAAACAAGTTTAATATATAACCCAAATATTTACGTTGCCAGGCGTCGCTCCGATCGAGTATGTGATATAAGGTACCGAAGAACTGCAATAGCAAGTCGCCATTTCACACACATAAGCTCCAAAATATATAATGTTGTAAACAGAATAATGAACATATATCCAATGACTAGAAGCAAGCTGAAATATAGTCTTGACAAGTGGTTAAAGTCTCTTTGTTATGACGCAACAGAAGAACTCGTGTCAGTTTAAAAAATAAATACACACACACTCACACACACACACACACACACACACACACACACACACACACACACACACACACACACACACACACACACACACACACACACACACACATACACACTTTTGCATTTAATTTAGCCTTAAGTATTCTTTGTTTGTTTTTATTTTTCTCTTCTGTTTTGAATAGTAATTGTAATGGTTGTAATGGTTAGTAGTTTATAAGTTTGGAACAACTTTCAATACCCTCAGGAGAGCGGCGTTGATAGCTGTGCCACAGTGTTACACTTTTGCAGCTATCATCGATATATTTTTGTTTTCTATTGTTAAATATTTTATGTTCCAAATAAAGTTACTAAAGTTAGATACATATTAGCTTAACCCAAGTAAGACTTGTTAAGGTAGATAGAATTTCACTTGAACAAAAAAATTAAAATGATTTAACATTTTAATTTTTTTACCTCTAAAGCTGGCAAAAATAATTAAGCCTACCATTTATCTCTATCTGTAGATACAAATTGCACGCGCATCCTAAACTTACTGTACTTAAACTACAGTTATCTTCGTTATACGAGTAAAACTATTGCCGTTTGCCAGACACGTTTCCAGACTCAGAGTTGTCACCGAGAAACACATAAATGCCCGCTTCGTAAATCTAGTCCAGAACATTACGATCGCAGGAAAACATAAGTGCAAGCTTGACTTCAACCGCAAACTTGGCACGGGACCAAAACTTGATACGATAATCTCATTTCAGACTTACCAATAAAACTGCTTGGACATAATCAGTTTCCTAGCATAAAGCAGCTCAGTAAAATTTACTGCTACGACGGCGAAGAAGATTTTACGGAGCTTCAATCACTTATTCTTTCTATCTATCTGATTGAGTTACTTCAACATATACTTTCGATTTAGCCAACATATTCGAATAGGTTTAGTTTCACACCCTTGGTCCACCATGACATGCTATATCTAAGCGTTCATTTTCCAAGTGAGAAAGAGAGATGGACTAAATGTCCTATATAGCCCTTGCCTATTTATCACCTGGAAATCGAGCAGTTTTTCTTCTATTTGACCAATTTTAAATACACATGCAACTCACGTTACAATTCGTTTAGGAACAGACGTATACTGATGTTAAGCAAAGGCAGTTAATATAAGTGTCTCTCTATTTGTGCAAAACTTATGCTCTGTTTGCTAATCGAAGTTCGTTGTTAGTTTGGAGACATAAAGTTAGTCCTTTTCTTTGTCTATCCTCACCCGTAGCTTTAGAGACCAAAGAATACCTGCCTTATAGTTTTTTCACCTGCGGGTTGCCAGCCCTTTTATTTATCGCAGCTTATATATTATTTAGATATAAAATATCGTCTATGCAAAACTTGAATTGTATTGTTATTAATTGTTATGCATGTAGAGAAATAAATTCAGTTTTGAGACAATCCTCAGCGTAAAGTCGATGTTTTACATGTATTCACTTGCACTGTATTTCAAATATATGTTTTCAAATCGTTTTACTATAAGTTTATCGAAAACTGCGAAAAAGTCAGTCGCATGTCCTCCCTCGAAATACGGTTCGTTTACCTTTCCCCAAATCCGCAGCCAACTTTCCTTTTTTTTTCACAACAAAAGGAAACGTCCACGAAATTAATCTCTATTATTTGCACGATACAAGCATAGACTATCGAGGTGGGGGCGCAGGGAAACTTTGAACAAACTAGTTACTGAACTAAGTTTCGTCTAATCTCGCCGTTCTCTAACAAAACCGGAGACAATTGTGTAAAGTTTTCTTGAAATCTTAACACTTCGATTGATGCTATATATAGAACCTTTGACTAACGCGCCGCACCAAGTTCTTTAAGGCCAAGCCAACTTTATCTAAGCTACCCACCTTCTTGCTGACTTATGAAGAAGGACGAGGTATCACTCATAGACAAATAACTATGAGGCAATATTTTAGATAGATGACCACGATCGTTCTATTGAAAACTATTTGCACAATAATGGTTTCGATGTTGAAAACAAGAGTATGCGGTCGACCGCTAATTAAAAAGTTAAAAGCGAGAGGTGACTCTTCTTTTATCAATATTCGAATTGAATCAAGCTAGGTATATCAAGCCACCATCAATGTGAAAGGAGTATAATAAAGACGATTTCATTGCTCCACTACGTGAAAGACCAGAGTTATATTAAGTGATATTTATGAGTGTGTAGTTATTGCTGAAAAATATATGTTCTCAGTTGGGGTATGTAATTTTTTTGCTAAATCTAAATCAAATTTAATATAGAATAGAAAACCTGATTACACTTTTAAGCTTACTTCTTTCGTAAGTTGAAGAGTGTAAAAATAAAAATATAATATTTTAATTGGTATTTATTAATAATTATAGGATTACGGGAAGTCGCTTTTAAAACCCAAAAACCGATTCTTTTTTCTCGTGAGATATAGCACGTCATGACAGTGTTAGCTGGGGATACATTCAATATTACGTTCAGGCATAATATCCCGAGGGCCCCGGGCTCTTCGACAGATAAGAACACGCCAACAGCTGCCACATTATATTGAGATATTTACGTTATATTACATATTTTATTGGATGTATTAAAAATGAATAGTTTATCTAGCAGACGCCGTTTATATTCATCTCGTTTTCCTGTAATATGTTTGTCTGTAACGGAAATGAAAATGCTTCGGATAGTTCTGCTAAACATGCTAATAAATATGTATACTTACTGTTATCTACATATTAGCTCCTGCCTGAGACTTCGCAAGTGTGGTACTTAATTCTTTTGTGGGAAATATTGATATTTGCTGAATTAAAAATATTTATTTGATTTCTTCGTTCTGTTATAGGTATATAAGTTATAAGCTATCTCCATTTCATCTTAACAAATCGGTATACCTAACGGTCTGGGTGTGAAAAGATATTCTACAAGATTCTAATATGACCCATTATGTCTTGCCTAAGATTTAAAAAATAGCTAGGGCGGCGCTTAATTTCATTAGCGAGTTTTTGTAATTTTTTTGAGTTGCCATGTCGCTCAGCAACTATATATTATTCACAAAGACAGTAAGATAGTAGGTATAGTCATCTCACTTGAACTTACTTGAAGTGCAGTTTTCTCAAGGTGGTCAAAATTTTTCCAACTGGATTTTCGTAGTAATCTAAAGCATTTAAAGACCTCTTGCTACCCTGAGTATGAATAAGTGCGACTGCTTTAAAAAAGTTTGTGCACTTTAAACGAATGAGCACAGAGCGAATGGCACACCAAGTATGTAAGGCTCAGGTGAATTTGCAAACCAACCGGGGTCGACCTCGCACTACACACATTGGCCAAATTAATATTAATTTTTTAAAAAAGGTCAGGTCAGAAGTACTCGAAATAGGTGGGCTTGCATGAAAGGATTAATTACAGTGGAGGAAGCTCGTGTAGTATTTTAGGATAGAGTCAAATCGCGGGCTGTTGTCTCTGCCTATCCCAGAGGGAAATAGGTGTGAGCGTATGAATGGTTGGATGTTTCAAAAATATTGAGGCAAATTATCTACCACTGCGAAACAAATTTCAGACTACAAACGTTTCATGATTGCTTCAGTACCTAGTAATCACCATAACAACTTTACCGTACCAAAGCCTGGTGTCTGCGTCTAATCATATTCCTCGTGGTTTGCACGCAGCTGACGTCATTGCGATTATTCAAATTATTTTCTCACCGTTTGCGAGATGTGGTAGGTAAGTTGGTATTAAACAGAATGTAGGCCTCACACCATGCCTCGTCTCGGAATAAATTGAATATGTATTCGATTAATAAATAGTAATTGAACATGGAAATTTAATTCGATAGTTGATGGACTTCGTTGTGATCGATTCGAGTGTTCGCTTTGATTGCTTTGAGAATTATTCTTTTTAATAAATAAATTATATACTATTGATACCCATTTTTATGGTGCTGTAAAACTAGGTTAATTCTTGCCTACTAGTAGGCACTATAAAAATGGAATGGTTCCTATTTCTGACATAGGGTCCAAGTAAGTTTTATTAATCGTTCATTTAAAGCGGCTAATTTTTGATAAACAGAGGACAGGATTTTGTTACGAAATAACCCTATCTTCGGCTCCACCGGCGTAAGATACTGATCCCGTTGCCCCGATCCACAGAGGCTTATTCCCCGAATAAAATGTAGGTTAACTATGTTATGAACTATGTTTAGGAAAAAAATTTATCCAGATCCGTTCAGCTGCTCTTGTCTTCTTCTTTATCGAGTCGATGGCAATCGTTTTAGAAATAGAATATGGCCAATGTTTGTGGTATTAAATGTAATCAGCCAAACAAACATCGACACTCTGAACCGAGGGTCGTATGTTTATGTGTGTGGATATTTGTATCTCTTTCAAGTTTAAAAACCCGACCGAAGCTCGGACACCCACATTAGTACAATAAATTCATATTGAAGAATAGGGAACAGTATTATATACTTGTTTAAAGAACAAAATCACAGAAATATGACGGTGAAAGTTCGTCCGACTAATATTTCCAACACGGAATAATTTATAGGCATTAGCCACACACGTTGTCGTTTCTATTAAGAAGCAATTTGTCTTATTCGTGTTAGGAAATGATCTAATGTGAGGCTGTAAATAAAGATATTTTAATGTATCTTGAATGTATTGAGCCTGTTCAGAATCACTGTCATTGCGTCGTCGCGTCGGTTCAACTATCTTCTCTTACTATTGAGTTACTGTAGCAATAATTCTAATTGACAGTACGTTGTAAACATGTACATTTCCTATGTGTAAGAGTAACCCGCGACTCACGGAAACCTATTCCTGGATTAAAAAGTACCGACATTATTTGCTACTAGCTTTAGCTCGCGGCTCCGGCCGCGTGGATGTTGTCGGTTATCCTGACCGAAGCCTATGTTAATCCAGGGTATCAGCAAACTCCATAACAAATTTCATTAAAATCCATTCGGTAGTTTTTATGTGCAAGAGTGACAAACATACACCATTCATACTTACAAACTTTCACGTTTATAATTAGTAGTATTCCAGACATAATTAATCTAGATGAAGTTGAGAAGAGAAAGACAGAGGTTGCCAAATTAGGTATATCTAGATCCGCTTAGTCGTCCGAACTTTACGCTGTCTTTCGCATTTACAAGTGTAGGTATCTTAAATTTTAGTGTATACCCATATACTTAGTACATTTTTTGGATAGAACAAATAGCTGACTAAGTTTGATTCTTAAAATTTAATTCTTGAAGTATATATATATCTATCTAACGACTCTCATTCTCTACACTTCACTTACAGTTTACCACGCTTAGAGAAGTCCCATTAACGAGCCATAAATAAATAAAAACAATACCATTTCTCTATGTTCTCAACAGTTTGTTCGAAACAGGAAGAAAATTAACTAATTTTAGATGGCAACTTCGTAATTATAACTCCTAAAGGAAACCACTTCGTTGTACAATGCGGACTAAATAAAGCCCGAGCTACACATGACATGACAGGCAATGTGTTGTGTATAAAAATTCGACTTTCATTGACTCATCGCTGATGAATCAATTCCCATTGGAATATATTACGTCACGCGTGACTTCCTGTTTTTTTTTTGCGTGGCGACAAATTTATTTACCTATTTATAACGAACGAATGTTTTTTTGTGTCTGAACAGTTAAAGTGATTTTTAAACCGTTACTGTTTTGTTAAGTTGCTTAAGAGTCATTCAATTAAAAAGCTTGAATCAAGTCCTAGCAAAGAACATGCATGTATAAGTAGTCATTACACTTACATAAAAAAGATCTGAAAATGACATTTCAGATCTAAAAAAAAATGTGAGTAAAGTAAATTAAGTAGGTAGGTACCTATATTAAAAACGTATTTTTAAATTTTTAATGAAACATAAAAATACTTTTGATTTGGATTATTAACTTACTTTTTTCTTTACTTTACTACTTAAAAAGTTACTTTTGATGCTGATTGTACGTAGGTACCCACTTGCTGTCAGACACATTCATCGGTCATCTTTGAAAGAAACGGACAGTAACCCATTTATATTCCAGAAAACTCTCCCTCTAGAGTATTTTTATCATCCGTGACTACGAATAAGCCGGTAATATTTATATTCCGCTACTCACCATCGAAATATTCCTGTGCATTTCACGGTAACGCTCCGTTCATCCCCAATGCAGAACCGCCTCCATAATATTTTACTCAACAGGCTATCATGGGTCATAAATCATTTATTTTAATAGCCCTAGGGTCGGGGAAGCGTCTATTTATACTTACCACATGACTATGCAGAACTGTCTCGTGAGTGTGGATACTTATTTTCGTATTTAGTTTTGACTACTAATTAATATCTTTTAATTTGCTGTACATAGGTACACGTGATTCCCGGTAAAGAAAAAATAATAATATTCAATGACAGAACGGTTGTTCCCGGGTAAAGCCCGGGAAAAAACGGGCATTACCCGACTATGAAAGACAAACTTAATTTATATTATCAAGTTCAACATGATAATATAATTTTGTTTGTTTGTTTTTCATAGTCAAGTTAAGATCAAATTTGCTCTACTATTTGCACCACATTTTTAATAGGGTGATGATATCATCACCTCCAAATAGCGGCGAAGCTTATCGCTAAACTCTTGAAAATGTCCTACAAAATGTCACTAAATCTGATTATATAGTGGTTTTCATGTGACGGACGTTAGAACATCGCGTTCGAACACAGCATTATTTTTGGAAATAATATTCTATGTACAGTTTTTCCCTCGTTGCGGTTATTATGTATCTATAGACAACCCAATATAATGGTTTACTTCTCTGTATCTTATCCGCAGTATCCAGCAATGTTTACGGACGGCATATAGTGGAATTGTGCCCGCAATAAAAAGCTGTTTTAGGGTCGGCTCGTGTTATGCATTCAGTCGTTTGGTACACACTTATTATGTAAGAGGTTTAGCTAAAAAGGGTGCTTTTATGTTGATAATTCGAAAAATCTTGTTTGGTTCTGCAAATTAAAACTATTATAATAGGAATTATTATTGATTTGGCTAATAGAGAAATGATGTAAGTGGTGATCTAGAAGTGTTTACAGTTTGAAGAAGTTCAGAATGATAAAATTTGCAAGTGAATGTTAAAAACACTTTTCAAAATGTCAACTTTCAAGTAGAGTATGTTTTAGTTATGTAAGGTTTAATATTAATTAATAAAACATTTTAGTATTCCCAAAACCGAATGTATTCTCATTCGGTCCTAACAACCGTCCATCGCATCCCTCATTCGATTACGCGTGTCGATGATACGATCGATGTGGGTAATCGATATGAGAATGGCACTCGGCAAGCGGAGGCGGGTAGTAGGACAACTGGGCTGTACGGGTGTGTGTTAATTATGAGATGATTGGGCTGTGTAAAGTGAAGAGTAAATAAATCAGGATATATTGAAATTGGAGTTTTACTACATTTCAGAAGTGGTATGTACATGCTCACATTAATTTTAATTTGTAAAATTTGATAATAACTGTGCTTTTTACGATTTTTGGTGAAAATATTGAGTAACAGTGTACTTAACCCCAGTTTCTAAATATTAAAATTAAACTACCTATAAGTAATTGGTTCAATATAAGTACAAAAAAAAATGTTAGAAATTATTTGTCTCCTTTCAATCGTGGCGCCCTTATTTAAGGGTGTGTACCTATCTGTAAAGCCATGATGGGGCTACTACTGGCTTAGACTCCGACGCTAGGTTGGTTAACAACCAAACGATAAAGAAAAAGCCAACGTGTAGAATTTAGACATCAACTTATTTTCTTTTATCGTAATACATTATTACCTACCTACTACAAAAAAAATGAGTCATGCTTTACAATTCTGTCTGAACTGTGCAACGCAAGGTGTTTGAACTGTAAAGTTGTATTTATACATTTGAATAACAGTAAATGTTCGATTTACGTTTATTAATTGTGTGCAAAATTACGTTACATACCTACTACAATGTAGGTGAAATATTGTCAACTTAATTTAATTAAAATGTCTCATAGGTGTGATATTATGCTTATATCTTGTTGCATAAGGGCTGCATATCACTGATATTAGGGTAGATTAGCATCTTATTATTATATTATTATCGACCAAAAATTGCTCATTTTAATAGGTTGTCCTTGGGATTTTTAGGGTCAGGAACATTTTTTTTTGGGTATTTTGCGTTAGGACGCACCCTTTTTCGAGTTTCATCGCTTTCTTCTGCTTTTACAATGAACAAATTCAAACCATACATTTCGTTTTCGAGTTATAGATAATGGAGCAAAATGGGAACGGTCGTAACCGCCATTTGGAGACGCCTGAGCGCTCTGGGGCAAAGCGGGATGACGACGGAGGCAGGCGGAGTCGGAGTCGCTTACGAAGCGAGACGCAGGTGGCGCGCCGAAGCCGCACGCGCTGCCGAAGCCGCAGCTCAGTTCATCACAGCGGGCACAGAAGGAGCATTCGGGACAAAGAACGTGAGTTGGAGCGGGAACGAGACAGAGTTAGGCGCCTGGAGGAGGAAATTGTCCGGGAGCGGAGTCGTTTGCGAACCAGATCGAGAACACGCCGTCGCTCACGTGTTGTAGACACCGCTAGTTCGCCACAAGTGGAGAACCGGCTTTCAAGACCGGATGACAGGCCAAAACCAAGGCGCTGCTGTGAACAGGATGGTAAGGTACCCGCTCCTAGTTCATTTTGTAGGGTAACAAGTCCAGCTTTTTCTGCGAAGGATGTAGCTAATATAATAAATTCTATTAAGTCGTCCCAACCGTCAACAGCAGCACACGGTTCAAATAAATTGAATCATAAAAATATATTACCCGAATTTGATCCTTCATCTAAAAACCAAAGAATTGATATTTGGCTACGGAAAGTGAATGAGTGTGCTATTGTTTATGGGTGGGATGACAAAACAATTGTACATTTCGCGATGCAAAAACTCCAGGGATTGGCCAAATCCTGGTATGAAGGATTAAACTCCATTCTTTTTAGTTGGACAGAATGGCAGGAAAAGCTTTTGACGGCTTTTCCCTGTGAGCAGAATTTTGGTCAAACCCTGGAAGAAATGCTGAGGCGCAAAAGTACAATAAATGAGCTTATTGAGGTATACTTTTACGAAAAGATAGCCTTGCTAAACCGGTGTGACATCGTCGGGAAGCGCGCTGTAGATTGTATTATACATGGGTTAAGCGATAAAACGCTAAAAACTAGTGCTTTGGCGTTACGTTGTACACAACCTGACCAACTCTTACAGTTCCTCATGAGTAATATAGATATAGCGCAAAATAACAATAATGCAGACTGTAAAAGAGCTAACCCTGCAACAGTTAATCTCAGCTTGTACTGTTATAATTGCAAGGAGCAAGGGCATCCGTTTATGAACTGCCCCAAACCTTTATTGAAGTGTCAAATATGCCAAAAATTTGGCCACAAATCTGACAGTTGTAAGCTTAAACCGGAAAATAAAAATAAAAATTATGAAAATGTCAATTATTCTGCTTCTGAGATTGACAAATAATTATTTTTTTAAATATTTTTCCGACTGTTATTTAATTAAATATTCAAGCAAAAATTTTGTAGGTATTATACAAATATTTTGTGAGCAGGTGTGTGTGTCTATCGGTGATTTATTACTTTTTTAAACTTTTATTGAATTATTTATATTTACTCAATACGCTAGTTTATTTAACATGTGTTTTATTTATCATGTAAAATTCACTATAAAGATTGTATTAATTTAAGTTTGAACTTGATAGAATGGTAGCTTGTTTTGTTACCTGTTATGCCTAGAGGCTTTTATTTATTTATTTAGTCAAGCTAATGAAGAGTATGAATGTTTTCTCTTGTTTGTATCTTAATTTAATGTATTGTAATTTAGGTGACCCTGTGGGAAGATTTCTTGCTAGAAATGAATGGGTTAGCGAGAACTAATTTTTAATTGTATTTAGATACGGTAATATTCATACCAGAATTAGATGGGTTGGTATGAATAAAATTGTAACATTATGTCGTGTAGAGTAACAGTTCTTGCTAGAATTGGATGGGTTAGCAAGAACTGTGTTAAGACGGTGGCCAATCTTGCTAGAATTGGATGGGTTAGCAAGTATTGGATTTTATTTCTCGAAAATTGGATAATGTCGTCGTTGCCGTAAGAATTGGATGGGTTTACGGTAAAGACGACACAATTAACGAATAGGTAGTTCTGTAAGAATTGGATGGGTTTATAGAACTATTTATTCAAGTTATCTCTAAGTTACTTTAAAGTTAGTATATCCAAATCCCTTACCCTGTTAATTTTGTATTTTTTGTTGTGCTTTATAAATGTATGTAAGTCATGGATGCTCTGTTTCGCCGAGTGTAAGGTTAACAGGAGTTGACCGGTCCGTGTATGAGGACATACACGAGGTCAGGATGGACGAGTGTAAGGTTTAATATTAATTAATAAAACATTTTAGTATTCCCAAAACCGAATGTATTCTCATTCGGTCCTAACAACCGTCCATCGCATCCCTCATTCGATTACGCGTGTCGATGATACGATCGATGTGGGTAATCGATATGAGAATGGCACTCGGCGAGCGGAGGCGGGTAGTAGGACAACTGGGCTGTACGGGTGTGTGTTAATTATGAGATGATTGGGCTGTGTAAAGTGAAGAGTAAATAAATCAGGATATATTGAAATTGGAGTTTTACTACAGTTAGCGTAATATTCATGTAGTTGTTTATACCGATGTAGCATATTTAAATGCACTGTGTAGTGAAATAAAAGCGAATTGGTTCCGGCGATTGTTTATCAGCATACTAACCTAACCGATTCCTTTCGATTTCACCTGAACTTCGCTCCGCACTTTGAAAATTTGCAAATTTAACCTAACCTAACCTACTTAGATTCTGTTGCTATACTAATTACAAATATAAAATTGTTTTTTTTTTAACATTATATCAATGTACGAAAGGGAACTGTTACACAGACGAAATGTTATTCGTCTAAAAGTTGTCTGGCCTAATAAATAATTTGACAAAAGATAAATGCCCCAAACGTTTTTTGTCATCACAATAATCAGCTTAACAATAATTCTACCAAATGAAACGTTGTCATACAAAAATTTGACAATCGTTAGTCGTCAAAGTGAAAAATAGGCGAAACGTTGGTTGGCAAGTGATAATCGGCCAAACAATTTTCGGCGAAAAGGCAGGATCCCAAAAATAAGATTCTATCGTGTTGGACGGTGAAAAATAGTATATTTCCTGACACTAATGGGTAGTAACAAACTTAATATAATGCCCATTCCATTTGTCTACTTACAAGTCTTACTTCGAAGTAGGTAATAAATAAAAAAGCGTTTTTATAATCTATTACGTACTTTTATTACAAGCGTAATGCGTAAAAGCGTTGTGTTGTAAATATTCTCGTCACGTCATAATATCATTTACATTTAAATCTTACGAAGGAAACAACGTTCTTTGAAAGCGCTACTTTGCTAGCCGTTTTAAAAACATAAACGGACTACGAATTTGATTAATTTGCTTACAGAATTTGTTGAATTCTCTACTAAATGTAAGAACACATTTACTTCCGTGGGACTCGAAAAAATAGTAAAAAAAGAAAATGCATTACAACATGAACAAAACATATTTAGTTGTAGTTAAAATTCGCGGTCCGATTAGTCTTTTACAGGAGTTAAGTGCCTTATAAGACTAAAAAATCTTTGGTCAGTTTGTATATAACATAATATGTATAACAGTAGATACAAATTGACACTAGATTTAGTGAAAATCATCAGAGAAGATAAGAAAGCATACGCCAGAGCCACGTCTGTCAATCAACAGGTTGACAGGTTTGCAGGTGACTGAAGCGTTTGCTTTAGCCCAGAAGGTCTTCTGAGACCCCATACTTTAATGAAGTTTGAGGTATAAAACATTATTAAAATAGGTTATTAAAGCAAACTTTACAGTAAACGCCTCACTAACTACATCTATGCATAACTATTAGCAGTTAAGAATCTGCATTGTCCGCTCTCAAATCGTGTCTGTACCTTCCTAACTAGGGTTCAAAACAGAACTTGAACAATATTACAGGCAACTCTATCAGATAAATAGTATCTAATAAAAACAATTACTTGTAAGTTTTAAGTATATGTAAACCAACCATAACCACAGCCATCACCAATGATATTTACTAGATAGGTACTATGACGCGATTTAACTGTGTTCTCGTTGAATAAAAATTACATACTAATTATTGTTCGTTATCGTCCATTCTATTATATTAAAATCAGCCTTATTCGAAATTCCTAAAAGCAAATATCTTAGAAATAGCAACACATTGAAAAAATCGTTTGTAAATTCTTTTACGTTTCAGTAAAGTATAGAACCTTGTCTATACATTTTATTTAATACTTTACATGACCGCACCGAATTTCAACGAAAAGCCTTACATTTTACCACATCCCAACAGCATTCTTCGTAACTACAACGCACCGGGTGGATCGATGGAGGCGCCCTCTGGTTTACGTAGCGGAAATACACTCGCCCCCTGAGTCCACGGCTGCGTTACAGTTTCCCATACCTATAAACACAAGTATATAGGTAATATTTCATTGTTTGAACACAGCCGAGTTGTGTACAAGAGTATAAAGTAGCTTTATATCCGTATTTATTGTTTTGTTTATGGCAACTTTTAAGAAAAATATAGCTTCGGATTTGTTGTTGAGGTTTCGTGCAAAAAGTTTGGTTATGAAAATAGTTTTTATTATGATGTTTGTCGGTATATTACTAATTCATACTATGGTTATTCAGAGGTAATGTGGCGGAACTAATCTTAATTATTGGTTATGTTACAGAAGAATATACCCATACCTACTACTTTTCGAGGACATTTAATTTACAGTTATTTTTCTTACGCACCTAGCGAAAGGCAGTCTTGTATGCCGTGCTAGCAAACGTCCTAGCGATATGATCGATGCGATTTAACCCTCTAAAGCTTTATTTAGACTAGGCGAGTTTATCGGCTCGAATATGCGATTCTCGAAAGGAGAGAAAGAGTTGCTTCGTCTAAACACTCGCAGAAGCAATACCTAGTCGCTTGCTCGTCCTCGCCTGGCGAGAATCGCCTCGCAATTGAATATTGATAGTGTCCGCCTAAGTGATTATAGCATACGACTTTATCGACTCCAACCGCACCGTCTAACTGACGCCTTAGGGTAAAATTTCCAATAATAATTTGTGGCTGTTTAGATTTTAAAAGCATCAACTACCAGAATTTCAACCTTCGAGGCTCGGCGCTTTTGGTTTGAATTCATGAATCAGTCAGTCGTCAGTTAGTCAATCAAATCGTGAGGTAGTTAAGTATCTGATTAATGAA
The DNA here is from genome assembly GCA_914829495.1 of Eilema sororculum. Lineage (NCBI taxonomy): Eukaryota > Metazoa > Arthropoda > Insecta > Lepidoptera > Erebidae > Eilema > Eilema sororculum. The sequence goes on from OU618538.1 coordinate 16,473,056, forward strand.
TTAGCAAGTTAACAGTTCTGGGTTAGTAAGTAAGTTAATGTAAGAGTGTTAGTACAGTATGTAACAAATAATAATGTTCTGGCAACAGCGTACTTCACAAATCTTGTTGATTATGTCAATAACTGCCGAGTGGGGCCTGTCGTCGTTCATTGTATTAATAAATGGGGTACGCCTTTAGTCTGAGGAATTAATTAAGGGAGGATGTGGAGAAGAAAAACGTATGCTACTTACGTATATCAGTTTAGATTTTATTGAAATGAAATTTATGCTATGAAAATTAGTAGATATGAAGCTATATGTAAGAGAGAATTAAAACAATAATTGATACCAAACATTTACATACCTACCTATTATTAAGTATATTACTGTTATTTACTAATTAGTTAAATAATTTTTATACGTTAGTACCTATCTCAAATCAAATCATATTTAATTATATGTTTATTGGTTGGATTTTACCAATTTTTACGTAATTGTGCAAAAAATCTGAAGGCTTAATATTTCTTTTTCAAAAGTAATATTTTGCAAAGCCCAATCCGCATGTAAAAAAGGCCTCAAATAATTCAATCACGTAAAGATTATACTCAATTAACATTTTATAAACTTCAAAATATAACGGAGTCGTTCCATACAAATAACCTTCTAAGAATATTCTCTAAGAGTTCTGTTTATACTCTGTAATCGAATTGATTTCCGACAAGATTCCGAATCCAATTTCCTAATGATAACAGAATTTCCGATTCTCCTGACAACTCTTGAAAGCTTTTAGCATTTATGGATTAAGGATCCGCGTTCTTAAGACATCTATGTAAGTAGGTGGGGTGCGTAAACGGAATCCATACTTCCATATCCATACTAATATTATAAATGCGAAAGTAACTCTGTCTGTCTGTCTGTCTGTATGTTACGCTTTCACGCTTCAACCACTGAACCGATTTTGATGAAATTTGGTATAGAGGTAGATTAGACCATGAGAAAGGACATAGGCTATGTTTGGCCGCGATAACCGACATCCACGCGGGCGGAGCCGCGGGCAAAAGCTAGTATAGAATATAGAGGAAGTGACCTTAGACCTCTTTAACATACAAACTCACATATTGGGCCACATATCGTACGAAACAGAAAGGAGATTGATTAGTGATGAGGATTGATCATCGCATAAAAATTGTAGGTTTCCTTCGTTTTACTCCTAGTAGTAACACGGTTTTTTTTTGCCCGTGTAACCACTAATAGCTGCAGTAGTAACACGGAACAATTTTTAATTTCCATATTACTGTTAAATTGTATTTACGAAGCCTGGGAGGATAAGCATGATGCTCTAGGTGTCTTCTGTGATCTATCCAAGGCCTTCGATTGCGTTCACCATGACACATTAATCAGGAAATTAGAACATTACGGAATAAGGAACAAGGCTCTCGAGCTTCTGACTTCATATTTGAACAATAGAATTCAGAGGGTCGATGTTAACGGTACATGTTCAGCAGGATCTGTGGTTTCGTTGGGCGTTCCGCAGGGTTCGATACTTGGACCATTTTTATTTCTAATTTACATAAATGACCTTCCCTACTATGTAAGGGACAATAATAGTATTATTTTATTTGCTGACGATACTTCGTTAATTTTCAAAATTAAAAGGCAACACGATAATTATGACGAAGTGAATGGTGCAATCAAAAGAGTGGTCCATTGGTTTAATATAAATAATCTTTGCCTTAATGAGAATAAAACTAAATGTATTAAATTTACTCTGCCTAATGTTGCACAGGTAGAAACCAATGTACAACTCAATGGACAATTGTTGAGCCTTGCGGAATCGACAGTGTTCTTAGGTTTGAGTATTGACGCTAAACTTCAGTGGGGTTCACATATAGAAAAAATAGCTAGTAGATTAAGCTCAGCTTCGTATGCTGTAAAAAAGATTAGGACTTTAACAGATGTGGATACGGCTAGAATAGTTTATTTCAGCTATTTTCATAGTATTATGAGCTACGGAATTCTCCTTTGGGGTAATTCCGCAGATTTAAACACGATATTTGTCTTGCAAAAGCGGGCTGTGCGAGCTATTTATAATTTGGGCCCAAGAGTCTCCCTCCGAGATAAGTTTAAAGAGATGAATATTCTAACCGTAGTGTCACAATACATTTTCGAAAACTTAATGTATGTCAGGAAAAATATTGCAAAATTTCCAAGACTTTGTGACAGGCACAATATAAATACTAGAAATAAAAGCAATCTTGTAGTTTGTCATAGCAGACTCCATAAAATAAGTAATTCTTTCCAGGGCAACTGTATTCGCTTTTTTAACAAGCTTCCTAATGAAATCAGAGATTTACCTGTTAATAAATTTAAAAATACAGTAAAGAGCAAACTGTGCCAGAAAGGCTATTATAAAATCCAAGAATATTTAAATGATAAACAAGCTTGGAAATGAGCTGTTCGCTCTGCTGTGCTACTCAAGCAAAACATTGTATCTAGACCATAAGTTTTAGGCTAAGTAAATGTTTTGTAAATAGACCAAAAAAAAAAGCCCGCTGAGTTTCTTGCCGGAGTCTTCTCCGGTCTGGGCCGCGTTTCGAACCGGTGGGTGGTCCATTTACTAGTATTAGTTAGTATTTAATATTTACTTTATGTTGACGTTTTGTAAGTGCCGATTTAATGGTCTATGCAAAATAAATTATTTTTGAATTTTGAATTTTGAATTTTTGAACTATTGGCCAATATCATTGTTATTAACTTCTGCCTTTTTACAAAATCATTGACATTTATGCCGTGATCCTTTACCTAGAAGTAAATATCAGTAGTATGATGTATTGTCACCTCACCATTCCACTGCGTTGGTCCGTGACTAGGAACTAGTTGGGCCATAGTGGCTGGCCCTAGGGAACTATAACTAACTTTTAATAAGGTGCTTCAGTTGTTCATGGGGAGGTGTGGCCCTGGGCCGTCTGTTTTATTTTTTTCCGTGTTAATTTTTATAAACAAGTGGGTTGGGCCCATATTATAATACACCCACTAACTAGGTATTTATATCATAGCTACTTAATTATAATACACCCACATTTCACCAATCAACCACGTAATAGGGGGTGAGCCATGCATCTTAGGCTGAGCTTGGGCTGTGTATATTTGTCTGATGTTAAACAACCCTAGCTGTTAGTCGCCTTGTACGACACCGCATGGGAAGAGATGGGGTCGCCCAAATTCTACGCTGCCGGGAACCACGCGGCATGTTATTCACATATTCTATGACATTGTAGGTTATGTCATATGTACGTCATACATACACATACCTACCCAGTTGGGAAGCATCATATGATACCAAAAACAATAAAGTAGGTGGATATGTGTCATAAAAGTCCGTCTTACGACCAAAATACTAATATCGACAAAATGTTCCTTGAAATTGAATTTTCCAATTTTACGACTTCGTCAAATTACTTCCCGGTAGCCCCTAGAGATGTGTCTATAGATAACGTGTCACAATGTGCCCCCACCTTTAAAATGATTGGAACAATGTTGTCTCTCTTTTATCTCAGCTTTCCACATCACTAACTGAAATCGATTACTTTTCTATGTTCGATCGGCCGTTCCCAATAAGATACTTACAGTTAAAGATAGATCACAACAGTCAAATTTGACGTATCGGCTGTTTAAATTCAGAACATGGTAACTGATTTTTTTGTGGGAAAGCGCATCGCGGTATAATTTTATTTTCCGAAATTGGTTTGAAATAGGAGTTACTATGTTTTGAATTTAAACAGCCGAGCAATTTATCCGTAGATGCGATCTATCTACTATCTATTACTACTGATCTATTTACTGGTTGTTACTGTTGACGGTAGTTACATATTAAACAAGTGTGAGTTACAGAAAAATTTAAAGATCAATAGATTCGCTTAGATTTATAGATAGATAGATGATTCATTCCTATGCCGCACCACTAAGACCTGGAATTCCCTGCCAGCTCACGTGTTTCCTTCTTCCTACAGTCCCGGGTCCTTTAAGCGGGGCGTGAAAAGGCATCTAATGAGGCCGTCAAGCTGAGTGCCACCACTGTTAACATGGTAAATGTTTACGATGGTGACCCTCTTTCCGAGACTTTGCCTTTAGCTTAACATCAGGCGAGGTGAAGTCAAATTGACGTGTCCTGTGTAAAAAAAAAAAAAAAAAAAGATTCCGTATGAATTATTTGAAATAAAGTACCAAATTTTGTAGGGTGATGATGATATGATAATAGGTAGGTATACCAGTAAAGTATTGTAAAGGAGAACGTACCTTTTGTCGTATTTATAACCACCACAGGTTGCCGTGTTTTTTTTCCCGATGGAGTGCAATAAGGCCCCCATCTTTTCCCGGGGGTGTCATAGAAGGTGACTAAGGGATGGAGTAATAGGGTTGCCCCATTTAAATTGGGACCGAAAATAGTTGGCAAAATGTGGTTATTAATATACCTCTGCCTAACCATTCCTCCGTGGCGTGGTGGTAGTGAGCGTGACTACTACGCATGAGGCGCGAGTTCGATCCCCGTTCAGTGCAAATGAATATGGCTATTTGCATTGGTCTGGGTGTTTCTATGTATAGTATGTATGTATTTACAAAAAAAGTATCTATGTATTCTAGATTCCTTAACACACGCTAGTTAAGCTATGCTTACCTTGGGTCTAGATAGCGTTGTGAGAATGTTGTGGAATATTTATTATTGATTTTTCGATACCACTTTATAAATGGCTCACCTCTGTATCTCCCGAAACAAAGGAATGTAATTAACAGTACAACGGCCCTTAAGCGTTTAGAGTTAGCTTTATTGTCTTTGATACTAAAGTCCCCACACCCAGTCTAATGAGACCAACTCAATATTAATATCTATGATGTTTGTTCTCTAGTTTCATAGTCTACAGACTTACAACTGGTTTCTGAAAATTGAAGTTTCTCTCAACGCTTACCTAAAAGTTCTATTTAAGCTTAGTTTTATTTTCGAATGAGATATTCAGGATGTTAGCCTTAATTATTGTATGGGTCATGAGTTATTGAAGGAACTTGTGCCGTATGAGAATTCAAAGTCACCTGAGTACTGGAGGAACAATAAAGCGTCCTGGAATTTATGGACACAGAGCGTTATTGCAAATTCCTGAATGGTGCATACCTGTAAACCTGTTTCCTTCAGTGCCATTGATAGTTAAACTGAAACAAGTAATTCCCTATTCAACCGGCAATATTATATCTTAATTCTGACTATCGTTAGATTTACCCACACCTAAAATATGACGACCATTTTGAAGAAATTTGAGTATAACAATGCTTTCACCTCAATATTTCTTAGATATCAATACCGTATATTATAACGGTTTATAACGTTCATCCATTTTATCAAAGGTCACCTAAGGTACCTCCGGTCGAGGACCTCGCTAAAGTCCCTAAAGATACCTGGTAACAATAGAACTTGCACCGTATTCGTTGACACTTGCGAGATATTTCTAGAAGACATTTTGTGGAATAAACCATAAATTATCCACCCTTTAACATTCCACTGCGTAGCAGCTTGAGAGCTCTGAGTTCAGCACGCTAGCAAAGAATTTGTTAAATGGAGTTAGATGACTTCCAACTTTTCTCTCTTAATCTGGTTGGCCAAACATAACGTATATACTCATGTTCGTATAACGTTCTTTTTTAGATTATGGGTGTTTCTCATTCCAAACAAAATCTCTTCTTCGTAATCCCAGACGCATCTGTAGCCTTCTCCTCGAAGTCTGGGGTCTGCTTTACTAGTCTAACTGCGGATATGGCTGAACTTCGATATTTCCAGCCAAATAATGCTAATTTGCACATCTGCGGTAGCCTAGTGGTATGGGTAATGGACTGCTGAGACGAGGTCTCCGGTTCGATCCCAGGTTTACCATTGCACACACCAATGACTTTCCGATGCTTTTCGAAGTTATGTGTGTATTTATCGCAGGTTTATAAGTGCCCGGTTAATGGCAATAGGCTCGCCACCTATTACATTGGGGCCTAAACATAAACTGGCGAAATGTGGATGCTAGCACCTCTGCCTACCCCTTCGGGGAATACAGGCGTGAGTTTATGTTATGTTATGTTATGTTATGTAAATTAGCACAGTATGAAGAACAAAAATAATCTTGGAGTAAGTATGACATAAAGTATACGTTTAAAAGTCTGATCCGAGGAACTGAATGCGAACGACAACTGATACGTGTAACTTGTTCATTGAGCTGGAATAGAACGAGCATATACTTCGTTGGGTTTTTTTCAAAACATTTCATAGCTTATATGGCATTTACATTTATTGGCAGCCAGCTGAATCTACAGGTTCAGTGTAAATAATAAATTACCACTACATAAATCGCGATAGAATCTGTTCAAAATAGTTTTATTACAATGTGTAACATTCACGTATCCATCGTTAGTGCTATCTTACTTAATAGAAGTCATTAACAATATGTACACGAAAGTGATTTCTTTTACGTGCACAAATAAAGTGGAAAACGGAGAGAAAAATCCTTAGTTATGAAGCACGAGGCTGTTAATTATGCAGGCATCCTCCTCTAAGCCCCATCAAATTTTTCCCCTGTAAAAATTTTCCCTGCATAAAATTTTCAATTATAAGTTTGGGTCTCGCTGAATTTTTTCGGGCTGTTATAGTAGACAGCTGTTTAAATATATCTAAATGTCGTAAATGTCGCCTCCTTGACTCATAACTTTTTTTTATGTATTTTACTTAAGTGATATTAACCACTTCACCTCCATGGATGTCGGTTACCAAACATAGCCTATGTCCTTTCTCAAGGTCTAACCTATCCCTATATAAAATTTCATCAAAATCAGTTCAGTTGTTTAGGCGTGAAAGCGTAACATACAGACAGACAGATAGACAGACAGAGTTGCTTTCGCATTTATAATATTAGTATGGATTTTTAATAAATAAAAGGTAAGCGGTGTCATTATCATCATCATCATCTCAGCAACTAACGCATCTTTCACCTCAGAGCCAGGATCCACTTGCCAGATATCCCCCTCCATTCCGCATAGAGTAAGCTCATTTAAAAATATCCTGTATAGGACTAATGGGTCAAACCAATATTAAAAGTTTTATAAAACTACGATTTGTATCTTTCAGTTGCAAGTTCAACGCCAGTTACGTTGCGATAAATTTCAATTTCCGAACGCGAAAAAAAGAGGTCACAAACTCACAGCCCTCCTACCCTTAACAAGATTATGGACACGTCATTGTGTTTACCAATCTTTTTTCTCTTTTGACAGCTTTTAACAAGAGCAGGGTCAAAATGTAAACAAGCGATTGGTAAAAACGTTACATGTAAGCTTTGACATTTTACGGCCTGTGAAAAATGAGGGTGTAAAAGACAAATCCCTTTTGGTTGTAAAATTGATAATGATTTGTACTGTGAATGTGTAAATCCATTAACAGTTCCATGTTTGAAAGATCACACGCCACGATAGATTGTTAATGTGATACGTGATAAGTACTTTTTTTTTTACCGTCGTGGGGGAAAATCCTTCATGGATGTTATGCCGGTCTCCTACCGACTAAAAACCCCCACGGTAACGCCCAGCAGCGTATGGTTGGGAGCCCTGGGTAAGCCCTCGGAAGGATGTCCCAGGACTTGATAATCATGTATCATATCACTTTGGATATTTTTTAAACCCACGGCTACGGTAAATGTATGTTAGTATCTATGTGATCGAGGTTCGTTTGGATTGACTAAATCGTTCAAATTCCAAAATATAGATAACTAGATATTATTAATGTTGCTACAACGGTCAACATACTCGATGCTATTATGCTTTCAACTAGGTTGTATCGCCGCTGGCATTCTGTAACAGGCTGACTGATTGGCTATCACAAGCTCAGCTTAATAACCACGTTCGTGTTTACACCTAACTGTAATAATATCTGATGGAATGCGCAAAATTTATTTGATATTTCTACAGGAGTTTATTATTAGATGAAAGTTTTTATTATGTATCAAGGGCCGCATTTGACGGGTAAGTGATGATGTTGTGGTCGATAACATAAGGAAACAGGCAAATTGATATGTTTAAAACAGTTTTGTAAGAAAAAATACGACGGTATATTGTTACATTGAAATAAAGAAAGAAAAATATTTTATTTAAGTTCCTCACAATGTGCATCTCGCTAAAGTATTATTACAATTTTATAATTAGTATAGGTAGGTGTATTAAATTAATCTACGGGTGCAACATTCCACACTGTGCGAACGAAATAGGAGGTGGGGATCTTAGCATTGAATGCTGCGCACACCCTTGCGTTGAATATGCACAGCGCTGGTTTTCAGATAGGACCATACTTTTTAGTTACGACATTGCTCTTCAGCAAGCAATGGTAATTCGCTATAAACATTTGCATAACAATTTTGACACTATATAGCAAACTATAGATATGTTGTCCTCTCTTCATAGTTACTTTACCTCTAGACATCTCCCGTAAACGTGACCATCGATCTTGTCTTGTTATCAGTTTTCTAACGACTTCCTAATTGACATTTGGACAAAGGTACTGCTCTATACGTGTGTGCTGTCGGTGTGAACTTGATTAATTGTGCACACATGTGTGATGTCTTCTTCACGTGAGAAAATAGGGAGTAATAATATGCGAGGGAGATAACACTTCAAGTGTAGGGAACAGATTGGGAGATATCTATTTTCGTTCTCGTGATATGTTTTCAGTGTAAAAATAAATTGAAATATGAGAATGTTTAGGAGATTCTTGCTCTATTTGTCATTATGGGAAAAGCACTTTAGTTACAATATGTTTTTGTAAGTTTATGTTGTAAAGGTTCAAATTGCTTACACTTATAAGTGATCGTTTAAATAAATCTCTATGAAACCATAATGAAACTATATGCATAACACATAATTGTGTTATTCGAAACTGGAACTACAATTACCTTTTTATCAGTATTTTTGATTCCTTTCTTTTTTATACCAATTAAGTTGCAGACAAGCACAGGGCCGACCTTGCTCTTTATACCGTGATCTTTCATTTAAAAATACAGGGTCTATTCTCGAGGCTGGCTTACTTATCCATGTTTAAAAAAGTATGAAAATGTTATGGTAATTGCGCCTACTTTATGCAAAGTTTTATAAACGATACGCCTTTGGCGCTGGAAAACCATCTTTATGAATATTTCAAAATAGTTCAAAATAGATAAACTGGCGAAATGTGGGTGCTAGCACCTCTGCCTACCCCTTCGGGTAATACAGGCGTGAGTTTATGTATGTATGTCAAAATAGATTTAATTACTCTATGACGCTAATTATGCGTGGTCCTAGTTAGTGTTAAGGCTATTCCTAATTAGGGCTTAGAGTGTGTTAGTCATTATCCAACACAATGTACGTAGCCATAAAACCTCGCCAGACTGTCTGGCAAGCTGCATTGTGACGTCGAGGGCCCTGGAGACATCTCAGCGTACCTACCTACTACATATACGAGTAAGTATACTGTTTTGTGGTTCATAGTTTTCTAGTACGATGGAAAAAGGCAACACTGGAATATATATAGGTACTAAACTACGGTTAATAAAATTTAATTCTTATTTTTTTTATACTACGTATGTGGCAGTCAAGCACACGGCCCACCTGATGGAAAGTGATTACCTACCGCGGCCTATGGATTAATGCAACACGAAGGGCGTTACACTCACGCTGCCTACTTACACTTGCGTTGTTAAATTATAAATTTCTGCGTAAAAAACAAACAAAGATATTTAATGGATTTTTTTAAAGCCTTTAGTATCATTACTATTTAAAACGCTCCAAAGACGGATATAAGGAAAAATTGGATAAATTCAGGCAAGGTTCACTGGCTCAGTGGTCAAAGCATTCTCCCTGAAAGAATAAGGTCGCGGGTTCGAAACCCGGATGTATCGATAATATTTTCTATCATAATCGAAAAAGAACATGATTTCTATTGTCGACTTTACAAGCTTAGAAGATTGACATTGCTCCCAATTCTGTTGTTACATCTCTAAACTTAAATTTCTCTAAAAAAACTAATTGCATCTCTTTCTTTCATGATCAGATAAACAAGGACAGATGATTTTATTTAAGTTAAGACCTGTCAAATTAAGACAGCGGCGCCTTGTTCGTGCGTAGTAAGTTAAGTCGCATGTTCGTAGATGTCGACTAAAATTGAAGGGTTACGTCAAAGCGCCGACTTAATTTGACAGGTGTTCACTAAAATAAATCATCTGTCCTTTTCTATCTAATAATGAAAGAAACAGATGCAATTAGAAAATTTTAGAGAATTTTAAGTTTAGAGATGTAACAACAGAATTAGCAGCATTGTATATTTACTACATTAAAAGCCCATACTAGGTACCTAGCAGAAACTATAGTAGACATGAACTTAAGATTACGATTTCCTATTTCCTTTAGAAGGTAGTGGCGGCGCTAATATGATCTCGCTAGGACGCTGCAAGTGGACAAATTACCTATGTAAATAACCGTTTACACCCGTAACGAATACATCCGTCCATTCGACGATAAACGATGCGATTTATACGAGCTTGCGAAATCATGTCCTTTACCAAATATAGACATTTATGTCATACAAAATAAGGTTCAAAATGTTAAAGTTACATTCTGAAGAGACTGCTTGCCGCCCTTTGAGCGACCCAAAGTGATTACCGTCCTAGAAGTTGGAACACCTTTACAAATTCAATATTGACAGTTAATATTTCGTTCAGTATCGATTCATGGACTTACTAGCTATTGCCTACGTCTCCGCCCGCGTGGATATCGGTTATCGCAACCAAACATAGCCTATGTCTTAGCCAATTGATCGAAATCAATTCAGTGCAATGGAGTAGCTTTCGCATTTATAATTTTTCTATAGATTGTCACTTTGAGATACCCTGATTTAAAACCATTTTGAAAATAATATTAGGTATAAATTATATATATACTAGCTGACCCGGCAAAATTCGTAGGGCCAGCTTTATGTAAATCCCGTTCCCGTTGCACCCTCTACTATATTAAGCATGTATTATACATACAAACCTTACTCTTGAATCACTCTCTATTTAAAAAAACCGAATCAAAATCCGTTGCGTAGTTTTAAAGATTGAAGCATAGATACATAGCGATGGACAGACAGCGACAGTGACTTTGTTATAATATTAGTACTATGTAGTGATATAGCATAGGATCTAAAAGGAATTTCACATTATAATTGCATCATTTTCACCTAGAAATCTAGATACCTTTATCTTATATACCTATACATTTTCACCTTGGAATGAATGCTGCAGGTATATTCTGCCGGTATATTAGATTGAGTACAGACTAAACACCGCCGTGCTCATGCAACATCCTCACGCGACAGTCGCGTCCACGTGAGCGTCACGAACAGGATGCAACGTCCCTATAAAACATCTATTGACGTGCAATGTCCTTATTCTGGAACAACTGACGATGCAATTGTATATATTATGAATGGGTATAGCTATTACTATGTGCTTTAATCGAAGTCGTCTATGTAGATGTGCATACTGTCTAGTATCTAGACTGGTAGAATGGAAGAAAAAAGGTTTATTCAAATTTATCTACAAAGGATTTTTTTTTGATCGCTCCAGGCGGGATTTGAACCCGCGATCCTTCACTTACAGGGAAATATTGAATTAGTTCGGGTGTGGGTCTGGTAGCTTAGTGGTGAATAGCATCTCCCTGTAAGAGAAGGATCGCGAGTTTAAATCCCGCCTAAACCGAACACAAAATTGTCCTTTCTAAATCGATTTGAATTATTTAGTAGGTATACTAAAAGCTCAAAAATTCATTTCAATATTTTATTTATGTAATTGTCATCAGCTGTAATCTGTAAAGTTTCTCCAGTCTTAGAACGGATACTTCTTATGATGTTCTGTCGCCCCCCAACGACTTCCATAAGTCAACTGTTGGAAACATGCCTTTTCCCAATGTGCGCCATTTCGCCCGATCCTCTGCCTTCCGCATCCAGAAGCCTACTAGTCCATACTTCCATACTAATATGTATTATAAACGCGAATGTAACTCTGTCTGCCTATCTGTCTGTCTGTCTGTCTGTCTGTCTGTCTGTATGTTGCGCTTTCACACCTAAACCACTGAACCGATTTTGATGAAACTTGGTATAGGGGTAGATTAGACCTTGAGAAAGGACATAGGCTATGTTTTGTCGCGATAACCGACATCCACGCGGGCAGAGCCGCGGGCAAAAGCTAGTACTACTATAATGAGTATGATTACAATAAGTCACGGTCACACGCGCACGGTGGACAATTTCGTGTTTAATTCGCCAGAACATTGGTGCATAATAAATCATCATCTGAGCTTCCTCTGCCACTTACAGTATCACTATTGTACACCCACGAAAACATTATCGTTATTATCGCATTGTTACTCAAAACTTGTGAGTAAGCAGTCCACTTATAGGTTTTAGGTCGTAGGTTTAGTAAGCCACCTAAATAAGGATTACAATATCCGGAACTAATAAACACCCAGGGAATTTCTTTCTAGAACATAACCTCGAGTTATTTTAAACTATCGCGGCGTATACTCATAATTTATACCTAATACTTCGGGACTTCACACGATGAGTAAGTTTTCCAAAATTTATCACGTGAAGTCCGGAACTAACTATAACCTAGAATACCATGTAATAGGCTCCCGTGTCAAAATAACGTGATTTTAGTGGCTTCCGTTCCGATAAAGCTATTTTACTGTTAGCCCCTTTGAATTGGCACCCGAGGAAGCCTCCTCGGGTGCCAATTCAAAGGGGCTCACAAGAACAAAAACGGTTTTCTTTCATGTGAAAATCCCAATCGGCTACCACTACAATGAGGAACAAGAACGAGTGGTTTAATTCTTCATCATCGATCAGGCCTGGTTTATGGTAGAGGATGTAGTGACCAGGAAAGGATGCTTAACTCAGAGACGTAGAGAGTAAGGGTGCGAGAAGATTGATGAAAGACTAGACTAGACGTAGGTACAGTCAGCATCGACAGTGAATACCCAAGACCATGTAAATTGGAGGAGGAAAATTCTGAAGTCGGAATCTGGGCTCTGAGGTGATTGCCTCGAATGTAATCGCGAATGAAAATACATCTTTATGACGATAATGGTGACTACCGTCAACGTCAACAGTCTTTGCCCGCGACTCCGCTCGCGTGGAAGTCGGTTTTCGCGACCAAACCATAGCCTATGTCCTTTCTCAGGGTCTGATACCAGCAAAATCTATACCAAATTTCATCAAAATCTGTTCAGTGGTTTAGACGCGAAAACGTAACATACAGACAGACAGAGTAACTTTAGCATTTATTATATTAGTATGGAAGGTATGGATAGTAATAAATAGTATAATCTCATAGAATATTACAACCGACAATCTATTTATAAACCTTCATGTATTGACTTTGCATAATTCCAATGGCTCTTGACTGCACATTTATTGCGCGGACGCAGATTACTCTGTCTCCGGTACAATCGACAATATCCTCTAGTACTTCCCTCCAGCCTTCCCCTTCGGTCCCCATTGGCCTTCGATCGACTCTGCATGATTTGAACACGTGATGACTATTTATGTAGGGGGATAACGGTCAGCAAAATAATAAATAATAATAAATTAACATAAAGACAAACTTTATGGAAGGTATTCTTCAAAATACTGGAGGTTCTTTACTCTTTGCTGGAATGACGTAAGGAGTTATATTCATACCAAATAATAAGTATTTATAAGGTTTATGTTAGCTATATTGGCAGCCTCTGTGGCGTGGCGGTAGTGCACGCGACTGCCACGCAGGAGGCGCGGGTTCGATTCCCGCTCAGTGCAAATATTTGTATGCATGAATATGAGTATTTGCATTGGTCTGGGTGTTTCTATGTATAATATGTATGTATTTACAAAAAAAAAAGTATTTAAGTATGTTTATCCGCATTCTAGATTCCATAACACAAGCTATAAAAGCTTACCATGGGTCTAGATAGCGTTGTGTAAAATGTTGTGGAATATTTATTATTTATTTATTTATTATTTATAAATTAATTGCATACTCTGCTGCAGATTTGACTACGGCACTTCAACTTAGTTCACTAGTGCCGAAACTATATACCGCTTCTCCAAAAACAAATTAATATTTATCTGTTTTCTATGTTATTCATCCAAATATGATAAAACTTTTGGTTCCCTACATTCTTAGCATAAAGTTAATATTTTCAGAAGTATAAAACATTTTGTGTTATACACTCCTGTAATTATTTAGAACATGAAAATTGATAAATTAAACGCTTCAAAATGTTTTTTATTTGTTACTGAAAGTAAAGTCGAAATACAATTTCTAACAGAATGCGTAGGTAGGTACATAATCAAAGGACTTAAGATACACATGAAACTCCCGAATAAATTTAATTTAGATGCAAAATAAGATCCTTTACCAGATCTTTGGTTCTCCTCATAGTTTACATACGAGTAAGTAGATTGTAGAGTGTAGATGAGTCTAATTAATGTAGGAACTTTATGTGTACACCTCTATATACCTCTATATATAAAGTTTTACGGCACGGGCAGTGAAAAACTTAGGTAAGGTTCATATCTGACGGAACATGCGTCGCGTATTATCGGTCGCGTAACGCCAGAACAGACAAATGTATAGAAAAACACTTGACCGTTCACACTCAACCGATGCTACGTTAGTGCGTCGAGCGTACAGCGTCTATAATACGCGACGCATGTTCCGTCAGATATGAACCTTCCCTTAATATCTTGAACGTATTTCTATATTCTAGCTGTCAAAGGTTGATAAAGAAAACAAGATCTTTTTATTTTAGCGCCAACACAAACCATCTTTCTTTCACAAACAACCTATCTATCGGTAAACTTATGGGATGTTTAGGTCTGAAGTTCTTTACACACTCATAATATGAATTCACATATTATATTATGTAAATATTAGTCGATCTCTGCTTAAGTTCGTTTCGACGTTTCTAAATTGATACAGTATAACCGGCCGTGGGAAGTGTGGGTTTATTCCAAACAGCACTGTTCATTTAGTTCCGTCAAGTGTCTATTTACTAATTTTGCTGGAGAGTCAGTCGTGCCCTCATGGTTGCAATAATGGAAGTACGAAATTGCTGCAATCCTGGCGAGTATCATCGAGTTAGATCAGTTAATCCCTGGGCTGACGGCGGGGAACTCAGTGTCCGTACGGCTTTTGGGTCGAATTTGTGTGTCGTTTTAAATGTAGAACTATTTACTATTTTTCTATTGTATAAATTTAATGATAAAGTTAACAATGTGTTTATGGAAAAGATTACAATATCTAGCTAATTAAAACATAAGAAGACAATAATAATATTTGAATGTGGAACGAAGCAGATTACTTAATTCAAAATACCAGGCAGTGACAGTTAAAATGAACGATTTTCGCGGAATTTGAAGTGATTTACTTTGGATTTTGACTTGAAAATGAAGATCACGGAATCTTTAGTCAATGGTAATGAAGAAGTACCGCCGCCACCCCCGCCGCAAGAGAGGTAAGAAGTTTCTCGCATTTACATAAAATAAATGCAAATACTTCGACGAAATTTTACTTGGTGTTGAAAATGGTAGTTTATATTTACATAATCATACAAGGTGCTAGAGACAAAATAAACTAAAGAAAATAAGGATATTAATAAAATATTTACATACATAATGCGTCGTGGAATTGGATCTTGGTGTTTGAATTTGCACGGGAATTATTTCAAATGTTTGTTTTTCATGACAATTTCTGCTAGAATGAAAACGGGCTTTCGACATATTTACGTGTAAATTAATTTGCAAGAGCAAGCTGGAAATGTTGGGGCGTATAAAACAGTTTACTTTATTTGCTCTGCTAACTAAGTTGTGTACATTTCCACATATTGTTACGCGAATTAGAATGAGAGAAATGCTTTCATTTGTTGTTTGTAACATAACAACTGCTTTTGGATTTATTTTTAAAGGCTCTGACTAGGTTTTGTTTTGGCTATGAGCTGGACTAACAATAAAGATGCAGATCTTTCTTATTTTCGTCTTTAATAAGGTGAGGTATAATATGACGTGTATGCTATCTCAAATTTGTAACGGTATAGGAAAAAAACTAGGAAAGTAATGAAAGTAGCTTACTAAATAATAAGTTCGAGAAGTTATTTCATATTTTCGATATTATAGTAGGTACTTCTGCTTGTTATTGTGCGTCCGTTGTATGAAGTTTGCGTCCTATACCTTTCTATTTATTATGCGGCTAAACTACTTCAAAAGCTTTCACTAATCCGTCCTTCAATATATATTTTAGCGTGAGCTATATCGGCAATAAACTTCCGCTACTAGATCAAACGAAAATTTGGTTCAGAAACTTTATGTAAATATTAAGATTAGTTCAGTTGTGAACACCCTTTTAGTGTTTATTGATTTCCTTTTCCTCCTAAAACTTTCAGTGTGATAGAAAACAGAATTTAAGATGGAATACAAGAAGAATAGTGTAAAAGGGTACTCAAAAGAAAGAAGTCAGAAAGGACGTGTGAAGGTCTTCTAGATCGATGTCGAGGACAGAGTATTGTGGAAGAAAAAGTAAGGAGCGCTGACCATACTACGTGTATCTTCTACACCGCACGCCTCGTTTGTGAAAACGCACCGTAAAGCATCCATACTATAATATTATAAACCCGAAAGTAACTCTGTCTGTCTGTCTGTATGTTACGCTTTCACGCTTAAACCACTGAAACGATTTAGATGAAATTTGGTATAAGGGTAGATTAGACCTTGAGAAAGGACATAGGCTATGTTTGGTCGCGATAACCGACATCCACGGGGGCGGAGCCGCGGGCAAAGGCTAGTATTCAATAAAGATATAAGTAAAGAAAATATTAGTAAGCCATAACCATCAGAGGTTTTTCAAATCCTCGTTATAAATAATAGTCTAATATCATTCTGCTAAAAAAGTTCTGAAATAAAATTAAAAAGTTTTCTATAAAATTTTACGTAAAGTGGAAAGTACCAACTGACTCGTGACTCTAAAACTAACATGTCGCAACTGAAAAACGTAAGTCACTTGGGTAGTTTGAAACTCAATCATTTACCTTAAACTTCTCATTCGAACTTTCCCAGCCAAATTATGTGCCTCCCAGTACACATAGCGGTCAGCTAATATTTGAAACTACAAACATTTTCGCCTTTGCGTGTGTAATTTGTGACCGCGATCCCTCGGGCCTTGTACAATTTGACTTGCCTTTTAACGAGTTCCTACACCTAATACCGAATGTTACGAAACAAGGTGTTTAGACAAAAATTGTTGCATTCTTTTTTCTTTTTTTTTTTTATACTGGACACGTCAATTTGACTTCACCTCGCCTGATGTTAAGCTAAAGGCAAAGTCTCGGAAAGAGGCTCACCATCGTAAACATTTACCATGTTAACAGTGGTGGCACACAGCTTGACGGCCTCATTAGATGCCTTTTCACGCCCCGCTTAAAGGACCCAGGACTGTAGGAAGAAGGAAACACGTGAACTGGCAGGGAATTCCAGGCCTTAGTGGTGCGGCATATGAATGAATCAATGAAACGCTTGGTTCTAGCAGGTATACTCTGCACCGTAAATGGATGACATCTTAGCCCTGCACGTGTCGTCCTGTGAAGGAAAGGGGAGGGTGGGACTAATTGGAAGAGCTCGTCAGAACATTCACCATGGTAGAGACGGTAGAAAACTGCCAAAGACGCAACATCTCTACGCATCTGCAGAGGCTCGAGGGTGTTCGTGACCTCAGGATCCCCAATAATGCGGACCGCACGTCACTGCAACCTGTCGAGAGCATCTAATAAGTACTTTGCGGAGCCGTCCCAGAGATGTGAGCAGTATTCCACGCAGGAACGAATTTGGGTCTTATATAGAAGACACCGCTGCTCCGGCGTGAAAAAACGTCTCACTCTGTTCAGGACTCCGAGTTTACGCGAGGCTGATTTGATGATACTCTCGATATAGTTTTTGTTATTCAGTTTGCAGCGAACATCCATACCGAGGATAGTGAGGTGATCCTGCAGTGGCAGTGGTGTGCTCTGAAGAGTGGGAAGGGGAAGGAAAGGAGATACCTTTGCTGTAAACGCACATGCCTGGGTCTTCTTGGCATTGAACTCGACCAGGTTCCTAGCGCCCCATTGAGAAATGTGGTCCAGGATCCGGTCCAGGTCAGTGACAAGAAGCTGCCTTTTTTCCGCGATATCAGACTGCTTGGCCGCAGGATGTGCGTAATAACTCCCGTGTAAGGTGCTGTCGTCTGCATAGCAGTGAATGTTTCCGTTACAGAGCATGTCATTGATATGCAGAAGAAAGAGAGTGGGAGATAAGACGGAACCCTGCGGCACGCCAGCATTTACCTGCAAGAACTCCGAAGCTCGTCCATCACAAAGGATTCTTTAGGGAATCGAGAAAATGTGTAATGTAGTATCCAAAAGTTTTATAAATTGTACACTTTTATGAAAGACACGTAAGGAAGGGAAAGGAAGAGAAGGAAGGAAGTGTATTCTACTCCAAATCTGTGATCGAATATATTGGTACATTGCAGCAGCAACCAGACACGACCAACAAAGAAGCTGGTTGGACATTTAATTATCGTGTGGTCATTATTAACATAATATAAACTATACATTACATTGGCAAAATGAAAATAATAAATTATCAAAAAAATAAGCTAAAATAGCAAAAATGTACGACCAGCATCGTAGCAAGTGAATTTATATTGTTATCCAAACTATTGTTCAAAACTTATAAAAAAGAAACAATGCGCTCTTCTTCACCAAAATCTCTGGATTTAGCCTTTTAACCCCGCAGTTTATAGGGCAGAATTTGTATTGAAACTGCGGCTTTTGGAGCCCCTTCACCTTCCAACGGATTTAGAGATCAGGAATGTTCTTAGCTTGTGGTTTTCTGTTTGTCGTATTTGAGAGATTATATGCAAATTTTAGATAGTGCCATTGTACATTATTTAAGCCAGTGAGCTACCACTGTTATTTGAGAATGTGATACTACAGTCATTTGAGTACATAATCACACTAATATTATAAAGGCGAAAGTTTGTCAGTGTGTAGTGTGTTAAGCTCTACTGAGACTGCACACTACACACTGACAAACTTGTACAATGTACTCATTATTGATTATACTTCGCATTCCCTGGTTACTGATTATACTCCGATGTTACAGTTATTTAAACCCAAAGTTTTCTACAATCTAGTGAACCTTCAATCCCTCTTTTACAGCTACCGACCGTACTTATGAAGTAACTAGCTGTCCCGGCAAACTTCGTTTCGCCTTAGAAATTAGAATCAATTAGCTGTTTCAAATTCTCCTAATTATTTTGAGAACGGAAAGCATTTCGATTCAGGCGCAGCGTCAGGTTTTGCATATCATGCAGCGCGTGTAAATTTTATATCGGAGTTATTTTTAAATTGTAATATCTTCTAAGATGTTCATTGAAATTAAGTAAAGTCAAAGACAATTTTGTTAACAATTAAATACTCTTAATCAACAACACATTTATTTGGATAAAGATTAATATTATTATGTTGATACAACTCTAACAAATAATTGGTAATAATGCATTAATTTCGACCAAATTTGATTACCATAAAAACGGTTCTAGTGAGTTAATCTTAAAAGATAGACATATACTGTCGCGAACATTTTTTTAGATCATTTCAAGAGGAATAATTCTTTCATACATATGTTTTTGGTATCTTGAACCGTTTTCGCAGCGCACGCAACGGAAGCCCTTAAATATGAATAATTTCCCCGTTTTTTCCACATTTTTCATTGTTTCTTCGCTCCTGTTAGTTGCAGCGTGATGTTATATAGCCTAAAGCCTTCTTCGATAAATGGTCTATTCAACACAAAAATAATTTTTCAATTCGAGCCAGTAGTTCCTGAGATTAGCGCGTTCAAACAAACAAACAAACAAACAAACTCTTCAGCTTTATAATATTAGTATAGATTAATTGATATTTCGTTTAATTGTATACCGTACAATTAACAATATCGAACAACAAACTCTATTCAATGGACAAAGTAAACTTACTGATTTCAATTAGCTATGTTGAAAGCTAAGATCCTTTTTTTTTAATAAAAGGCCTCCCGTAATTGTAAGCTAAAGACAAAGTCTCGGAAAGACGACCAACGACCTCATCAGATCCCTTTTCATACCCCAGTTAAAGGACCCGGGACTGTAGGAAGAAGGAAACACATGAGCTGGCAGGGAGTGCCAGGTCTTAATGGTGCGGCATAGAAATAATTCACCGAACCGCTTGGCTCTAGAAGCAATATTCTACCCTCATACATACCTTCTATTCTAGAAAGACACAAAATTAACATCAGCACTTTCAAAGGTTGATTTCTTATCTATTAGAAACATCTCCAGGGGTTCAGCATCAAAATAATAATTTACAGACAAAAAAATAGTTTCAAACTAAAGTAATTTCTATTTCTTTTTGAATTACTTCAAAAAATGAGGCGGTTAATGTATTCCTCGACGTATAGAAAAAAAAGCGCGCGGAATTATTTTTACTTGTCCACAAATAAGCGATGCGCGCGCATCAACGTTTTTTTTTTTAGGCAAAGGTACAAAAACAGCCAGTATTACTAATAAAGTAAATTAATATTTTTGTTACAGATAAATGGTTGTAATTTATTGTTAAAATTAATTAAATTAAAGAATTAAATGTTTATTTGTTATATTTTATTTCCCAAAGTTAATTTTATTCATAAAATATTGACCACTTTCTTGACATAAAACCTCTTTGCTAAGATTTTTAAAAGTATCGTTCACGGAGTATCTTAAAACTTTATTTAAAAAAAAACACGTGCCTTTTACATTACATTATCGCACAAGTACGTAATGAGATACATTACGATATTGAAATTGGTGTAATTATAACCACTTTACGAGCAAATATGTTATAAATTCATTAACTTAACTGTTACATTCCTTTGAAAGTATTGTACCTATTCTATAAATCAAACTTAAGTTGTATTTCGTTCCAAATACAATCTTAAAACAACCCTGACATAATTCAATAAAAATAATTTACATTCATATTTAAATGAATTATCATCACCACATACGTTCGCGTGTCCAACTCACACACAATTGCATTTTAAAATTAATCGTTGGCCACCCCTGTCAGCGGCACGAGGTCAGTGACCTCGAGTATTTAGGACGAACAATGTTTATAAAGTTAAAAGAATATAGGTACGTATACAACAGGAAGTAGGACGAGGGGCTCTCGAAAACAGTTTGAATCTATTCAACAGATTTCAAATACTTGCTTTTGTCTTGAGTATTTACGTAAAATAGTTTAACTTTGGTTATTTTAGTTCTAAGTGAAGTGTTGTCTTTGCGTGACGGAAGTAAAGTTCAGTGACGTAGTGTATGTATGTTTACATAGTAGTGTTGTAAAATGTTGATAGTTAGTTGTGCAAAACAACCTTTGTTTTTTAGACTAATGTAATTTTTGCGTGCACGTAAACAAATACGATGTTAGGTTATAGACTAAATTAGGTACCTAACTAGTTTATTTTTTTAGCTTAATTTTTATACCTCAGAAGATAATATTGGCTAGGATTCATACAGTTAACACTCTGTTTCCTGCAACACAGTTTCAACGAATCCTTAATAATAATAACTTATACTCGTATAATAGTTTTAAATGTCAATAAAGATTATTATTATATTATTTCATTTTATTTTATTTTATATTTTATCGGTGGTTTGAGCCTCTGTGACGTGGCGGTAGTGAATGCAACTGCTACGCTGGAGGCGCGGGATCGATCACCGCTCAGTACAAATATTTCTATGCATGAATATGGCTATTTGCTTTGGTCTGAGTGTTTCTATGTATAATATGTATATATTTACAAAAAAAGTATGTTAGTATGTTTATCCGCATTTTAGATTCCATAACACAAGATAAAAAACTTACCATGGGTCTAGATAGCGATGTGCAGAATGTTGTGGAGTATTTTTATTATTATTCACTTGAAACAGTTTTAAAAGCTAGACAGGGTTCACGTTTAGTTTTTCTGCAAACTTATAGTGAGTGATATGAAACTAAATTCGTTGAATAAGGAAAGGAACTTAAAAATATTCACGCTTTATAAGTCCTGGGTAGGCAGAGATAACACCTCGCAATTTGCTTACGCCTTTACATACCCTACAAATTTCCTCTACTGTGATTAATCCTTTTAGATACTCGCCGGTTTTGAGGTTAACCTCGATGAATAGGTAGGTACAGGTAGATATGCAAACCATATTGGTGGAGCTTTGAAAAGAAAAGGTTAATCGGAAACACCCCACTCATTGTGTTGGAAAATTATACCTAACCATAGGTCATATATATATATATTTTGGTGAATTTAAAATGAATTCGAATACATCGGAAAAAATTAAATGCTCAAATGGGACTGGAACCCATGTCCTTTCCCTTAGCTCAGTTGGAAGATCATTCCCCCTGTAAGGGAAAGGTCGTGGGTTCAAGTTCCACTTGAGCATTTCATTTTTGTATATTCAAATATTAAAGTTAGCATAATAGATGCTAAAAAATTCATTCAAATATTTGAGAATTAACGTTGAGAATCACATTTGGATTCCAGAATCGGTTCTGTAACTGGTAAAAATTCAATTTACGCATACATTCATACATAACTGTGATTCCGAAGTGGTAGATAATGGTGTGAATCACCCACATTTCACCAACGGTGATCACTAAAAGGGGGCACTGTAACAGGAGGGGGGGGCGAAACTCTTGCCGTCAAGCGGGCTCCGGGGGCGAGTCGGGGACACCGTCGTCCCCCCTCCTGAGGAGGGCCAGACCGTAAGGGATGGCCCTGGGTCAGCCGGGGTGCGAGGGATATGTCGATGACGCGGGCGTCAAGCCCCATAGCCCCATATCCCTTGGCCGCCTTTTACAACACCCACAGGAAGAAATGGGGTGGTTCTATTCTACTTCATCGAGAAACACCGTAAATTATACAACGTTAGTTCGAAAATACATCGGGAAAAGAAGCGTTCAAGTGGCACTTGAACCCACGACCTTTCACTTACAGAGGGAAAAATCTTCCAACTGAGCTATTCAGTCACACCTGAATCATTTCAAATTTCCCTTCGCTTTATTTCCGCCTTTAAGGGTGACAGTGGAGCCATCTACCAACTTTCTTACGAACTGTTGGAACCAATGAATGATTTTTAAACCATTTTTAAACATTGAATTTTGATGACGCATTTCCACTATAGCATAATAAATGCTATAAAAATTTCATTCAACAAAGTTGATTTAAAGATATAGGTAGTAATATATAGGATACCTACATTGTTTTTTATTCGCCAAATAGAAGAGAAAGCAACAGCATAAATATTGAACAGTCTTAAAATCAATGACTCGTCATTTGTTTTCAAAGTGGTTACCAAATTTCATCGAATGTTGAAAATGTTCGCTTTCAGGATGCTTCCATTCTAACCAGTTTCTATATTAATTGGGTTCTTTAAGATCTTAAGTGGGATGCTAAAAGGCTCCGGGCTTCCGTGAGTTTGCGCAGGGCCTTCAGAAAAGCCCTTTCAAACAGTTTAATATTCATAACATAGGAACATCTTACCTGATATTAAAAAGAAATTTTAACTTCGCCCTTGCAAATTTTCTTTTAAAACTTTGTTAGAAGGAAGGATGTTTGTGTAAATATATAAGGATATATCATAAGATAGACGACTGTACAGTCGTTCTCAGAAGTTGATGAAAATTATCTTTAGGAACAAAATAAATGATCTTCATAGGTACAATTTTTCTACGCATCTCCTTTGTGGACTGTACATTGGAATAAGTAAATAATTAATTAGTAATACATTTATAATAGGATACCTATAATTATTAACGTATTATCAATTAGCTACAATTATTTTGTAATCATCAGAGGATAAATTCAACATTTTAAATTCAATATAGGTATTTAAACTATCATGGTCCCTCACTTTATTATTAGAGGTAAAGGGATATTTACTATGTTGTGTTGTTTCGAGTTTCCGATATTTTGGCATTGTTGCAAGCACCATGATCATAAATTCAGTTTGTGTTTATTAGTCGACCACTGGTCGGTAAATTAGGATATGAGAAGCGTTCCCGGCAGAATAGAATTTGGGCCACACCATCTCTTCCCATGCGGTGTCGTACTAGGCGACTAAGGGATAGGGGATTTATACAGCCTAGACTCAGCCTCAGATGCATGGTTCGAGTATACAATAGTGCCGGAATACGGCAATAGGCTCACCCCCTATTACGTGGGACGAAATACAATGATTGTTGAAATGTGGATGTTAAGTCACCTCTGCCTAACCCTCTAGCGATAAATGTGTGATTGTATGTACTTATGTATGTTAAGCTAATACCGATGGCGTCTGTACTATGTAGCGGAGATGAGAATGTTAAGAAGGTGGGTATTTTTTTAATTTATTTATTTAACTTCATGCACAAAGTACATTGGCGGACTTAATACCAGTCAACCATAGGTGCAGAGCTAACGAGCCAGGCACAAAAGAAGTTTACGTAATGTTCAAACAATATCAAAATTAATTATTTACATGCATGTGGTATCGAGAATGAACAAAGTAAGAAATGAATAGATAACTACATCAGAGAAAGTTAGCCATCATATCCATTGAAGTCTGGAACTCCCTGCGAATGAAAATAAAGTAACCGAATCTAATTCTCATATCCATACTTCCATACTAATATTATAAATGCGAAAGTAACTCTGTCTGTCTGTTTATCTGTATGTTACGCTTTCGCGGCTATACAACTGAACCGATTTTGATGAAATTTGGTACAGAGGTAGATTAGACCATAAGAAAGGACATAGGCTATATTTGGTCGCGATAACCGACATCCACGCGGGCGGAGCCGTGGGCAAAAGCTAGTAACTTTATAATTCCATGAAACCTATAAATACGAAAGTGAAGTTTTACGCTTTCTTATTTTTTCTCATTGGATAGGTTAAAAAAGTTAAACATACTTACCCCAGAGCAGTTAATAGTTGACGTGACAAACAAAAGTTGCATTCCATTGATAAGATCTATCGTCAGTGCATGCTAAGTTTTCTACGAGTAATCGTAATTGTTCCTTTGTTTATAACTAACCGCTGCGTTAATTAAATTAAATACTCGAAAGAAAATTATATAGTATAGATACACTTCACAATCTCGGTTTTACACAAATTTTATATTAAGTACTATGTACCAAGTATGTACCTTTCCGAAATAATAATGGTCTTTGTTGATTTAGATTCCACAACATTCTATACAACGCTATCTAGACCGATGGTAAGCTTAAATTGTGTTACGAAATCTAGAATACGGATAAACATACTTAGATACTTTTTTTGTATATATATACATAACATTGAAACAGCCAGATCAATGCACATTGTTTTTGCTTGTACTAAGAAAACTAAAAAAGGTAAATATAGCACAAGAAAGCAGCTATTTCTCCAGGTGTAAATAAAAGGCGGGCTATGTGACTTGTATGTCGATTTAGAGGTTTGTTGCCAACGGACCACTCAATCCATCCACCGTGGTGGTCAGTTAGGAATATCATTCCTATCAAACCACCTACTGTCCACATGGGTGGTCAATTAGCATTATTTTGAAGTAACCAACCACCTTTTTTTTCTGGGTGGTCGGTTCGGAATATTTATGTCTGTATGTTACCCTTTCACGCCTAAACCACTGAACCGATTTTGATGGCATTTGGCACAGGGGTAGAATAGACCATGAGAAAGGACAGGGGTTATGTTTGGTCGAGTCCTTGAGTTATGATTCATCTGCCTATACGAGATAAAATTATTATAGTAGCATAGTGAAGGTGCGTTTCAGGATAGACATGAAGCAAATGATAGAGGCCTAATCTTACCCAATCTTCAATTAACACTTGTTTGAATGAAATTTTCATCTAAATCTCGTCAAAAAATTAACGAAACTATTTTGAGAGATAAACACTTTAATAGTAAGTAAAGAAATAACCATTTAATTTTGTTCACTATAACGTGAAATAATAAATAAAACTCTTATCGTCATAGACTTCATGATAAATAGATGAGAAAACCTGCCAGTCGCGTAAATAGATTGTTGTAATATTTCTCGTGGAGTCTGACATTCACTCAGTTTCAGTTATAACAGAAACAAAGCGAATGCCTGAGTTTTGTCTTGTACAATTGAGATTTAAATGCGATCGAGACATTGTTCCTATATTTTTTTTATAAAACTTAGGTTGGCAGACAAGCGCATGGCCCACCTGATGGAAAGTGGTATCCTGGCCTATATCAGATTACTCTCCACTGTCTTACTCTCATGCTATATTCTCTTATTTTTTCCATATTCTTACAGATTCTTACAGTGAACCTCATATTACTACTTACGCTAGGCTTACCGCGGCACAATCTTACAGAGTGTTATCTATTTAAAATGTATCTATGGCGCTCAATATTCCCTGGATCACGCAAGCGAGTGAAATATTAATGATAAACAAAGCTAATGTTATTGTCGTCGTGTTTATGGGAGAACTTAACCATAGCGTCACGAAGCGTCCATAGGGACCACCACCTAACCTACACGTGTGTTGTGGAGAATGGTAATTACTATAGGAGTATTTGTACCTACTATTTTGAAACAAACTTTTTACTATCACTATCTTTCGAGTATCTGTCTTGAGTTATTTCAACATAAGGTGGTTAGAAAAGCGTATTTAGACCCAAGGTAAGTGCTTGTTATATCATGAGCTCTAGAATGTGGATAAACATACCTATACATATATTTTTTAGCATAGGTATCAATTAATATAGTCTTGCCGTACATACAAATATTTGCACTGTGTGGAAATTTACCCTTTGACTTCAAATGTAACACAGTCAAACACGCAATCACCATAAAGGTGATCATCAGTATCAAGAATAGTTTAAAAAATCCCTTCACGTTCCAATATTGTTAGTAAGAACTATTTCTGCATATACGTGCGCACTATAAGTTTCCGGAATGAATATGAAAAAATACTATTAAAGGTACAAAATTAATTTATTGTTTTTCAAAATAATCTCCCTTGGCGTCTATGCACTTTTTCATTCGATCAAACCAGTTTTGAAAACTTTTGTGCCACTCCTCTGTGGTGACCTCTGAAACGTGTTTTTCATACTCCTCGACAGCCTCTTCTGGTGATGAAAATCGTTGGCCGCGTAATTGGTTCTTAATTTTTGGGAACAGATAAAAGTCACAAGGTGCCAGGTCGGGACTGTATGCAGGATGACTCATGAGTTCTACATTTTTCGCCTTCAAAAAGTCGTTTGTCTGTCTGGCCGTGTGAGAACTAGCATTGTCGTGGTGCAGGATGATACGGCGTTTACGGTTATTTTTACGGAGTTCGTCAATAACTTCCGGCAAACAAATGGTCGTGTACCAGTCACTATTCACGGTACGACGATTTTCTAAAGCAACAGTAGCCACGTGTCCAGTTTTATTAAAAAAAGAAGCAATCATCCGCTTAGATGCACTTTTCACGCGCGCCACTTTGGTTGGTTTCGGCTCATCTTGAAAGACCCATACGCTCGATTGCTGCTTTGTTTTGGGATCGTAGCAATAAATCCATGTTTCGTCACCTGTTACTATGTCCCACACCAAATTTGACGCACCTTCGTTGAATCTGGTAAGCATGGCACTGCACCAAGTGACGCGGTCCGTTTTTTGATCCTCGGTCAAGTTATGTGGGATCCACCGCGAGCACAGCTTTCTCACACCCAAATGTTTGTGTAGGATTAATTGTATTTGACTCATGCCTATTACTAAGGATGCGCGAATTTCATGGTAGGTCACATGCCTGTCTGTTTCAATCATACGGCGCACAGCATCGATGTTTTTGTTGGTCACAGCGGTGGACGGCCGACCATCGCGAGATTCGTCACTGAGATTGATACGACCACGCTTGAATTCTGCAAACCAGCTATAAACAGTCGTCTTGCATGGTGCTTCATCGCCAAAAGCTGTTTCAAGCCGAGCGATGCTCTGTTGAGCCGTCAAATTACACTTAAAATCGTAAAAAATCATACTACGAAAATTTTCCCGAGTTAAATCCATGTTGATGCAGGCACACAATTTTTTAAATGGCGCCACAAGGTAATAACAAAAGACAGTCAGATGAAACAAACTGTATTCTACAGACAAAGAGTTCTATTTTCAAATGTTGTAATAAATTTTTAAATATTGTTTATGTAAGTGGCCAGTTCCGGAAACTTTTAGTGTAACCTATGTACAACAAGCTTCATATAAGTTACACCTATGTGTATTTCCATCTGTAAAATAACTGAAAAGAGTGTCTTTGTGTCTTCGAAATAAAAAAGACAGAGGTTGCGTTGCTGTGATGAAGGAAAAAGCCACGAGAATGTGTGAAATGCGAGCTTGTCGACATTTTTTTACACGTAGTCGTACGGGTACGAACAAGAGTCGCTCAGACGTGATACTGGGAACAATTTGTTCAGTATTTTGGTCTCTTTTCATATATTTTACTTACATCTATATACTCATTGTTCTACTCTATTTACGGAATCATTACATATGCCTTTGAATACGAAATCTGATGGTGTATTTCAAGTATTGAATTCATGAAAATAGCTACAAATACCTATGCTCGGATCTACTAATATTTTATCATCGAAAAATAGAAAAACACCGGTGATAAATACCTAATATTTTACCGTGATATCTTTTAACCTAAGGAAGGCAGAGGCACGTTAGGTTAACCCTTATAATTTTGCCTCATAAATCTATTTCGTTAACGTTCTTTAAAATATCCATACCTACTCGTATAATATACGCGTACATAAGCATCTACCACATGTTTATTTGAAATTCACATCAAACGCGATCCACAAGTAAGGTGTCATTCACCCCGGTATCCTAACCACTAAAATGTTACTTCCTAAAATTCACATAATCTAACAGTTTGTTTATAGAGTCCATAAAATAAAAGTAACACGCTGACTCTTCAAAAGAATGTACTACAAACAGTTTACTTAATGAACTAAACCGGATTACGTGAACCTTTTAGAAGGAAAAAGTATTCCAAAATTACGTTCAGCGTGAAAGTTGTCTGGTTGTACAGACTCCCATTGATCAGAGGGCGGGCGGGCTGCCAACGAAAGCGAACGCTCTTCTCGTACTACATCAAAATGTTACAACCGTCCACACTTTCTAGGCGATTTTGTATCTAATGGCATACAGGAAAGAGTGCGATGTTCTTTGCTATTGAGCTGCTGGTTAAGACGTTCGGTTGGAAATGTGTACAAACGTAGCGTCTAGCTAACAATGTTTATACCCGGCGCTCAAAGATTGGTAAGGTTTTAAAGGGCATTGTTTGATTTCATTGTTTGGTGGTGCTTCGTAAACTACTAGCTTCATTTTATTTATAGATGCATCAGCATTTGATTCTTATTATCTAATTAAGTAAGTAATGGTTATCGACGATATCTTTGTTTACATCAATGGCTTATACATATGTATGACTCTAAGGCCCGTATTCTAGAATGATACTCGGCTGAATCACGATTTATCTGATGACAGATTGTATAGACAGATTGAAAGTTTAATATGTGGCCTGTAAAATTTGTCCTCAGATAAATTGAGATTCAGACTGAGTGTCATTATAGAATACGGGCCTTAGGCTGGTTTTGCACAGCCAAAAGGTCACTTAGTTGATAATAAGTGTGATCAACTAACCCGTAACTTTTTGTGGCTGTAATTTTTAGACGCATAGAAATAATTTAAATGATAATATACCTATAGTATCTTTTATGATAGGTACTTTATTCTGCTAAAAGTCTTAAATTGAATAACATTGAAAATCAAACCTGAAATGAATGGATTGTCGGGATATACATATTGAGTAAACCGTAGAGTTATGGATAGCTTGTAATAAATACTATAAAATATTATTGTACCATTGTTGCAATATAATCCGTGAAAATGATGATAATAAATTATAGCTGAATCCATAGCGGACTTTTCACCTGACGTATTGTTTTCGCTAACGGATATTTTATTCAAATATTTGGACTACTTATTTGTATTTTTTTAGTAGAATTAACCATGTTTTAAAACGATCGAATTTTCAATAATATATGAGTATGGAGGTTTTCAAAGGTGTGTGTGAAGTCTTAGTAAAATAGACGCCTTTTTGCCATTTGGGTATACGGATAAGTGGCGAGGAGTGAAAATATTCAAAAGGCAAGCCGGTGGAAATGTTGGAGTATGAATTTAACCATATGCAGCTGGCACCACTGGCTAAACATGCATGATCAATTTTGTAAACCTGTATCTTTTGTATTTACCATGTTTTAATGCAAATAAAATTGAATTGAATTGTAGGGACTGGTACGTATCCCTAAAAGTCTTTAGATGACGATAACGGACATACCCACGGGCAGAGCCGTAGGCGAATAGCTAGTTTTAAATAAAATTCAAATTTGAAATTCGAATACGAGAACAAAGAGTGAGTATTTAAGATAACAGTTCGATTTTTAAATATATATCGTGAAGATTTCAATGTGACTATATAGCGAGTTGATATCATGCAGAGGACGTCGTAACGGGGTTCGGAAATTACCTCCCACGTTCCAATTCACTCATGAATATTCCTGTGTTAAATGGGATAGGGTTTAGATAATCCAACTGAATTTGGTTTAGCAATTGATACTTGTATGTTCGTTCACACATGAATTGAACATCTAAATACCTGGGTTTTACTAAATCGGTGTATACTAAACATAGCAAAAATTTTGTGTTACCATGTCGTATCCACAAAACTCTATCCACGAACTAAAAGAATAATAAATATTCCATTTTCAACCTCCTGCAAAAGTTTATTCCAAAGTCTACCCTGACGTTATTGTAGCTAGGCATTTGTTTATGACGTTCATTACATATATTGGCATCTAAATGGCTAGATTATTATTTAAGGTGATAATGTGTTATTTTTGTAACTATAAAATAGTCTTTATTCTAAGGGAAAAATTGCTTAGAGGCATAGTATGCTTGATGTTTCCGTATAAAATGTCCTAATGTCCGTCCTGTCCGTCTAAAAGAAAACTTTTTGAAACAAATCTGTGTGGTTTAGTTATGTAGGTACCAATATTGACTTGTAGGAGTCGTAGGTAGCGCGAAGGTTATTGATGACAGTTCACAGGAGGGGAAATGTAGGCGATTTGAATGTGATTGATGAGTGGCGGCACAATAAAAATTGTTTATAACGTAGATTTGACAGTGCT
The DNA here is from genome assembly GCA_914829495.1 of Eilema sororculum. NCBI lineage: Eukaryota > Metazoa > Arthropoda > Insecta > Lepidoptera > Erebidae > Eilema > Eilema sororculum. The sequence continues at coordinate 16,504,431 of OU618538.1, forward strand.
ATTAATGTTTATAGAATAATGGGTCACTTAAATTGATTTCTCACGTTATGTTACCGTTATATTAAAATCTTCGCCATATACCTCAAGACTTGTTCTCCGTTTAGAAGTGTTTTATTTCGATAAAATTATGAATAAGTATATGAAATTTATAAAAATAACTATTGACTGTTACGAGTATAATTGTTATCTTCGGGGTTGGGAAGTTCGGAAAGCTGGCAGTAACTCGAGCAAAAGTCAAGATAACTTTAATCAAAGGAAAAAAATAGAGAAGTGAAACCCGGGCTGGAAGAAAACTCAATTTTGAGTCAAGCTCACTTTGTACATTTCATCTTACAATTTCACATAAATGTAATTTATGTGTATATATCTATATCTATACATACAAATAAATAAAATTGGAGTGTCTGTTTGTAATATAAAAATAACCGCTTTCTACTACATGCATATGAATGTATATACGGTACACATACCAAAATATATATTTTTAAATTTTTTGTCTGTCTGTCTGTCTGTCTGTCTGTCTGTCTGTCTGTCTGTCTGTTTGTTTTGGCTAATCTCTGGAACGGCTGGACCGATTTGGACGGGACTTTCACTGGCAGATAGCTTATGTAATAAGGAGTAACTTAGGCTAAAAAAAAAAATGCCAAAAACAAAAAAAAATTAACTGATTTTTTTTATTAAGTACATTCCACGCGGACGAAGTCGCGGGCACAGCTAGTAAAAAATAAAATAAATAAATAAATAATCTTGTTGGATGTTACCAGGATTAACGCCATGATGATCAAAGAGGCTAAATGGACACAGCAATTGGCTAGATATGACAGTTTCTCAAAGACAATCGTGTAGTTAATTTCGTTTTAACACGACATCAACCAACAGTGTGTTCAATTTGCTATACATTCAGAGCAAATTCAATTTCTTTGATTAAGTTACCCCAAAACGGGCCCGTGAAATTCTGTATGTGTGGAAACTTATTTCTTAATATATTAAGTATATAGAAGAAGGTAGAGATAATGAGATTTTTCGACCCAATTTGGAGAGAGAGAGAGGTTTTCGAGGCCAACGATAAACTTACCTAGATAACTACCATAGTATAAATAATATTAGGCAATACCTTGCAGGCTACTACGCCTGCTGATTGACGCAAGAGGTCTGCAGATATTCCTCTCAGGGTTTAGAAGTATATCGTGGTTGTCAGTGCGGCTCTCGTAAAAGCCGTGGAAGCGAAAATAAGCTAGTTTGCTCAACCAAAGGTCGGGATTTGTCTTTTGAGTTCGTAATTTTTAATTTTCATAACATAACATAACATAAACTCACACCTGTATTCCCCGAAGGGGTAGGCAGAGGTGCTAGCACCCACATTTCGCCAGTTTATGTTTAGGTCCCAATGTAATAGGTGGCGAGCCCATTGCCATCAACCGGGCACTTATAAACCTGCGATAAATACACACATAACTTCGAAAAGCATCGAAAAGTCATTGGTGTGTGCCATGGTAAACCTGGGATCGAACCCGAGACCTCGTCTCAGCAGTCCATTACCCATACCACTAGGCTACCGCAGATTTTTTTCAATGGAATTCAATTCAGTTAATTTTCGGTTTTAGAAGTCATATTATTAAATTCAAAAACCTACCGTCTGAAGTGAATAATCATTAATGACTGTTTATTGTTTAAGTGATTGAATATTATGCATACCTGCAATACCAAATTGATTTTAATTTATTTTTTATAACTATTATATGTACCTATTATTATTTAGGTACATACATGCACACCAATATAAGATTTTATAAGAAATTCAGTTCAAATACTACATTGGGTGTTCTATCCTATACATCTTTTAAAATTATGGTATTCTGTTTTAGGGAATAATGACAAAAATATAAGAAAATTAGTACCTATACGAGAACAGATTCACATTTCCTTCATCGTATATTACTTCGTACGTGAGGTACGTGCCCCGTCAAGTTCTCTTAGATGTGATGTGAAGTGACAAGAAGTAAAGGTGACATGCGCGCTCTCAAAATCACAGGTTAGAAATGTGAAAAATCGATTACGGATTTTTAACCGAGTGACTAATGGAAGTTAAATAACCGATTTAAAACCCAATTCGGTCTAAAGTAGCTTAACTCGGATACTGAATTCATCATTTGAATGCAATAACACATCCCTAAACAAAAGAATCGGTGATATCAGACAATCAGACTGATATATCGCCGCCATTCCCGAATAATCCCAGATGCTACCATATATTTTGATACAGGATCAATTTATATGATTTACGCCCACTGTATCTTGAGGAGATCCAGACGGACACATTTTAATCCAATGATCTGCACTAGAGACGAACATTGGTTTGATTAAAATAAACGTTCTGTGTAATCCGTGATAAACCATTTACGGGAGAGACGAGACAGGAAATCGAAAGCGGCCATATTGGATGCGGAAATGTGCGACTGGCGCCCACCTACTGGCAGAGACCGACTGAATTCAATTTGTGGCACCTCGGATGTCGAGGAATGAAGAATTTGTGGAAATGTCTAATACATTTAGGTTGGCCGTCTTTAGTGCCGTTTTGTCCGTCCCATTCTTTAGTTGATCGAAAGTATTAGATTTTCTTGTATCAAAACAATTTATTATAACTTAGTTTGTTGTAGTAAACTCTACTGAAAGTGATTTAGATAACCCAACGTTCGTTTGTGCCTCGCAAAAGCATCTTTCAAATTTATGGGACCTTATCTTTACTCAAAAATGTATCACTGCAATAGTAATATACTAAACATGAATAGAATTAATTGCAAAATTGCTATTTTCGATTGGTTACATAACATGGACTATGAGGAAACGGAAAATATATTGAAGATTTCTATATGAAAAGTGGGCACTCACTTGCCTTTATACAAACTCACACGCACACACACACGCATACGCGCGCGCGCACACACACATACACACACACAAACACACACACACACACACACGCACACACACACACAAACACATCGTGCATGCATGCTTTTATTCTTTTTGTTCTTTTTTTTTTCCACTTATCTAAAAAAATATATTTATTATGTAATATATTATTTCAAGAACAAAACTAATCTTGTATTGTTGTCATAATGGTGTGAAGGTGACTGGGTACCACGACACAGGGAATCCTAGTGTGGTATCCAGGGAGCAATTCAATTGTATATTTGTTTGTGACAATAAAAAAATTTTAATTTAATTTTAATTTATAACATATAGTACTGTTGACAATATCATATTTTATTAAAATATTAATAACAGTAAGTATCTATAGGATGTAATGCGCAGGGATGAAAGTTATGTCGTAAGGAAGGTATTAACTATGGAAGTGGATGGCTACAAGGGGAGAGGAAGACCTAAAAGGAGGTGGATGGACTGTGTGAAGGAAGATATGGTTAAGAAGGAAGTGAATGTAGAAATGACTGCGACTAGAGATAAATTGAAGAAATACACATGTTGCTCCGACCCCTAATGAACTTGGGATAAGGGCAGGAGGATGATGAAGTATCTATAGGATATTCTACTACGAAACGCTGTCTGCACTCGAACTAAACTTTTATAAGAGTTCTAGCATACAGTTATAGCTTGGGCATTATCTTTTATATAAAATTCTCGTGTCACAATGTTCGTTCCCGTACTGCTCCGAAACGGCTTAACCGATTCTCATGAAATTTTGTGAGCATATTGAGTAGGTCTGAGAATCGGCCAACATCTATTTTTCATCCCCCTAAATGGTGCAGCGGGAACGGGATCTGTAGCCACGAGGGCGGGAAAAATTGGCGGTACGAAGTTCGCCAGGACAGCTAGTCTTATATATAAAATTCTCGTGTCATAATGTTCGTTCCCGTACTCCTCCGAAACGGCTTGACCGATTCTCATGATATTTTGTGAGCATATTGAGTAGGTCTGAGAATCGGCTAACATCTATTTTTCATCCCCCTAAATGGTGCAGCGGGAACGGGATCTGAAGCCACGAGGGCGGGAAAAATTGGCGGTACGAAGTTCGCCGGGACAGCTAGTAGTATAGTAAAATACACGATATGCTTATTGCATAACTGTTTACCGTCCTGTACTTACATAAAACATCATGATTGCCACTACATGTGAAAACTTATAATTGGCCATCTTTTTTTTACAATTTGTTTCTACTCTGTATTCTAGCTGTAAATTTTTCTCAAAGAATAAAATAAAATTATAATATAAAAAAAAAACATTGGACTGTACTGAGGCGGACATCAACACAACGATCGTGATACCCCAACTGTTTATTTATCTTGACTAGTTAGCTACTGGTAAACTTAGTTTAAAGCAGAATTTGACGTCAAAAAGCTGTAGTAGTGCTACACAATTTTGAATAAATACCTTGAGTTTGAGTTTGAATGGCGACTTGTAATCTGCTTTAATGAGGTTGCCTATCTTTTAATCAAAACAGGAACCTTTCTACTTCACATTACATATAAATGCCCTTCCTTATGCTTGGCTATACAGGTAGATTGTTAATGTAATGATTAGTAATGTTAGCATTTGAGTAAACCATATATTAAATACTAGCTTTTGCCCGCCGTTCCGCCCGCGTGCATGTCTATTATCGCGACCAAACATACCTTTCTCAAATTCTTATCTACCCTTGTACCAAATTTCATCAAAATCGGTTCAGTGGTTTAGGCGTGAAAGCGTAACATACATGCAGACAGACAGAGTTACTTTCGCATTTATAATATTAGTATGGATAGTAGGTATGGATAACTTAGATGGTATTTATCAACTGGGAATGTAGGTCACCTCAAGGTCTTCGCAACTAAGCCACAATCATCAGTTAGCTGATAATGACTTTCTCGTCGAGGGTGATAGGTCAGATGACAGTCACTTCCGTTATTTAAATTTTTACTTATAAAACTTGCAATCAATCAATTAGTTAATTGTAGTCGACTACTGGTCATAGGCTTCTCCCAATGTGCACTATTGCTCTCAATTTGCCTTCAATATGCACTGCAGTACCTAGAATAAAGTTATAATGTAAAATTACGGTAGCCTAGTGGTATGGGTAATAGACTGCTGAGACGAGGTCTCGGGTTCGATCCCAGGTTTACCATGGCACACACCAATGACTTTTCGATGCTTTTCGAAGTTATGTGTGTATTTATCGCAGGTTTATAAGTGCCCGGTTAATGGCAATAGGCTCGTCACCTATTACATTGGGACCTAAACATAAACTGGCGAAATGTGGGTGCTACCACCTCTGTCTACCCCTTCGGGGAATACAGGCGTGAGTTTATGTTATGTTTATGTTATGTAAAATTACTAGGTAACTCGATATCACTACATAGTATAAAACTAAGTAGCTTTCCGCCTCCCTATGTCCCTATGTATGCTTATATCTTCAAAACCACGCAACAGATTTTGATGCGGTTTCTTTTAATAGATAGAATAATTCAAGAAGAAGGTTTTTATGTATAATATTGGCCTGGGGGTGACCGGTGGAGCCGCCTGTCACCCTAGCAGAAGCAGGCCGCGGCGGCGGCGCAAAATGCGCCTCCCCGTAACCGGGGCTAGATGGGGACACTGTGGTCCCCACAACCCGAAGGGGGCCATCTCGACAGAGATGGTCCTGGGTCTGCCGGGGTGCGAGAGATATGCTTTTGGCAATCTCACCTCCGACAACCAAGGACCCAAGACGGCGTGCGTTTTAGTCGGTTCGAGTCCGACATAACCGACTCCACCGGCTCCGTGGGGGTGGTATCCGTGGGGATTTTTCGCACGATAAAAAAAAAAAAAACATGCTTAATATAGTAGAGGGTGCAGCGGGAACGGAATCGGACGCCACGCAGACGGTAAAAAAATTGGCGGTACGAAGTTCGCCGGGTTCGCTATATAGTTATATATAAATCAGTAACTTAGTAATGTCTATAGCAGAATGTAAAGTTAGTTGCATAACTCAAAATGGTACAATTCAAGTACCTACAAACTATGTAGTATGAAGCTCCTTCACGGTTAGGTAAGGAAGTCTTGAGGAAACTTGTGTCGTACTCAGGTAGATGGTAAGAAAGTTCATAAACTCTTGGTGTACGGGTTTGTTTGATGTTGGATGCTCGTCACGTGCCATAGCCAGAGCATCCATTTGCAAATATTATATATTTACTGTCAGTTATAATACAGTTGCAATTCTACAGGCACACGTGTGCGTATAATGTTTCCGATTTCACGTTTTGTACAATGTGTTCTGAATATTTAAATATGTTTAACATTTTATTTATGTATGTATTTAATATTATAGACTTTGTATCGGAAATATGAGCGTGTATGTACCTTAGTACCTATCTATGCAGAATGTTATGCTGTTGTGTATGCCTGAGTTTAATTTAATCTGTAAATGATGTACATCTTGATATTTTGCATAATATCATACATTGTGAGAAATATTAAAATAATGTAGCAGTTGAAATGTCTCTCAAAATTGCATTAGACTCATCCATACTCGTACACACGACAATGCCTGGCCACACTAGTAACACGTATGTGTGTGTAAATCTAACGAGTGTATTATAATATTACGTTTCTATGTGCGTGACTTACACGCTCGTACCAGCATCGTATACTTTTACCTTTTACAATATAGGGCATCATGTCTTGTTCGGGCGTTTTCGTCTAAGCTCGGCTAAGCCGAATGGAACTCATCACCCGTGCGCGATTAAGTTAGCTTATTTTACTTCTGTCACATAAGTTCTCGTAGCAAAGTGTCTAAGACGGCGGATATAAATCTGCATCGTATCGGCCTGCATACTTTTAGGCATTGCCGAGTGTACTATAATATTATGAATGCGAAAGTAACTCTGTCTGTCTGTTGGGCGTCCATTACACGGTAGGTTTTGCTGTCAGTTTTACCACAGACAGTCGCGGCCGTGATTGACCGTGATTAACGAATAACCTATCGTCTAATGCAGTGACTGACGGTTGAATGAAAATGATTTTGTTTTGACCATCATTCAATCGTAACTCATGACTGATGGCATGAATGTCGCTTGCAAGAACGTATAATAGACGCTTTACGCTCACACGTATAAACCACTGACTATTTTGATGAGATTATACCTTGAGAAAGGACAAAGGCTATGTTTGTTGGCAATACCCCACATCCACTCGTTCGGAGTCGCGGGCAAAAGCTAGTAAACAGTTCTGATAGCGTCCATCACTATAATACTACTATGTACTACTATTAATAATAGAGTGGAAGAGTTTGTTTGTTTGAACTCAATTATCTCTAGAATAGCATTTGCAGTTTTAGCTCAGCCCATACCAAAATAGAACGGGCAAGATGCTACTGAAGCTAGTAATTCATAAAACTTTCAATAAAATTTGGACATGAATAGCGGCATAACTAAAAAGGGCAATTCCAATTTGTACAAATCTCAAAAGAAAAGTTTGGCAAATCGAAAGTGTTGCCAGACGACAACAACTAACTGCATTATAAGTTCAACGAACCGTGGATATATTTCAAAGGAGATAAATCTAGGTGCGCTGAAGTTTGTAGTAATATATCTCCGTTTCCGTACTATTTATTTTTGAATTTCATATTTCTTACAAAACTGCAACGTCAACATGATCCTTCTAATAAGTATTGTAAGTGCGAATGGTTGTGAAGATATTTCGATGTTTGGATACTAGGTAGGTATTCAATCAAGCTCAAACGACTGAAATGAATGGATTTGGCTGACATTTTGTACTTTTTCATTAGGTAGAAGCTATGGTAGGTTTGTTGGGTTGTAAGAACGGGAATAGAATTCTAGGATGGGAAAAACGCATGTAATAGCTAGTTGGAATTGGTTGGCCTGTCTAGTTTGCTTCTTTTTTCCCCAAATATTCGAGAATTCGTACGAAAATTATGAATTGCATCTCCATTTTCGCTGACGTAAGCAAACCGCTGCTTCAATTTAATGTCTACTTTGCATATTCCGGGAATATCATTAACATAAGTATTAACCAAAGTGATAAATGTGATGAAAATAAATCTTTACTGATGGTATTAGTTTTGGGATTAATTCACATGCTGTTTAAACGTCTTAAAATGTAGAGAGTTCTCATTTCGTAAGAATTATTTCCAGTAGCTACCATAGGATATTTGCTTTACAGATCTATAGAAAAAGGATACAAAAAAACTATCATAAAATTTATATAGTCCCATTAATTCACTGGTGACTTACGGGAAATTAGCGGGTCCGGCCGTTATGCTCCCATTCCGGGTTGCCCCCGGCCGGTATGCCCCTACATAGAAAAATTTGTTATTCCGGTTTGCCCCCGGCCGTGTTGCCCCCATTTTCTTTGTAACAAAACTCTTGAGCAAATACTGTTGAGAACAAAAGTGTTTTTGAATTTAACTTATATTTATTTTATACTATGTATCATCGTTTTAGACATTTAGCGGCTGGTATCACACTTCGAGTTTCATTTGTACATTCAGCATCACATCAAAGTATTCATAATAATCTTTATGCCTTGGTTTTGCACCTTCCTGTTGACTGATATTTCAGATATTTGGTACATACTCTTAGTTCGAACAATAATACGATTTAAATTCAATAAAACTGTTGATTTGTTATGTGTCATTTTGAAAGTTTGTCGTCACAATCGTTCTGACAACAGATATCCGTGGTTCTGATGCTCACTGTAGCTACTTTAACTTGGATGATTTCTCTTTAACCTGTGCTCACATATCTCCTCCGCTTTAGTGGAAGCTTGGCTTTAGGAACAAAAATAATTACCAGCCATATCTCAGTACAACAGATCTTAAGCTGCCCTGCACGTACATGTAGGGAGGAGTTGGACGAAAAGTTTGTTATAATTAATGGCGACAGGAAGCGACTTTAATTAAACTAAGTCTCGGGCGGAACAACGCAAACTTTCACTTTGCTACTAACAAACCTTTTTTATGTTTAAGCACGTCTCAAAGGAACGCGTAACTTTTTTTAAATTATTGTCTACTAGCTTTTGTCCGCGGCTCCGCCCGCGTGGATGTCGGTTATCGCGACCAAACATTGTCTTTTCATTGCCTATGTCCTTCCTCAAGGTCTAATCTACCTCTATACCAAATTTCATCAAAATCGATTCAGTGGTTAAAGCGTGAATGCGTAACAGACAGACAGACAGAGTTACTTTCGCATTTATAATATTAGTATGGATCCTAAGTGGAAGGGTATAGAGGGCATTACCAACGTTCTTGAGGCCACATCTACCTTCATTTGCTTATTGGTACACCTGCTAAACTATGAACTAGAGCTTCTCGCAGGTTTTCCACTCAGGGTTTGGGAGTTAGAATTACATAACAGCCAAACTAAACCAATTAGGTATTAGAATTAGCGGCCCCGGGCTACTATCTCAATTAAACTCCATTTTAATATTACTATAGGCAATATAGAAAGATAGTCTATCTAACATTCTTTTATTCTTTGTTACAGTTGCTACTCAATCCCAGCGAACAACATGTCGGGGGGTTCCCACGTATCCCGAACGACCTTCGGGGGTGCGGACTCTGAGATCTCTGGGGGGAGTGCCCCGCCGTTACCGAGCCCTGCTTCTGCAGGGGCTGCGTTGGTCTCTCCAGAGACTCTGAGCCGACATAGCAGCCCCCCTCCGCTACCACCGCACCCTTCACACCAGCAACCAGCCCCATCATGTTCATCCCATCGAGTGCACTTAGAGTCGCCTTTAAGGTATTTATATAGCACGCATTAGCACTAATCAACAATGATTGACAGCTATTAATTCGAACACAGTGCGACGCTTGAAGCGTTTGGATCAATGGGCATCAACAATTATCAAAATATCTTCGGTGTCGAATGATATCAATCAGTTATCATGTTTTGTTAGTATTATTAAATACTAAACACATGAAAAGTAACTGATAACATAACCAATAGTAAAACCGGTAACAGATGGAATCACAGCAGTATGGCTCGTGATTAGGTTGTTTTCTTATTAATTGTGGTATAGGTTTACCTTAAATGTCAATGTCTCCCAAAAGGTTCAGGTAACGGTTATGGTAATTTTAACCATTTAAATACCAGTAATCAGTAGGTATGTTCAAACTCTGTTGTAACGTAACTGTAATAAAATATAAATAAATATCCGTAACACATCGTATCTATAACAGTTTTCTATATTTTATAAATAACTTAAATATTATATGTGAGTCTTTAGGCTGTAACCACCCATGTATGATAATAACTAATTACAAATAGGTAGGTAGATACTAATAATAGTCACATGAATATGGAAGTTTGTTAGTGAGTTAAGGTAAGGTTTCATTAGTGTGACATGAATTGTAATAAGCGATTCAAAAGAAAGTTATCATCCCGTTTATGGCTATATCATTTCTACATCGAAAATATTTGGAGATCTTTGATTTCTTCACGTAATAAAAAAATATGATCACGGAAATGGTGACATCAAATTAATGAGAAAGTTCAATAGGTGGTTCAATGTATAAATTGAGTTGATACTGCCGATAAAAATAAGAGTCAAAGCGTTCAATCGATAATTACAGAGTGTGCTATGAACAAGGGCTCATTTACTACTTTTTGTTATCATACAATAGCAACGAAGTCTGATGAGACAGGTCAGGTCAGGACTCGAACCGACTAAAACGCACGCCGTCTATGGGTCGAAGGGCAAAGCCGAAGGTGAAGTTGTAGGACAAATCCCTCGCAGCTCGGCGAACCCAGGGCCATTTCTATTGATCTAGCCCTCCTCGGGAGGAGGGACCGTGGAGTACCCGACTCTTGAAGGAATTTTTACAGCATTAAGTATGCTAACTATACAAATCAAATACATAGGGAACTCGGACGGCACGGGACTCGAACCCGCAGTCTTTCCCTTACAGGGGGAATGCCTGACCAATTCGGCTACCGAGACACGCCCGATATGAATCAAATTTCCCATCTTATACGTCTTTACCCGACTCTTCTCTGGAAATGGAGAGGCGTGCGGAGCCGCGCGCGCTGCTTCTACTACAGGCGGGCAGCGAGTTACGCGAGTCTGGTTCGCTCTCGCCGCTACATCAATGATAACTGAATAGCCATCAAATCTAAACCGGTGACGTAATAAGTCTGTTAGCTGTGAATGACCTGCCTCTCGAAAAGTGGCAAGTCTTTAGTTGAATAGATCCAAACTAATATTGTAAATGCGAAAGTAACTCTGTCTATCTGTCTGTCTGTATATTACGCTTTCACGCCTAAACCATTGAACCGATTTATGAAATTTGGTATAGGGGTAGATTAGACCATGAGAAAGGACATAGGCTATCTTTGGTCGCGATAAACGACATCCGTGCGGGTGGAGCCGCGGGCAAAAGCTGTTTTTTAATAAAGACGATAGTATTCGACCACATGTCTCCTGCTGCTAGGTTGCGCCTTGGAAGCGGTGGTAAACTTAGATTAAGTAGAATTAAAATTGACGTCAATAAGAAACAATTTTATTGTTCTATATTGAAAAATAAATGACTATGACTATGACTATGACTATAGTGGCGCTTGATGGAGATATACCGTGACCTGTAAATACTTTAACACCAGAGATCGCATGTTGGTATCCACAAAAGGGAAGGGGAAGGAAAAAAGAAAACGCAAGAAAGGGTGGAAAAAAATGTTGAGCCACTGCTAACGTCGATATTAGATTATGAGGTGGATTTTTGCTTAAGCCGACCCATTTACTCGCACGTATAAAGTACAAACGCCGATAAAGATAAAATATTCAGAATTCCTCAGAAATTTGAGTAGGTATATTTAGCAGCTGGGCAGTTGTGTGCTTGTTTGCCACAGTTATTGTGATGATGCTTGTGTGCCTATTTGTCACTGTACCTATTTGTAAGAAATAAAAAAAATCAGCTCAGTGCGAATCGTGCTATTACTTTGAAATTTCATTTTTGTACAGCACCAAGGGATGGCATTCAAGATTCTTTTCCCCTTTTATTTATGATACGGAACACGGAACTCTAAAACACCTTATACATAATCGTTGATAAGTATGATAAAGTGCTGTGTTTAGTCGCATCTTGGCTTATTCACGTACGGGGGACCTTACGTAGCTTAGCGGTGCTTAGCCGAAATCAGAGCGAAGCAAAAACTACGCTAACTGATATTAATTGGATTGAGACATGTGCAAGCGTCTTGGGCGACGAATCGACTAAGTTCTGTAAGATTTACTAAATGTTTTAGTTGTTTGTCTAATTCTATAAAACGAGTAGGCATACCGACAACTGCTCTTACGATTTAGATTTTTTTAGGAACTGTGGTAAAACTGATGAACAATGCACATTGTGTACAAATGTAGCCGCTACTAATTGGTACACCAACTATTTTATACCAGCCGTGCCCCACGGTTTCACCCACCGCACTCGGTACTAGGAGTGGAGGATCAGAGGCTACAATCACAAAATAAGGTAGCACAAAGCCCTCTTCATTTGCCGCATTCAAAGCTTAATGGGTGAAATTTAGAGCACAATGTGGAAGACACGGATCAGCCCACTCCAGTTTCAGAACCATTTGTTTACGGGTTTATTTGTAGGTTTATAGGAGTTGGAGTTTCGAATGAAATGCGTGCTAGTGATGGCTGGATTTTTCTGTATTATATTAGTAAACTATCGCAGCCTACTGCAGCTGGACACAAGCCACTTCTAACGTTGGGAGGCTACGTTAGAAGTGGCTTGTGTCCAGCTGCAGTAGGCTGCGATAGTTTAATAGATTTATTGATACGAGTAATTAATCGACTCGTTGATTCTTCCACGCTAAGCCTAAACCGCAAGAAATCTTGAAATCGTGGGATTTTGAATTTGGAATTTCTTTTAGCAACGAAATTTCTAAAAATCTTTTCTTAGTTAACGGTTATACCCTCTCCATTTTCCAGTTCTGTGGTTACACGTTTAGATTATTAAAGGTTGTATGAAAACTTTCCATTGATTTTTTTTGTGAATTTATTCCCGGGAGAAGCTGGGACCCGGCCCTCTAATATAGGTTAAAAGTATGTATACACATGATACAACTTTATATGAAAAGATGTATATGTACTGAGATATTTTGTTAACTGTACCTAATCATTAATTAAGCTAGTGGTTGGAATAATATGACAAGTAAGATGATTAACTATATGACTTTTGGCCGTAAGAGTGCGTTCATTCATCATCAGAAACGAGCTCTACCGCACAACCTTTCAAAAGACAGATTGTGTACTTGAATAGAGGAATTCACACATAAAACCTTTTTACATTATCGCTGTCACAGTCAATCTTTTTTATTGAAATAAATTATGTTAGCGGATTTATTTCTTGAGTTATTTTGTGTTATTATTTTATGACTTCTTTCTCAACGTTGTTGCTTTGAGTGCTTCCATTTTGTACCCACAAAACTGTACCCACAAGCTAAAAGAATACTAAATATTCCATCTTCTACCTCCTGCAGAAGTTCATTACAAATTTTGCCCTGACGTATTGTAGCTAGGCATATGTTATGATGTTCATCAGTACCTACGCACCGTCAGCAAACAAAGTAATACTTTGATACTTGTTCAAAATTAGTTATCTTAGTGGCTATATAAAAAAAAGTCACTTAAAGACCAATATGGTGATTTCATATTTACGAAGTTTGGAAGTCATCTCAAAGTATAGTTATCATCAGATTGATTTTGATGAACAAAGTACTCAAAATGATCTTAATTCCTTGGTTTTCCTGCATTCCTGTCGACGGACTGTTCTGATATTTGGCACACACCTTTAGTTCGGACAGTAATACAAATTAAAAAACCAGTTTGATTTGCTCCTAATACCTCAGTTTTAAGATCATTTTGAGACTTTGTAGTGAAGATATTTCTGACGCTGTCTGTACCTACATAATAGTGACAGATATTACTAGGATTCCCGTAAACCCTTCCTGCTAAGGCAAGCTTGCTACTCTTAGGAGTTGTTTCACATCGGTATTGCCAAACATACATTTCCACAACTTTCTTTCTGGTTCTTCTTCTCTTCTCTTCTCTACTTTCACATCCATACTAATATTATAAATGCGAAAGTAACTCTGTCTGTCGGTCTGTCTGTATGTTACGCTTTCACGCCTAAACCACTGAACCGATTTTGATGAAATTTGGTGTAAAGGTAGATTAAACCTTGAGAAAGGACATAATCTATGTTTGGTCGCGATAAATAACATCCACGCGCAATCCCCGGGCAGAAGCTAGTTCAAAATATTAGTAGGATTAAGTTGAATGTATAACACCATTAAACACCAAAGTTTTAGTAAAGTGTTTACTATGTGGGATTTGGACTCGCAGTTTCTCACTCGCAAGAGCAAGTCGTGTGAAGTTCGCCTACATTAGTTTATTTAGTGCAGCGAACTGTTATCCTTATCCTAATGCTCTATTCATCAGTACTTTCACCTGATTTGAATAATACTGCTCTTAAGCTGATCCCATTACATGCAATACCTTACACTACATGTATATGTAGGTATGTTGTTTGTACATTTGTGAACATAGCGGGGAATCAACATATATGATTGTTGAGAAACAGTCATAAGTTGTACCAAAAAAGCAAGAAAAAACTTTTTCGCTGTTTACCGCCAATACCAATTCAGGGCCTCAATTCTCTTAAAGCCACCGCTACTGCAAAAAACGGCATTAAGTAATAGACTTTAAAGCGATGTGGTTAACACACAGTATTTATTCTAATGAGCCCTAACTGGTAAAGCACTCCGGCATGTTATCGGAACGATCCAAGGTCCCCCGATATGACAACGCTTAAATCAAAAGGGCTATATCAGGGCTAACCAACACCATTTATTTTCAAGTTTTGGAGGCATTTTTTGTGAAGGGGGGTTTAAATTTTTTTAATTTAATTTTTATTTTATACTTTTTAAATTGATCAAGCCCTTTCATTTGATACCCATTTCTGAGGGAGTAGTGATAAAATATTAATTAGTAATAAAAAATAATAATTAAAAATATTATTAATTTTGAAGCGGTGGCTATCTTGGACGGCTTTTCATCTTACATAGCTAAAAATACTCCTTACAAACAAAAACAATTTTTAATAAGTTATCAATGCTTTTGTAATAAAGTTTAGTTTACCTACTACCTTGCTGGCCTGTTAGGCTCCTGTAATAGTTTAAGTACTTACAAAATTTTGTTTTTGTTCACCACCGAATTACTATAAAAATAAAATACACAAAGGTGAACTGCGTGTTTAAATACTTAGAAGCTCGGCAGGTTTTATTTCGTCGTACTGATATTTTATTCGCGTGAGTAATCCCAGCTTCTGTCAGAGATTTACCGACTTGTGGTATTTCGCTGTCGGCTTTAACTGGCTAAGCTGCATACACTTGTAGTTGATTGTGTAGTTCACTCTTCAAGTCTGCGTCGGTCTATAAGTAGTGTTGAAATGGTTCAAAAGATTTAAGTTTTATTTTTCACGGTGCTTAGTAGGCTTTATGTGGGTTATAAATGTGATTATGTTTTGATTTATATATCTACTTAAATCAGTCGTATGACAGGATAATGACGCAACTATGAGTATAAAATCTTCTTTATAATAATCGTTATACATAGAGGTCCGGTTCTCAGCATTCCATGGATTCACCGTGCCGTCGCCGGGTCCATGGCGTGGTACAGAGAGGAACACTGTGACGGCGCATGAGACTTGCGACCCAGGTGTAGGTTTAGGGTGGCCACCTTGTGATGCATCAGCGCTCACCTCCACCGTCAGTCGTGTGGGGGAAACACGACTGACGGTGGAGGTGAGCTGATGCCTATCCAAATTAGAACTTATTTTAACCAGCAGATTGTTTAAACTAGATGCTGAGGAATTAATTACAAAAGTATTGAAGGAATAATGATCTATTATTCATATTCAGTTGACGACTGCAGACTTTTTGTAAGATTAGTCGTTCTTTGTACTTGTGTAGATATTTCTACACCAAAAATACGTATTAAAACATCAGATATGTGTAGCATATACCACCACCCACGTACCCACGTACGCTCAAGCGGTGGAATGAACTCCCTGCCATGGTTTTCCCAAGTGACTACAATATGGGGTTCTTCAAGAGGGGCATTAGAAGGTTTCTTCAGGGTAGGCAGCGCGAGTGTAACGCCCCTGGTGTTGCATACGTCTATAGGCCGCGGTAACCACTTTCCATCAGGTGGGCCGTGTGCTTGCCTGCCACCTAAGTGGTATAAAAATAATAATAATAATGCTTGAGACAGTTAAATCAACCTTTTAGAGTATAAAAACGAACGGGTTGAACCAATTTATGAGGGT
The DNA here is from genome assembly GCA_914829495.1 of Eilema sororculum. Taxonomy (NCBI): domain Eukaryota; kingdom Metazoa; phylum Arthropoda; class Insecta; order Lepidoptera; family Erebidae; genus Eilema; species Eilema sororculum. The sequence goes on from OU618538.1 coordinate 16,520,752, forward strand.
TGTTTGATAGTTTCATTATTTTTGCTTCGCATCAAAAACAAAACTAATCAAATGTAAACCCAACTTGCGCAATGAGACCCTTAATATAAATTTATTGTACTGAGTCCAGTTACAACTTTTTCCGTTGCAGTAAAAGAACGTACTTTTGTTAATTCATTTAGTTTTAATCTAGTTTTGCGAAAACATGAGTGTCGTAACTTTTGTTACGTTCGTACGTGCTTCGAATTTGTCGGTTTATCTCTTTTATTTTATTACTAAACAGTTTGTTTGTTAGTTTAGTAATACCATTTCGAACCTTTGATGATAGATGGTTGTCGCCGAGCATGGGGGTAACAAGTGAAGCCTTTCCTTGGTGATTGCCAATGATTGTGATAGATGAATGGATGTATGGTATCCCTTTGTTGGGTTGATTAAAATTTTCTTATTTTCCTCTCCTCTGTCCAGGTTATCAAGTCCACCATCAATGTCGTTGGGAGGCTCGCTGTCCCTGCAGCCGATGTTGTTCGGTCCATCTGGTGGTCCACCGCACGCGCCGCTGCCACCTTCCCGGAGACTGTCCAGACCATCAGCAGCTATACAGCACATGCATGTTATAAGCGCGTAAGTAGATACAATGTTTTTTGTTCTTTTGGTCCTACTAAGGAGGTAACCAAGCATATTAAGTATGTAGCTATGACGTCACGGTAGCATATTTAGTAGTCACTATTAGTGTCTTAGCGTTATTCACGGTTACATTTGAGGCTGTACTGACACTTGATGATTGAGGGAGGAGACGCATCCGAGTTGACAAGTTAGACGGCAGTTATTCCCCTAAAAGTTGTATAAGCCAAATCAAAAGAAGAAGGAACAAACGGACCCCGAGCTCCAAGTTAAAAGATCCAGATGCAACCGAGAATAAAACTGAGATGATGATTCAAAAAAGCTTTATGTAAATACAGATTTTATTATAGATTCATCGAAGTAAAGGTAAATATGAAGGGCTAGAATTAGAAATAAAGTAAAGCCAACGAAGCGAGAGAAAAAAGGTAAACAATGTTTCAGCGGTTCCAAACTTTATTATTTGAAAATGATATCACTTCAAGCGCGTTCCAGACATGAATACAATTGCTCATAAGAGGCGGATCTGACAGTTTGGAACCGCTAGTTATCGCAACGTAACTCAGTAATGGTCGCTTTGTTTACCTTTTTTCTCTCGTCTCGTTGGCTTTACTTACATGTCATTTGTTTACATCTCGTATATCACTTTCAAATGTAAATAAGCAGCCAACCGTAACTAATAGTTACGTTGCGCCTAAGAAATTACATCAAACTGTACGATTCCAATTTGTCAGGATTATCTCCTACACGATTTGGAGTTTTTATTTCTATTGCATTGCGTGATGTCATAGCTACCAAAGTAATGAGACGATTTTGTTGTGAATATTTTTGCTTAAAAAGTGATGCGATCGAGAAGGCTTTTAATGTGTGGAGACTTTATAAATGCAGAACGCTATTTAGCAAAGAAAAAGAGAAGTTGACTTAGAAGAGAAGTAAGCAAATTCGAACTATTTTGAATTCCAAATTGCACTACATTGCGCTATAGAAGTTCTCAGGAATAATGCTAGATAAAAAATATTTCTTTTCACAAACAAACATAACATTTAGGCATTAATGCATTTCTGCCAATTTCTGCCTTTTGTATTTCTACCCTATTCTTACCATATAAAGTTTATAGTTATTAAGTTTCGAACTTAACAAAAACAGTACAAACAAAATACATGTCGTAACCTATATTTGACAAAATATCTATTATTTTGTCTTTTGCAATAGACAAAAATTAAAAAAAAAGCATAATGCATGTTTATTCCAGTTACCTTATGTACAGAATAAATAGCATAGAGTTATCGTGAATGTAGCCGCGGGCAACAGTTAGTATTTAAAACAAAAGAAACAAAATTTATATTATTTACCAGTACCTCATAGGCAAATATTCTCAAACGCTCTAGGGAAAAATTTGAATGCGAATTCAATTTTTTCCCCACAACTTCCACGCAATTTATTTCTCGTGTGCTGCATTTGAGTTAATAAATGACCATTGAGAGCTGGCGAAAAAATGTGCTCGAACCAATCATTGGCGAGGCGGTAAAATTACTGCAATGAAAAACGCCGGAGAGAGTGCGGTGGCGTAATAAATTACAAGAATACGTAAAAGCTTGCAACCCTGCTTGAGCTCTTTCGGTCCCCCCTGAAACTAGAGGGCAGACAACTTTTTTTACACAAGTAATATCGATATTTTATTACGAATGGATACTTTTTGGTGTACTGTCTAAATTCTTTTTTGGCTCAGATGGTTGTTAAGTAGGTAGATTAGTGAAATTATGTAAGTAAAAGGGCCACTGATTATGATTTTAGCGCCGTACTTGGTTATAGGCTAACAATGATAGTAATGACGTAGACCTAAGTATTCGATATTAATTTGAACTCGTTATCTTTACGAGTCACGAGAAAAAATCTTATAACGCTACCATTTTTTCACTTAAGGTACGACGCCTTAAAAATCAAACAATATCAAAAAAAATTGTGTAGGTTTCGTTACTTAAACATCTTTATACATTATTTCAATAAAATCTTTTAATTAAATTATATCGATATATAAAACCCCATCACTAAAATCACAATTCGCGCTCGCAAGGGAAATTGCATTTTCCCTACTGAATGTGCACTCTAATGAAAAGCTCTCAGAGCGGTGACACAATGTACCCTAGTGCTTGGAAATTAACAGAGGTACACATTTACATAGAGCCTCTTGAGTGGCTGTGTTGTATTTACGTGCACTGTGCACAGTTACCACAAAGCTGGAAAACATTTCTACGTTCCGGTACCTCGTTTGAAGAAAACAACAGATCTGTATACTTAGTTTTGTTTTCCTTGCGAGTTTATTCTAGGTTTTTAAAGTGCTATATGGCAAAAGGGCAGTTATAATTAAATATTATGTGGGTATTCCTGAAAGTGTGGTGTGGTAAGTGAATAAATATGTTTATAAAAGTATTTAGAAAGTAATGAGGTACGGCAAATTAGTACCTAAGTATTAAAAATGAATTTAAGTAGATTGCGTTTACGACAGACATTTTCATGTCACTGTCGGCAGTTTACGCAAATATCAATCATTGATTTCCTTTTTCATTTAATTCCATTCAGTTTCATTTTATTTTTAGCGAAAAATAGCTAATCAATTCCGGCTACGCACGAAAAATTATTTAATCCGATTGTAGTATCGCCTAATAGATCCAATCTATAAGTTTTAACAAACAAAACAAAAACAAAAAGATCACAATACGATGGTAGCGCCATAAAGTGAGGACAAATAAATAGTGATATTTATGTAATTACATTAAACTTTTTGCTCTGATTACAGAATTGGAAAATCTATTCAGGACAACTTTCATATTGAAATGGCGAGACACAATTGACACAAGTTGCATAAACTACTGAAATAAGTTTGTATCCATAAAAGTTGTGAATGCATCCTAGAAAATGGTGTTTGCTTCTGCAAAAATAAAAGAAACAAGAAGCCAGTTTATACAAGGATTATTTTAAATCATATGAACTAAAATACTTTTTTGTATTCTAGGGTTCTCAACCAAAACCTTTGGAGCCAAGTCAACCTCATTTGCAGGCCGGTACATTTGCTAATTGATTGTCGAGGACTTGGCAGGCTTAGTAGTAAGATTAGTCAATCTTATCACAGTCCACTGCTAGATCTAGGGCCTCTCCCAATGTTGGGAGGCTTTGGCCTACTGCCAGGCTGGTTGTAACAGGGTTTTATTTCGAGTTTCTTTCCCTCGCATTGATATTGTCTGCGTATTTTTTCGTTAGTCGCCTAGTACGACACCCCTCAAATGAGATGGACTGATGATACTTTGTATTCTTCTCTGTTACCACGCGGACGTCAAGACAAGATTAGTATCAAGCATGATTTGTTTAATTTCTTGGATGTCCTCCTGTTTTTTGTTTAAAGAGTATTAGAACCGAAATTACTAATACCCCTCCAGCTAAGCTAAATTGCTTGTGTTAGGAGAGTGGGATCACATCGGTAGTGTTATGTCCAGGATTCGAACTCGGAACCTTTCGATCCTAAGGCCGATTCTTTAACCACTAAGCTACCGAACGCTGGCAAAGGTAAGCATGCGATATTGAGAGCTTCAGTTTGATTTCTCGATGCAACAATGGGTTACCTACTTTTTTGTGCCAGGAAACTGAAAGCACTACTAAATGTAATAACCAAAAGTAATCTCCATTCAGTCTCTTGCTTGCGACAATCTTCATTCCGACGGATATTCAAGTAGCTACAAAGAGAGTGGTCTGGTATAACAATGAAGTGTTGGGGACAGAGGGAGTGTACTTTCAGACAGTTGACCTAATTTGCGAATTGCTGACAACGCGGTTGTTTGAATAATTGGCGCATTCATTATTCAAATATTTTGGGGTTAAATATATGTACATATTTATCGGAATAGTGGTTCAAACTATACTTACTTTACTAATTTAATTCGATTAGTAAAGTAAGTATAATTTGGTCATTTAGACATGGTCGGTGATCTTTATTTCATTGTCGTTTAGTAATCATCTGTAAAACCGCACCCATGTTTATAATATTTTTTTAAAGAAATTTACCCATATATAATTTATAAAAGTCTGTTAAAAGTATTTAAAGTTATTTACGCTAGGGACTGTACATTTTTTTACCCATACGAACCCATTCACTTGCGAGCGAATAAACTGTAATTGGTACGAAATTGGATTAGCGCCATGGAGCAGTAAATTCAGGAAGTTTTTTTGAGTACGAGTTAATATTTACCCTTTTGCATGTTGTTTGGAGAAAAAACTTATACCGACATTACAGTAGGATTGAACCTGCGACCGAGTCGAATGCTTTATACCAAGACACATAGGTTGCACTTGCCATAAGTAAGCAGTAAAGTTTCGCACATAAACCGTATTGGTGAGGCATTTCGTTTTAGATTAATCAGCAATAACTCCGCGAAAAAGACCTTCGTAAACAGTACACAAAAATATATTATAATACTATATCACCCTAAAACGCACTTCAACATAACAAACGCGGATAGATTGCAGCAATCTTTCAAAGCACAATAAAATTGTTTAGCAAAAAAATACGAAGACAATTGTGCACGACACACCCTCCATTCTGACGTTACATTTAACCCATGACGTCATAATTTTAGCTAGTCTATGAACAGGAGGCATATCATTGTCGACAACGGAACGGTTGCAACAGTAAGTAGGTACTGACGATCGCTGTGGGGAGCCAATAACACGCCGTTGTCATGGCAACCGTGCGTGCTCGAGAGGACTCCCCTTCCCCAAAGGACCGAGCACTTAAGGAAACCAGAAAACCGTGACATCTCCTTCGAAAGCAAATTTTAAAAGAAACGAACGAACTCGATTCAAAGTTGAGAGAGAGAAGGTTCATTCTATTTTGGATAATGTTGGACGTACTTTTCTGTACTTCAACGTGTTTTCTAAGATATATTACTATCACGATTATCGTTTGTCAGCGATGGATTAGATTTAACATGTGTAAAGTTCACTGTTTTGAGTTGATTGGAACAGGATTGTTGGTTTCGAAATTCAAATTATGTTTGAATTTGAATCTGTGATTGCGTTTCATATCTATATTGATTTTCCGAACAGCCACCAACGATGGCGTCGCGAATTTAGCTGTATGAATAGCTGAAATATATCTAATCTGTTTACAAAGCGATGTTTGTAAAACAAGATGTTAGTAGTCTTATTATTTGATTTTAATTCTTATTTTAGACTGTCATAAGTGCGAAAGTTTGGTTGCATGGATGGATGCTAGTTTGTTAGTTATTCACGCCTGACCAACCGAAATTTGACACAGGAATGCAATTTCTTAGTCTTTGCATATTTTCCTATGTGTACGCACAGGAAACGAGATCAGTATCGAATAATAATAATTTCTCGAAACAGCAAAAGCGTGCAGTACTAGTAGAACTCACAGTACCGTGGGAAACTAATATACCTAAAGACCACGCTATAAAAATAAACAAACACTTTGACTTGACCAACGAGTTAACAAAAAATGGCTATGTGGTTAAACTCTATGCCGTAGAAGTAGGAGCAAGGGGAATTCCAGCTAAATCCCTGTATAACTTATTTCAAGACCTCGGATTGCCAAGAGCTTCAGTAAGCTCTTTACTCAAACGAATATCTAAAACGGTGTTGATAGGATCTTACCAAATTTGGATAGGTAGAGGAGGGAACACGACTGACGGTGAGGTGAGCGCTGATGCATCACCAGGTGGCCACCCTAAACCTACACCTGGGTCGCAAGTCCCAGGCGCCGTCACAGTGTTCCTCTCTGTTCTACGCCATGGACCCGGCGACCGCACGGTGAATCCATGGAATGCTGAGAACCGGATCTCTCTCAATCAATCGAATATTGAAATTACTTGGTGGCATGAACCCATTCTCAACAAAAGAATGTGCGGACTATAAATAGAAGAAACTGTTATCATTCGGATACTCCCTAATAAAGCATGCAAGTGCCAGTAAAAGGATTTCACTGTAATAAATTCTTTAGGAATGGCTATGAATAAAAGTTTGCCGCTAAATTCAAGATGCTGCTCTGTTATATCGTCTCATTTCATTATTACGACTGAACGCAAAGATATTTCATTAAATTGAGTACCTTTCAGAATCTCCATAGTCGAATGTTCAATTTAATAAAATAAAAATGCTTTTGTCCAGGCTGCCTTGCCACGGAGCGTAGTCGAACACTGCGTAGAGACGTACATTTTCGATGTTAATAAAATGTTTTCGGATAAGTCTTGTAAGACTGCAGATGAAGGAGGAAATATATTCCATTAATAATGCAGGTTTCACGTCACGTCAACGTCATACGGAGTAATAAATATTTGTGTTAAAGGAACATTGAATTGAATTCCATATTCGTTTTTGTTAGCAAATAAGAAATTAAAAATACATCGTCATGGCTTAATTTGGGTTTCGTTCAGTCGTAAGGTTCTGTTGTCGATGCCCGGGTAGAGAAATATTGAGATTTTCGGTTAAGAAATTCTCTGTAAATAGCATGAAGTCTGGATAAGAGCCAGGTAGACAGAAATAGGTTCAGCCCCCATAACGTGAGACCAAAATTTGAATTAAAAGAAATACAAAAAAGGGAGTTCGCTGATTCGAATCATTTAAATTACCCTGGACTATGTCAATTAATTGTGTCTAAATGCCTCCAGAACACCTTAAACGGTTCCTAATGTAATCTAAACTAAATTCTATCACAATATTGAATTGGTCTGATAATAATTCACAAATGAAAAAAGTCATAGTAATTCAGAACGCAAAGAGCATTTTTATTGTATCGCACGTTTCTATTCTCGTGCACATCACATTTTAAATTCTTTGTGGACCACTAATTTGTGCTATTGTGAGTCTAAACTAGGTGAACTCAGCCATTAACAAAGGAAGGAAAATAAATCCTGTGGGGAACCCCATTGATTTCATCTATAGAAACTAATAAAAGAACCCATTTTAATATATCCGGGGAGTTTGGAGGGAGAGGTTTTTTGGAAGCAGATATATCGAAGTTACCTTTTCTCCCCTTTTTTGTGATCGATCTCATTATAGGTCTTGGAAATAACAGTTTATGAATACAGCAATTAGGTAGTAACAAGTAAACATATAAAGAGTGTCTCAATAATAGTGCACTTTTTAATTTTAAGATAAAAACAAGTATAATATGACAGAGTTGTGATATTTTTATTGTATTTTAAAGAACACATGTACCGATTACACATGGAATAAAATATCCGGCATTTTCATGAAATTTTCCATGACTTTTGCACAGAGATGTGACTGTATCTCACCGATGACGCGTTGGATTTCCAATTTGGGCTCAGGAATTGTTTCGGGTTTATTCGCACAAACTCCAGATTTCACAAAACCCCAAAGAAAAAAATTGCACGGCGTTAAATTGCACGATCTTGGTGGCCAGTTGACATCAGAATTCCGTGAGATAATGTCTTCTGGAAATCTTTACTACAATAAATTGATTGTTTTGTAATGAGTTTTTGTATTTTAATTACTATTACTAATTGTATTTTATTTGTAATTGTAACGGGTTGTTCTTTCGAAAAGCGCTCCATTTTTAATAATCGGAATAAACTGAGGTGACAGCTGTAAAATTTCAGAGTTGCCACTTGCATGAAACAAAAAATATTCCAATTTTAAAAAGTCCACTCTTACTGAGACACCCTATATTACTGGCTCAATGGAATATTAGAGGCATTGAATTGTTTAACTACACTAAAGATTATTTTTGCAATTCTTGACTTTTTAATTATATTAAGTCAGTTTCTAGTTTTGATGTTTTAGTAAGAATATGATTTATTCCAATGGAATGACTGTCGTTGTCAGCACTCGACAACCGAAAGTGATTACGGTATTCTATCCAATGACGTGTCATTAAGCTGTTTCACGCTTTGAATTTCAAATAAAATACATTCAATCGCTTTTGCGTGACCTGAAAAGTAACAAAGACACGTTTTAACAGATTTATGGATCGATGTACAAACGTACGGAAAACTAACAAACAAACATACAAACAAATTTACTAGCTGATTAGATTTTACATCTAAAATCTTAACAAGGCGAGGGCAGAGGTGGAGGTAGGTATACTCAACCCCTCTGAAACCACAGCAATTAAATTACCCTCCTTTGCGTCGCGCAGTCGGGTAAAAAGCAATAGGCCAGAGCTAATGTGCTTTAACATTTAGCCCTGGCCTGTCTAATAAAAAATAATTGAGAACTTCTCCTTTTAATTTGCTTGCCTATAAATAGGTGTTGATTTCGGAAACTACCAGATTAAAAACAGTCTGGTGTAAATGTTTGACAAAAACACCGCAAAATCCCGACGTTAAATACTTATGCCGTCAAATCCGACAACCCATTAAAATTGAGCGCGAAAAATTACTGCCGCTTTAATGAAAGCTCAAAATAAAGCGAATGCTAAATTACGTTGTAAATATGGAGTAATTAGTGCGGCGTCGGCTGATTTCAGTTTAACTTCATACGTTACGGAATGAGTTGTTACTCATTTTCATAATGAGAGGTTATTTTGAAACCATATTGAGCATCATATAGATATGAAATTACCACCATCATAAAGAATGATAAATAAATTTCTGTCTTCATAATTAGTGAATTTATGATCACCACAGTGAATTTATTTTTATTATATACTAGCTTTTGCCCGCGGCTCCGCCCGCGCGGATGTCGGTTATCGCGACCAAACATTGCCTATGTCCTTTCTCAAGGTCTAATCTATCCCTATGCCAAATTTCATCAAAATCGGTTCAGTGGTTTAGGCGTGAAAGCGTAACATACAGACAGACAGACAGACAGACAGAGTTACTTTCGCATTTATAATATTAGTATGGATATGGATTGATGATAGTTTTTGAAAAGCCAAAGATTTTTTAGACTATTTAGATACATTTGTTATGTAAACGAATACGAAATCTTTATATCTACAAAAATTTATTGGTGTACCTAATAAACTTAAGAAGAATTTTAAGTATCAGATGACAGTAATTAGCTTTTTGCATAGTTTTTGCTATAATTCTAAGCAGCAGTTTGTCGTAATAAATCTCACTATTTTCCCCAAATTGCATTCTGCTAAGTGAACGCAGGCTTATATTATTATCACTCCCTCGCAGTAGGTACAAACGTCCAAGCCCTAAATACAATGAAGACAGCTATAATGTAAGGGGGCTTTTATACGGTAGTGTCTGTGCAAGTCAGAAATTCTGTGAAACGCATTCTGTGGAAGATTAAAATGGAATTTATGCATGTTAAACAATTTTAATTGGAATTAGATGCCAACGGGTAAATTACTGTGCTCTAACTGCATCAACACGTCAAATGGTCTGCTTAGCTTAGTAGGAAATGCTTACCATCGCAGTACTGTGAAAAATTTAGGAACATCATCATTTGGACGTTATTCAGATTGCATTCGAGGCCAAGATACCCGCGGAGCTCAGGGTCCGCCTACCGACTCTTTCTCCTTCCTACCTACGAGTCTATCCCTTCTACCTGGACCCGGCGGGGGCGCTATTGCCAGGCATTTGTTACCCACTTAACCTTGCCGAAAGACATGGCCACACCAGCGAACAATACTGTCCAATCGTTAATGATTATTAGAAGTTTATCAACAGACGGGAAAATGGTTTAATTATGTGGTTAAATTATAAATCATGCAAAATATGTGCGCTACTCTGAATCTGCCTATAATATTTGTAGGTACCCTATGGCCCCAATGACAACGGGCGTTCATGGAATGATTTGATTTGGTTTCATCCGGTGTCGGACTCCTGAATTTTAACAAGTTGGCGGGCCCAAATTAGGAGGGTTGAATTTATACTACCAATTGTTGTCAACGCTATAGTTGTGCCTATGAATATTATAAGAATTGTGTTTCTGTATGAATTATGAAAAGGATTGCTAATCAGTGTCAACTTTGATTGTTATTTGTGTTGCATTATTATAATTTCTGTTGATACATTCAAAGTTTGAATCAAGGCTTACAGGTCTTCACAATCGGGAAAATTAGCCCGTGATTTTCACGTTGAAGTTTTTAGTTAGGAATGATGACATATAAGTATGTAAACCATAAACATAATACATACTAACTTAATTTTATGGTGTAAACAATATAAAAATTTGTGCGAGGATTAATAAAGTAAGCGCCTCTTGGGTCCAAACTAAGAATGTCAATAACAAACAAACAATAAGTTGATGAAGTTTTATCACAAATCGGTAGAGTATAAAATACGAACAAACAACTATTGATTTTCTTATACATTAGATATAGCCTAGTTCGCAGGGTATCCTAAATACATAATAGATTGGCTGTTGGCTGTAATTGAACCTCGCTCGACGTTGTTGACATGTAGGTAATTGATAAATGATACATATTGCCACTCCTTAATAACATGTCGGCATAATATTATTTCAGTAGACAGTTTAGGCTATAATTGTGTAATATTCAGGTGGCATATAAAATATTGAAATACCGTCAATTCGGGTGCGTGAAAATAGATTTTTCAGTTGTAATTTCATGTTCTGATGTTGTTATATGTGTAATGAGGTTATCTGAGTGTAGTTTATTCGATAGGAACACTTACTTATCGTGTTAATTAAGCAGTACCACTAATTAAAAAATCATATATGTACAGAACAATTAAAAATATCACATGAATAAAAAATCTAATGGAGAAAGACATAGACGGAACTAGCAAGTGAAGCCACTAAAAGGAATACCAAAATAGTGACATCTCACTCGCACTCGTGCGTGCTCACAAAGAACCGATTTGTATGTAGTTTTTTTGTGTGAAAGGTATATTAGTCGGGAGTGTTCTTAGCTATGTTTGAAAAAAATCGGTCCAAAATGGCCGCCGCCACAAGATGTCGAAATACATATTTCTTCATAACTCCCTCAATATGGGTATCAAATGAAAGAGCTTGACTAGTAGATCACTTTAAAAAGTATAAAATAAAAATTAAATTATCTTTTGAATTGTTCCGATCATATAACGGAGTGCTTAACCAGTTAGGGTCCCCCTACATGGCAACCGTTAAAGTTAAAAGGCAAACTCCATTTATTTTCAACTTTTTGGAGGTGTTTTTTGTGACGGGGGTTTTTAAATTTTTAATTTATAAAAACGATAGTGTAGGTATGATAAAAAAGGCTTTACTTGCAAGCTCTTCCGAGCTACTCAGCATTGATTACCCCTAACAACGCAAACATTATTCATTCAATAATGCTTATTTTTTTAGGGTACTGTATAAATATGATGGATTTATACCGAGATATTTGAGAAGCTGAAAAACAGTTAACTTTAAAATTATAGCAAGTTGCATTTGAAATACTAAGTGTTTATACTTCATAGTTTGTATGATTATAGATACTGATGTTTAGTGTTTATTTAGAGTGTATAACTACCAAGATATTCTACGGTTGGGTGGTCAGCAACAGTAGATCCCATAAAAACCAAAACAAGAAGCAAGGAGAGCGGTCCTCTAATGAACAAGCTTTAAATGTAACTGGGAATGGTGCTCGGATGAAGAAATCTACAAACAACGAATTCAAACAAAAGGACACGATACAATTAAAAATTAATTTAATTAGCGTTCTTTGAAGTTGATTGAAAATTAAGATTCTTTCTTAAATAATTTCTTTATTAATTAAAGGAACGGAAATGTTAAACGAACTTTGTGAACTGAATGCAGATATATTAATTTAAAAAATAAGTCATTATGTGCAGCCAGGAACGATAGTGTAGCTAAAAAATAGTCCTAATAACTTTTTTAATCTGTGCAAGACACTCTAATGCATTAAAAAACTGACCACCAAAAAGATATTTGGTGCCATAATTTGCTTAGATTTGATTATGGGACGAAAGTTGCTCGAAACTCATCACAATTTTTGAAAATGATTGCGTACTCCAATGAATACCACGGTCACTTTTAACTTATGATCACTTGAATTGCGATTGATACCAAATAGATGATTGGTACCATATTTTACTCGGAAAATAATTTCGCTCAGGTTATACGCTGTATAAGTTTCTCAGTGGACAAGGGTTTAGTATGTCCCGGTATTTATTCCCCCAAGGTCCAGCTGCTCGTAAAACAAATAGTAAACGTCTTTTGTCCACCGAGTATTGTTCGAAACTCCATAAATTATCCCGAGGTAAGGCGCGGAAGCTGCTGGGGAAATGTAGTCTCGAAAAAATTATTTAGTCTAGGTAAGACTTTTGTTATTTCTCGTCTTCCTTTGTTTTCTTCAAGCCTTTATAAGTTTATACCTTTACATTAACTAGGTTTATTAGGTTATTACATTTTTATTCGAATTTTCAATGGTGAAACTATGTAATAAAACCATAGTATTGTATCTATGATCCGAACTTGTCATCAATTTAACTTAGGTACTAGAGATGAAGGATGTCGTGACGGTTTGATTGTGATACGAGTAGGTACATTGTTAATTAAATTAGCTGTGTAATTAGAACAACTAAGCGTAGTATTTTGCTTTACTACTTTGATATTGATTAATTTAGATATAACAACATTAATAATATCCTAGATACTACTTAATTACGCCATAGGAAAGTCGGCAGTCAAACCTCGATTTAGACTTTTTTTTTACCGTGGGGGAACCGTAGGCCCATGACGGCAGCGTGACGTGATGGACTCACCTTGATTTAGACTGGTAAAAATAATAAAATGTTGCTAACTTTAATGTAATTTGTTTGTGCAGGAGCGATGCATTAGCGACGACCCTGTCTGCGCTGTACGGGAAACTTCTCGTGGTGATGGGCATCGCTTTCCCCATGGCTGAGGTCATATCCACGTACATTCCACCCTCTTTCTATGAGGTAAGCTATGACGCACTGTTCTATATTCAAAGTGATCTATTTAGGGGTTAGTTTTAAGAAAATTGTCTGCGTCATTATCTGACGTCATTATGGCGGGGAGAGTAAAATCCCCGCCATAACATGTACTTACTGCGAAGATCCGTCTAGTATGAGTTTACAAGTCACTGAAATGATTTTATTTTCAATATCGTATGCCCATTTGGTAGTAGGTAGGCAAGTTATTATTTTTGAACACCGGTAGTATGATCATGTCTCCGTTCCGTCGCGTGCAGGCTCCATTTTCTCTCTCTTGTCCACTCTATTCTTTGCAATTCACTTACTAGAGTACTTTGAGTACCGTGTATCCAGAGGTTAACCCTACCGTATTAGCAAAAAAATCCTCTTTACTCTTCTAGTTGTTACGATGGCTGTAGGTATCCGTGGAGATGTACTTACGCACGAGTTACCATTACAAACGTATTCGAAGTATCACTTTTGTGCGTGATTGTATTTTAACTTTTTCAAATGAAGATGTACAAATGAGGTCAAATGGAAATCGATGTTTGACAGAGGGTCTAGTGGAAACTAATGTAAAAATGAAATCCAAGATTGAGGGTCCAATTCTAACATGGAGGTCCAGTGGATCATATTTATAGATGAGGTCGAATTTTGAGGGTCCAGTGAGTACGTAGCCGAAAAAGTCAGTTCTACACCAAATAATAAATATGCACAGATATTGATGGAAAGCATTCAATAAAATTCACAATAGGTTAGGGTTTTTTTTTATCAACTCACTGCTATGTGTGTTTATTCGAATGGAATTTTGTTCGCGACGAGCTAGAATTCACTTTTTTAACATAGCCGCTTTATTTATCTATTCTGTGACATAGCTTAGAATTTTTCCCCTATGCGGAATAATGTAGAATACTATAAAAACAGTTAGTTCATATATAATGTCCTTATTTCATTAGAATACTTGCTGACCCGGCGAACTTCATACCGCCAATTTTATCCACCCGCGTGGCATCTGATCCTGTTCCCGCTGCACGCTCTAGTATATTAAGCATGTATTATACATATAAACCTTCCTCTTGAATCACTTTATCTATTAAAAGAAACCGCATCAAAATCTGTAGCGTAGTTTTGAAGATATAAGCATACATAGGGACGAGGAAAGCGACTTTATTTTAAACTATGTATTGATGATGATTAAAAAAAAACTAATTTTATCCTATATTTTCAAGTATTTAATCAAAAATGTGTTGTAGCATACATTTTATTTGGCACTTGAATTAGCACAAGGGACTAGGCGTACTCTACTGAAGATTTTGTTAATTCAAGGCACTTTGCTATTGTGTTTTATTACGCTCGTAACAGTTTGCAAATGGCTGTGTACGTACATTTGAGGAAAAAAGTCATAAAGCATTTTACGGGACATGTAGAGATATACTAACCCTTGAAGAGCGAGAACCGCACTTGGTCTGTTTTTTATGACTTTTTTAGCTTTTTATACACTTGCCAACCACACGCGAATGATAACCGTTCTTTTTCTCCGTCCATCTTTAATCTACATTTTAGTACAGTCAGCGTCATAAATATCTTAACGACGAAGTCTCAAAATGATCTTATAACTCTCGTATTAAGAGCAAATCAAACTGTTTTATTCATAGTGGTATTATTATCCAAATTAAATGTGTGTACCAAATATCAGAACAATCGGGCAACTAGAAGAGGGTAAAAAAACGCAATTAAGATCATTTTGAATACTTTGTACCTCAGTATCTTTTGATGCTGACTGTACCTCTCCCATTTGCATGCAAATTTTGCATTTTGGAGACCGAGATCTGTTCTACCAGTGCTCCTTTCTATAATTTGGTTTTATTTTGACTGTTGCGCGACTGTGGTTTGATTATCCTCCAGAGAAAAAAAATCCTCAAAAGGCAATGTGCATCTATGAGCAAATGGACTAACTTACAGGCACCTCCTACATACCTCATACACACATTTGTGGGTATTGATTGTTTGTTATCTGAATAATATAAAAAAAACCTTATTTTTGTTCTTAGGGCTTCTATCTCTACCTGTACATCGGCAGTATGGTGTTTTTATTGTACATGTATGCTGCACTGGCGAGAGATAGGTCCAAATCTGCACCGGACACTACCGTATTGCCAAGTAAGTGTAACTTTGTTATCTATTTGTATATCATACCAAACCACCATATTTATGTTGTTGAAAAGTTCGTAAAGTAGTGAGAGAGAGAGAGAGGAGTAAGAGACAGAGAGAGATTATGAGTAGAGGTACCTAACCGGTAATAAGGTGGATGGTTTACTTGACAGAGGCAAGAAGAAACGTAGGAGATGATATCTGTCAGACAACCATGACATAGAAAAAAATGTTCTGCCAACTCCAAATAATTCCAAAAAGGCAAATCAAAAACGAGATAACGTTCAAATGATGCCTAATAACGGTACAGACTTTTTCAATTTTCCTTTTTGCCCAAGAGTGCAATCGCCATTTTCAAAAAAGTTACATTGAAAATATATTCTGTAATCAAGAAATATGCATAGATACCTACTATTTACTAACAAAACAGATTAAAGAAATGCAGTTGTATCAAAGAATATAATTTTTTTCACAGTTTACTCAATGAACGCAGTTATAATATCGAATTTAAGTAGGTATATCCAGCCAAAGATTTTGTGAACTGAAAAACTTTTTGAAAATGGTTTTTTACCTCTACCGGTTTATCGTTATTCTTTAACGCGTACTCTCAAACATGAACTTTCATAAATAGAAAACGGTATTCTTTCTTTCAAGTCGTGGAAATTGCACCATTACCTCAAAGCGACGCCGACACGAACTACCTCAACTCAAATATTAAACAAACCCCGAAGTGCCGTGAGCGTTTTACTTGAGCGTTTTATTCCAAGAACGATATTTTTTGGTTTCGTTCCAAATTACCAAGTGTACTTCTTATAGTGTTGCCATCGTTTGGATTGAAATACCCTTGATTTTTAACACTCTTCTTGCACTGAGTATTCGGACCCATGTAATGCGAGGATTAAGAAACACGAATTATTGTCAAAATAAAGGGTAGATTTATATAAATACACTTACATTTTACAGAGATTAGAGATAAAAAATATTATATAGAATATATAAAATAATGTAAATCGATGTTTAATTGAGTATATAAAAATATAATAGATATATAGGATCCAATTTTCCTAAGAGTGGGGTAAATTACCATAAAATGGGCACACCGACGTCTGGGAGCGTGACGGCTAAGTGCCTTCAAGTTCTGGGCGATAACAAGCAACGAATTTATTTGAATGGAGGTGCTTGTGACTGAGTTCTGAGACACTTTTATTACACTAGTACAAGAGTAACACTTGAAACAAAATCATTTTCTATTTTATTCCTTTTTTATCTGTTGTAGACAACTAAGATAAAAAAAGTCGAACTGAGTGATGTCCTGTGATGACGTAAACAATTTAAAAAACGAATGTTTCAGAGTTTTATGACTAGAAATTTAACACGTTTAAAATTGTAGTTACCAGGGGATAGACTTATGAGAATGAAGCACAAAGTCTCGTTAGACACATACTTACATTTTGAGAATGTAAAGGAACATAGTAACAATAACATTAACCCAAGGAAAACGTATCAAAATTGAGTTTATTTAGTCCTTTAATCGTAGCAAGTGAAGAAAGGCTATCTCTGTCTAACACGATGGCAAGATGGTGACACTGTTTATATATGTTATCATTTTAATAAGTTGTTTGAAATATAGAAAACAAATAGCTGTAATATCCTAAAAGTGGTTAGTGCTTGGAAGGTAATGAAAGCTTTTGAGCAAGGATGAAGTCGTTAGAATGATAGTAGCTTTGTTTTCAGACTCCATGTCAGTGGGATAATAGAATACAACGAAAACGTAGATACTATGAATAATTACAAAGGGAAGTCTCGCAATGTTTGATAACTTAAAACAAAGCGAAGAACACAAAGGATGTTCATAATATTGCTGAAAATTCTTTGATTCATTATTCATTCCCTAGAAAGTGTACAAGACAGTAACACACAAACACGTTGTACCCGAATAAGGTACAAATGCATTCATAGTTGATCCGTAAAAGGTACAATCGAGTAATAAGGTGTACGTCAATATCTTTTTACCTACTTTTCCTTGTTTTTATTCGTATTCTACGTTTATTTTTGCTTCTCGCAATTGTTGCCATGGTAACAGACGAAATGAATTCACTTTTAGGGTTTCGTATCAAAAGGTTTCTAAGACGGAGACCTTGATGAATATTGACCATTAGGGGTTGAGTAAGAGCCCCTGAGTCCAGTACCTAAGTGGCTGAAAATTGAGACCAGTTTCAATCTTTTGCTGACGGATTTTTTATGTTATCACTTCATAAAAGAGCTTGTATTGATTTTAAATTACATAAGTATTAGCTCAATAACTAAATAAAAATTTAAAACCCCCCAATACTCCCCATTCCCACTTTAACCTCCATAACTTTTAAACGGCTCAACCCATTTTCATCAAACACGTCTTAGAACACTTGCACGTAAGTCATCTTTAATACAATGAAAACTAAATTGAAATCGCTTCATCCGTTCGGGAGTTATGATGCCACAGACAAACACGTCAAACTTATAACACCCCTCTCTTTGCGTCGGGGGTTAATGAATGTAGAACTACATATGTACCTAAACCCAAAAGGTGTGGGTGCACAGAACGTTTATCGTTCATCAGGCTGCAAGTGAGATTACTTATTGCTTAGTGATTGAAGCAACAGGCTTTTCGGTAGTCACCTTAAAAAAAAAACAAAAATACCAAATCCAGACGAGTAGAAGATCCGATCACAATCTCCAAAGTGTTAATATTTTTGGATATTGGCACACCGGTTAAAGATTGTTAAACTATGGAGTTCGTAAGTATCGATATCGAAGTGGCACAGTCCGAATATGCAAGGCCTGTGGAAGGTTTAAGTCTGGGATGTATTTTCAAATTTAAAGTTGCGTCACATAATCTGCTATTTTTCTTCTTCTACATAGCTTCTACAAAGAGTTACCGCAATTTGCTAATTACAAGTAAATTTTATTATAAAATCATTAATGGCGAAACGCTAATAACAGCTTTTTAGAAAAAAAAATGTATAAACTAATGATCTTTTTATTTATTTTGTATTATTTTGTTCTTAAGATTTTTTCTGTATACCTAACCAAATATGTAACAATTGTGCGCTGTGTTTTTAAAATAAAACATTTTTTCTTTCTTTCTTTTTCGAGAAATTCTACCAGAGTCACGTTAGCCACGCCAGTAAATTTGTTTCTGTGTGTCTGTCCCCCAAGAGAGAGTGGTCGATCAGGGACGAGTGGTTAGATTTTAGGGGCATTATATAATATTTCTCTACTGAACCCTACACAAGAGTATACGAATCGCACTGCCTCACTTTTTGTTTTTCTTTTCATCCTCACGATTCCGTATTCTTTATTTAAATGATGCGGAAAATCTAACAGAGGGCGGACAAACATGGCAGTTAATGTTGCTTGTTTCAGTTTCACGGCTCCTTTCTGTTGATATTTCATTTTTATTAAAATGTATTATTGTTGGATCTGACTTCCGGTTCAGTTGAGCGAATGTTGGAATGCCTTGTGGTAAATAAATAATTTACTTTATAATTTGCAGGAATATCCATCATATTATAACCTGTGATTTTAACACAATGACCTACTGCCGATCACATATTGCTTAAATCGAATATTTTAAAGACTAAACTCTAAATCAATCCATATCTATACTAATATTATAAATGCGAAAGTAACTCTGTCTGTCTGTCTGTCTGTCTGTCTGTCTGTATGTTACGCTTTCACGCCTAAACCACTGAACCGATTTTGATGAAATTTGGTATAGGGATAGGTTAGACCTTGAGAAAGGACATAGGCTATGTTCGGTCGCGATAACCGACATCCACGCAGGCGGAGCCGCGGGCAAAAGCTAGTAATAAATAGATTCAGAATAAATATCAATTTTAAATAATTTTTTCACATCACTCTTGCCTGTAAGACCTCGAAGAGTTAAGCAGAGGTGTTTAACACCCACATTTCACAAACTATAATTTTCCGTCCCACGTTACCTTACGTTTACGTTTATGTTACGTTAACCTGTTTACTGTCGGATGGAGAACAGCCCTTTTATTAATCCATACTAATATTATAAATGCGGAAGTAACTTTGTCTGTCTGTATGTTACGCTTTCACGCCTAAACCACTGCACCGATTTTGATGAAATTTGGTATAAGGGTAGATTAGACCTTGAGAAAGGACATAGGCTATGTTTGGTCGCGATAACCGATATCCACACGGGCGGAGCCGCGGGCAAAAGCTAGTTTTAAATAAGGGTTTAATAATTATATAAGTAAGGTTTAAGGATTATATAAGTATACTATAATGGAATTAATCATATTCTTAAAGATTAACATGTTGCTATTTTATTTTAGAATCCGACTCAAGTTCATCACCGTCTGAGTCGGACTCATGTTCTTCGCGGACGGAGAGAAGCACTGCGACCGCTGCGCACCTACCGCCACATCTTGCTGCCAAACGCTTGTCGCTTGGTTTTGCGCTTGCCTCACGGGTGCACCACTACGGCAGTTTCTACCTAAGGATGGGAGCAGTTGGTGAGCTTTTCCTATGTTATGTTTACTTACATAATGTTCGTTGCTATCGGTAGCTTAGTGGTTACTAACGAGAAGTCCCGGGCTCGAAGCATTTCACTACCGAAGCAATTAAAATACAAAAAATATTTTCAGCTTAGAATTGAATACAATTAAAAGAATAACTAACGAATATTTTATATAATTGCTTACTACATATAGTCGGGGACCTTAAATGAACACCGTAAAATATTAGCAGTGTTCTCATGCATGATCAGTTTAATCGAATTTAAATATCCCACCAGAGAGGTCAATTTGTCAGTGTTTTACCTCGCTCAAAGTATTGGTATCGTTATTCAGCGGGGTAATGCCGCTAGCCTTTTGGGCACGGCATCAGTAGAGGTCGATGAGGAGAATTCTACGATCCCTAAAGTTACAGTCTCTTCCTCTTCTTTTTATTTTTAATTTCTAAAATACTAACAGTTTGTATTTTAGTAAGCATTTTATTGCATTTGTTTGTGTATTTAAATCCACAAAATCATATTGTTCAAAGTACTAGTTCTAGAAACCTTAAAAAGCCAGTAACCTAACTCATGCTTTTCATTATATTATTGCAAAATCGTGCACTCATTTCCTAAAGGTTGATAGTGTGTTTGTTCATCACATTATTGTAAAACAGTTTGTTACGATACATAATTTAATATAATATATTCAACATAAGGGTCGACGTTATTCTATGATATTTCAAGTTAATCTCACGGCAACTGATTTTCGTAATTGTTGTGTTAATACAATTTGCCTCGCTAAGTAAACTATATCCTGTTTACTAAGGTTGAACCGAGTCATGGATTAGTTGTCCAACTTTGCTCTAAGAGCTATCTCGTCTAGAGCGACGACGTAATTCAATAGAATTCGCAAGTAGGACGAAGTTAAGCTCCATGGTAACTTTATTATTGTTGTAATCTCTTTGCTTTGCTTTCATATTTATTTAGATAAGGTTATGAATTCTAGGGTCCGCAACCCCCTGACCTACTTTATTTTTAGTAATATATGCTGTACAGTCAGCGTCACAAATATCTTGTCGACGAAGTTACAAAATGATCTTAAAAATTTGCTATCAACAACATACAGACAGACAGACAGACAGAGTTACTTTCGCATATGTAATATTAGTATGGATATGGATTATTGTCTAAATTAAAGGTGTGTACCAAATATCACAAACCATCGATCAACTAGAAGAGGTCGTTCTCGGGTTTCAGTTAAAAAACGAAATTAAGATCATTTTCTACCTACTTTGTTCGTCAACATCTTTCTGAAGCTGTACTGTACAATGTAACAATACTATGTTTAGATTTTGCTATCTTTGTGACACTTGAAGTATTTAGACTTTTGGATTTAAAGGATTTTTTGGTTTTGTTTTCTATGTGGGGGGTTAGACTGGGTTTAATTTATTTTGTTTCAAATTAGTCACTTTTAGATAAGTGTATTTTTTCATTTCTTATTTAGTGCTCCGACTGAGACCACCGCAGACACAAAAACAGCTGCAGTTATATTGTAACTTTTAAAGAGATATTTAATATCTATCTTTCCAGCTTTTGGTATCGGGTCTATGATCTACTCGGGCCTGGAGTTCGGTCAATACTGGGAGTTGGAACGGAACACTAACTGTCACAACGTGCTCCTGGCACTCACACCCGCAACCAGGATGGCATTCATCTTCATCCAGATGTACTTTATCTTTCTGAACAATGAGGTTGGTTATAACAATGTCCATAATGTCACCTATAATGTCACTCTCTAAAATTATTCGGTACGCTCTCTCCATACAATGTTACTCTAATAATGCACCTACTGAGTCTTTCTCTGCACAACCTTAGGTTGACTGGTAAAGAATGCCTATGGCATTAAGTCCGCCTAATGCACTTGTGCATGAAGTTTTATAAATAAATAAATAAATAAAAAATAATCCTTTATATATTATTATTAATTGCATACCTAACCCGTTTGATAAACATTGCATAAAATATTTTCAGTTATACAATATCATCAATAGTACCCAATTAGAATCTTTCAGATATATTCCCCCAAGCAAGGGGGTTGTTTGTGGTTCATTGGATAATGAAACCCATTGCACGTCCAAAACTGTGAATAAGACATTGATTGTACAAGTAATAATGCTTAAAATGTAACTTTACAGATGAAAGTATATAAACACAAGATAGTAGCAAGATTTGGGCTGATGCATATGGTCGGTACAAACCTGAGCGTGTGGCTTAATGTCCTCGTACAAGAGACGAAACACGAGATACTTACCTTCTACGACCCGGAGAATAAGACTATCGGCTTGTCACATAGACTTGGTAAGTAATTCCTTGTATTATATCTTGTAATTACAGTACTCGGCTTTAGATGATTTACTTCAGGAATCAGAGAGAAAGGTCAACTATGATTGATTCGGTTTTGTATAAGGGTTTCTCCATCGTACATCAGACCGGCCCGTAGTTTGATGCATATTATGTCAAACTATTAATCCAATGTATTTTATAGGCCCATCCCTTACGGTCTGTCACTTCTCTTGTAAAACTAGCTTTGTAATTCTTGCGAGTTTATTTAAACGGTCCACTAATGAAAATACTCTTAGCCGAGGACTTATGTCGTGACGTCACGATACAAAAATGTGAACCTTTATACCGATATTCCTTTCGGATGGTAATGAATACAACAACAGCAATAACAGAGCGACAATTTTAAAAATACTTTTGTATTTTCGGTCGA
Organism: Eilema sororculum; assembly: GCA_914829495.1. NCBI lineage: Eukaryota > Metazoa > Arthropoda > Insecta > Lepidoptera > Erebidae > Eilema > Eilema sororculum. Next base: position 16,543,652 of record OU618538.1, read on the forward strand.
ACGTTTATTTTACTGGTGTGAAATTCTCACGGCATGTGTGGACTGAATCGCACTGAATAAACCGTCACACGTTCATTTTCTGTCCTCTGTGCAAGTATCTGTATCAATGGCCACACGTCTCACTGCTTTAGTCAGAAATGCAGTAAAGTATTACTATAGATAGAACGTAAAAGGCGTGTGTTGTCCCGGATGTCGTCACTCGCCACGTTCAAAATCCATTACGCCTTTTGGAAAATAGTTCGCCTTTTCCGTCACTTTTCGTAAAGAAGTCAAAAGTAGATATTGCATTTTTGATATACGTTTTTGTTATAGTGTTAACACGAAAAAGTTACAAAACTTTTTACACTTTTATATTGAAAAAGAAAATGTTTATTTTGTACAAGTCAAATTGAGGAAAAGTTACGCAGAACTTTATTTTTTGGAAAGAGTAAAAAGTTTTTACGTTAGTTAAATGGGTTACCTAATGTTCTTAGAAGTGTTGGAAATTTAAAATACAATATTAAAATAAAAATTATATATATCAGATAAACTAGAGATAAAGTTTTCAAACAAACTTCTTTTACTTTTTAATGCTGGCAGCTTTCGCTTTATGAGCCTTACATAATTCATGACACTAGTGCTATAGGTGACTAATTTTAATATAAATATGATATTAAACAAAGTATATATTTTATAGTTATGCTGCTAAGTCACATGCAGTTCTGTTTAAAATATTAGGAAGCCAGGTGGCACGCTTCCGTAATAAAGAGTTTGTTTGATTATATGAGCCTTATGTCAAATGGTTTATACTTACGTAAGCTTCTCATCCTTTTAAACTGTATGATTATAACTTACAACTAAATATAATATCAACTGATTAGGTAGGTTGGAACCAATTTGACGCATCCAAGATTAAATAGATAGCTACTCAATGTTCAAAAATATAAATCGTTGCATGAATACTTATGTCACAAAATTCATTATGAACGACAGGGTTTATTGGTCAAAGTACGTATATTTATAAAATGTCTATCTTATGTAAATAATCTTCTATCTTATAAATCTTACTTAGTTTAACAAATAGAGATCGCCGGGGAGTATAGCAATACTTAAGTATTATTTAAGTCAAAGTCAGTAACGAGTTATTCCTTTTTTTTTTTCATTTTAGTTAGGCTTTTAAGGTCCTTTTAGGTCAATTTAGGTATTTACATTCAATCGATCACGTATCGTAAACGTTACTTTCGGTAAGCTTAGGCACTTTTAAAAGATACGATAACGCAGTTCAATCTTGGAATAGAGTCTCCAGACATGGACATGTAGGATTGCTGCAGTAAAGTTATTGGTGTATGCAAGTAATAATATACTATATTTCTTCGGTCGCCTTTTACGAGTCTCAGGGGTACTGTATACTGGTCTAGGGCGACCAGCTACCATACCTACTTACATACGACAAGGACAAATTACGCGTCTACAAAGTTAACCCTCTGAAGGAAATTGTGCGACAGTGCCAGGAGATATGGGAATTAGGGAAAGACATTCGTTGATAGATGATAAAATCATTAATCAGATCTAATGTGATAGCAACGTTCTGTTTATGAATACGGCACAAAAAAGTACTTCTAATCAGAATAACCCCGATGAAAATTGGATGGGAGTAGATACACATTGAAAATTTAGCTTTGTTTTGGGTTATGTACCTATAGGTAACAGTGAGCGTAATGCCGTCAACCGGGTCATATTCTTGTTTGTCGTATATTTTAGACCAATAAAAAAATGTATGTAGCATTTTTAAGATATTCTTAATGAAAATACTCGAACTGTTTTTGTAAATAGAACGCAAAATGTATTATAATTTAAACGTGACCCAACCCACTTCTCACGTGTTATAGAAACACAATATCTAGATACTTGTGTAGGTATATTGTATTTTCGTAGAGGCAAACCACGTTCCCGGTCAACGTACTCCCCGATAATACCCTTTGTGTACATATAATTGGATTAATTATTGAGACTGAACATTCGCTTTAGTGGGAGATTGTCACAAAGTGGCCTTCGCACTGATTTGATTGAGATGTTTACGGGTTAATGGGATTCTGAATTCTGAAATTCTAACTAGAAAGCAAATAATATTTTTGCTTTGAATTACCTCAAATATACGAGAAATATTTTATTTCTTCCGCTATCTCCTCTCCCTCTGCATCAGTTCGAATCCACAATCTTTGTACAAATTGACAGATGCCAAAATATGTAATAAAATCGTCAAGGGAAAATTTCTACAGCGATATTTTCTCGTAAAAATTCTACAAGAATTTTAGCCATACACTACTTGACATCAATAATTCAATATAAATGTTTGTTAACTGTTCACGTGAAAACGACTGAAGCAATATTTTGCAGATTCATTTTAAACACAGACGTCTAATTATAAGAACTCTCTTAGAATTATTAGAATTCTCTTTATACGTCTGTGATTTTAACATAAGGTAACATAGAATAATATTGGCGAAAAGTCTAAAATTGTCAAAACTTTATAGATTATTATTTTTTGTTTTGTGATAGAGTTACTTAAAAATTCCACAATAAACTTTATTATAAAGCTTTACAAACCATAACACAAATAAATACATGTTTTGTTGCTTACGACAGGAAACGACAGCGGTGCTAATAAATTTATTTTGTCCATAAAATTTTGTACACTAGTAAAATACGACTCCATTATTTTCATACTTGTAGCACAAACACAGTTTTATTGGTCAATTTCTAAAGCTTTATTGATTGCGCAATCTATCAGTCGATCTTGCTATTGTTATCAGTAGCATAAAAAAAAAGAAAAAAAAAATAGTTCATAAAATGTTTTAGTGAAGTATAAATGCTAAGAGCTCGAGTCAATAGTGACTCTAGTTTTCAATAAGTTTCTGCCATTATTTTGAAGAGAAGAATCCTTCAACCTTGAGAAGCGTGTTTGAGATATGGTTGTGTCAAAAAGCTGTTGTTGTTCTAAATCAATAAGTGCACTCCTTCTAAGAAATCCAGGGACAAGAAACCAGATGTACAAATAGCTGGTTTGACACTGGGCTTTCCGCTAATTAAAAGGATAAAACCCCAAGAAAACATTACCTACATAGTCTCACTAAAAAAAAATTTTTATTCTCATCTGTCATTCATGCATTTTCATTTTTACTAGGATTAGTATAAATGCTCCATGTTTATTAAATTAATACAAAGCAGTCTCCTGAAACGGGGTCACAAGTAGAGGTTCGATTTACTGGTATGAACCGATATCAAATAGGTGCAGATTTCCAATTACAATTTCCCTCATCAGTGGCAAACGTCACAGCGGTATGTTGATTGCGTTCCGCTGTGACCGACCCCGGAAGGCATTGTGACCCAAATATTTACCCGTCGAACGATCGGAGATAATACGTATTGGGCGATTTAGCAGCATCTATACCTATATCAAGTTCATCTACTGAGCTTGTTGATTTTATACGCAATTTCTATATCGGTTGCGCTACTTATTTCTTAATTGCACCCTAACCTCTATTAATCTTAGTATAATTACCAGATTTGTAAGTATAGTAATAAATCTCTATCAATATAGATATATTGAATTCAGCAAATGAACGACATATTTTATCGAAAACTGATTAAAATCGATAGATATTTTTATTTATGTAGGACACGTCAATTTGACTTCACCTCCCCTGATTATTAAGAAAGCTGTTTTTTAATGGAACTGAAAAAAAACATCGATCATTCAAATTATTTTTATCTTGGTTTCAGCGTTTCAAAAGGCGTTCGCATCCCTCGCCACTGAAGTCCCGCCATCTCATCCAGCAGCCGCTCATCTGCGCGTACCACGAGGCCTCAAAGGTCCACATCATATCTTTGAATGCCGTCGAACGAACATCATGGGTTCCTTAGTTCAGGACGCATCTCCTTTTTTATTCCCTTGCACCATTGAATACTCACTGATTTGTGCTGCGATTCTCTACGTCATGTGGAAGAATATTTCCAAGTATCCTTCAAAAGACGTTGCTGCTGCAATCGTCAAAGCTCGTATACTAGAAGGCCTTGCGTACAAGAAATCCCCACATTTATACAGCGTCGACTGCGCGAGAGCTCATAAAGGCCTTTTCTTCGGAATTCTTGTTCTGGTGCTGACTATAATATCGTTGATACTGTTCTTTGTTCTTGTATCAAAGAAAGATTATGCAACTTTAGCTGTGGTAGAAGTAAATGTTTGTGAATTGGCATTATACGCTATGACAACTTTTGCAAGTTTAGCTGGGATGGTCTGTGTCAGGAAATTGAAGTATGATGGTAACAGAAACCTCGAATTGGATAATATTCTCCTCGTTGGAGCTCAAACTGGTATGTTCATTTATGGTACTTTTACCATTATTGGAGGACACTTCACGATAGAAAAGAATACAATTTTAATATTGATAACAGCTCTGTCTTCATTAATCCAGACAACATGTCAGACAATGTTTATTCTCGATGCAAGTCGAAGGTCAGCAAAAACGGCCGAACAGCTACGAAAAAAGCCTGGAAGGGAGATAGTAACGTTCCTCTTAGTAACCAATTTGGCGATGTGGGCAATAAATACTCTGGAGAAATCTCGAGCTGAATCCCATCCAGTTCAGCTTCATTTCTACGGTCTGTGGGCTTGGACGATCATAACTCACGTCTCAATGCCATTGGCGATCTTCTACAGATTCCATTCAACAGTTTGCTTATGTGAAATATGGAAACGAGCGTACAAGATGAAACCAGCCTACATGTAGCGACCGGCTCGGAGGTACTGGAGTGCACCACTGTCTTTCAGAATGTGAACTGTGGTACTTTCGAAATTGATGATGTAGGTGGTAGTTGGATGTTAGTGCCATAGTTTCAGCTAATCTGAAAATTAAAAAGATAGATGTGGAATATAAAAGTATGGATATTTATATGAATTCAATAGACGTAGCTCAGATTTTCGTCTTTTTGAAATGCATTTGTACCGCATTAATTTGAAAGTTGACTATTCAGCAGTCATGTTAAGTTATTGTATTAAAATATTTTAATGTGTTATTTATTTGTAGCTTTATTAAACGCTTTAACTATAGTAACTGAACTGATACGTTGATATTTAAATCGCAGTATTTCACTATAAACGGGTTGGATTTTATTGATTTTAGCGCTTTACATTTTAGATGTTAATTTTTCTTCAAGTTTTAGCGTTAAATATATTGTTAATATACATATTTGTGAACCTATTAATGATAAGTTATGTGTTCATATTTTTCTCTTATTTAAGTAGATGTAGTTTTAGATAGGATTTAGCTAGTTAGTAAGCATAGTAGAGTCTGTATTCCACATTTCACTTTCTAAATAACATTTCTGCCGAAGCATGAAGTTTTACGCACTCAGATTCAAAATGAATGTCTTCCATTAGGTTACATTGTTTTAGACACTCACTTTTACAGGATTCTTTTCTTCTACGTTTGAATAGCACGTACTCCATTTTACAGTGGGAACAATAAAATTCTATCGACCTAATTATACTTTTTGAAGGATTTTTAAAAATAGAAACAATACATTGGTTACGATAATAAAGTAATTTTTACTACGAAACGCGTAATAGTCTGAACAGATATTAGAAATTTTGTAGCGAATATTTTTGCGATGAAATGTAGTAGTGTCAGTATTTTGTATAAATTTTTTATCTTGTAGCAATACCGTGGACCCAGTAGTTAGGCAAAATGTGACACCAAAGTCTTTTGTAAGAAATATTTGGAGCTTATAATTGATTAGAGTCCAGTATTTGAGTAGAAATAATAAGAAAGTGGTCATGTTTGGTAAAAATTTATGATGTTTTATTGTCAATAGAGTTAGTGAGTTCGTCCACTTCTTATGAATATTGTTAGGTGCAACATTACGAAACATCTAGCTCATGTCAGATAAACAAAGATATAATTGCCATCTTTTATAGAAAGATCAATACAGAAACTCAGAATACAAACAGAGTTGTGCGCACATATTGCATGGTGTATCCTTTCTTAAGATTTTGAATTAAATAAAGGAAACAGAGACTGGTTTCCTAAATTATATTTTTTTCGAGACACCCGTGTTTAATTAATCATGTTTTACTATCATATTTCCTTTTTCACACAGTTATGGTTTTTGTTAAGTAGCTGATCAACTGTCATAGCTTCATAAAGCAAGAAAATTTGTAGTTGAAGTAATTGTCAGCAGATTTATTTACAGTTAAAATTAGGTATAGTCTGAAACCTTAAGTGTCTGTCGGTCATTCAATAAAGTATAAAATTCTCGAAGAATATCTAATTATCTATAGCATATTTTGTCAGTACCTATATTTATATTTTTAATATTATAATTATAACTTTGTAGATCAGCTAACATTTGCTCAAAAGTTACTTGTGATTGTGGCTATTTATTATTTGTAATGTTTGGTCTCTTATGAAAATACTAGTAGGTACTGTAACAGACATAAATATATATTTCATAGTTGCTCCTGTACTAAGAAATATTTAAAAAAATAAGATAATGCATATATTTCGTAGTTCGCATTGCAGTATGAGGTTCATTAGATGACGATTTCAGATCGATACCTACCAGAAGCTTTTTACATCCTTGTGAGTTAGTTGCAAAAAAATAAAATACGTAAGATTACGGTATGACTATTTATCAATGAACTTTGTCTTGCTGACTTTTACAGTTTTTTAAACATCATTTTACGACAGTGTTTTAGCCTAAGTTTGAAATTAACGATTCTCCAATTTGCCTGTTTGAGATACCTACATGATTGTACTAAGATTAATTATAGTTTATTATATATTGGTTACTATACATTCTGTACATGTATTTGTTGGTCTTAGTGTAAAGTCATTATAACTCTCTATGAGCGCTTTAATTGTTTTAGAGTTATATTTAAGTATACTATGTATAGTGAGTTTTAAGGAGTGCAATTTGTCTAACCGATGCTATTTTCAGAAGAACAGACTCATGTTAGTTGTCATTGGTGGTTGGGAGACAGCCCCTTTAGGTCTAAGATTTTCATAGATTAGTTGGATTCCAAGTATTGTCTACGTTATCGGTAGTACGTTCAATATTTGTGTGATCCTTTTAAATATTGGTCTTCACGTATCCTTGTCCTATCTTATTTAGCTGATTTGGAGCTACTAATTGTAGCGATGCGAAGCTAAGTCCAATCGCCATCTAGCAAAGACAAACCAAACTGCTTCGTAACTAGTAATTCTGTTACGAGCTATGAAAACTCTTTTAAAGTTCACTAGAGTGAACTTGCACTTTAGTGCTGACTCATCTTTATCCTGTGACTTTCCCTAAATGGATATTAGCTATACTTGCTATTATGATAATAATGATTTCTGCAAAGACATGTAGTTATGGTGTGCAGTGGATTTTTGCCACCGAAACAATCACACAAAATCTCGTACTGCACCACGTGGTTTATTAGATTTATTGCATTCCTTAAAATTCATTAGGTATATGTATTCCTTTGTATAATACTTATGTTCTAGTTTCTTGATGAAGTTCCAGGGAACTAATGTTTCAAACGTTTTGTATTATATGTAGGTACATTACTGTAGTTTTAGAGTCCTTTTTAAGTACTTTTATAATATTTATTGTACCTAGTTTATAAATAGGTGCGTCTTATAAGTACTTTTAATACTCGATATGAAAATTTTAGCTTTAAATTATATGTGACATACCAAATTTATAAATTATTGTAGAATAGGAAAGAATGAAGCGATACGATGTACCTACTTTGAGACAGACAATGTAAAATAGTTTTCGACATAGATAGCTGATATTTTGATCATTATAATCAAAAATCTAGTATGAAACATAGACGCAGCTAAACAATACATTCCTATACCCACATATGCCTACGAGTATTTTGAATTAACAACAAAGGTTTGTGCTACTTTATAAGGTCATAATTATTCTATTTCATCAACATCTACTAACTGAATGATTTCAATACACTTGGATATCACGTCTTCCCAAGAGTCTCCAGTGTAGGTGGATGGCACACAATCATTCCACTTAAGGCCTAGCTTGTTGTAGTAATCGGCATACTTCGTGACAATATACCTACACACGCACTGTCAAGCGTGCTATTTTAGATCTCTTTGGTGGTAAGCGCGGTGTGAGACGGCGGAGGCATGCCTATAAACCCATCATAGATTATGGAAGAACATCTGTTTTTGTCCATAATCAAATTTGTGACGTTTACAGAATCTGCACGCTTGGTCTACCTTCAATACTAGGTCTTTTCTATTTTGTATTATAGGATATTAATCATTGCCATTCTATGAGTTCTATGTTCCCCAGCAGGCTTAGTGTGGCGTGGCGACTTTCACGCAAAATAAATTTTAAAATATCATACAAAGTTGTCACTTTGTGAATACTTTTTGAATCATAATAGGTAATTCCAATAATGTTATAATGTCAGTTTGAAGGTAAAACCAAACCAGTCATACTCCATTCGCCAGTGTTTATGTAAAAAGTAATTAATATTATCTACTGTGTATAGTGTAAGTCTATATCTACAATTGTTGTAATTATTTATACATAGATTAGTTATTTTACCTTTGTAATCATTATACCAAATATTCGTTGAAATACCCTATAATTATATTCTTAACGATGGCATTTTTAGTGCTTTCAAATTATGATGTCTTATGAGTCTGTGACTAGTGTCATAGCTCAGTCAGTAGGTATAGGTAAATTAATAACCTGCTGTTTTTTGACAATGGCTTCGAGTTTATTTCTCTAATTTTGTGGTCCCCTCTATTTTGTGTATCGTCATCATCACTAGTCACTTTTGTACATTTATCAAGTTCAAGTTCTTTATTTGTTGAATATGGTACAAAAGTGATGTTTACATTATAATGTCGAATCTCATATTCTGCCGCAGTTCATCACTGAAAACAAATTAAAAGTCATATGAAGCTTTCAACAAAGAAACCGATATGATTTGATCTCAATTCTACATAATAATGTACATGTTCAGCAACAGTGTAATAAAGATTTGTAGTGTCATCATAATTTGCAAGAACAATAATATTTCTAAAATGCCTTTTGTAAAAATAGTGATACTAGAGTATTGTTTTTGATTATATATTTGTGAACTATTTATTTGTTTAGGAAAGACTGTGAATAGATCAGGATAGCGTAAGATTGTCTCCTTGAATGTTTAACAAACAATTAAAACCTTTCTCAAATTTATCCTGACAGTGTTGTTTTATTCTTTACATCTACGCTTTGATTTGCATGCACGGTTAAGGAGATAGGTATCTATGGTAAGAAGAGTTGGACCTTTGCATATGAATGTGTATGTAGATTTATATACTTTTCTCCAATATATAAATTCACATCAAAATTCTTGGGGTACGATCAGCCGTATCCATACTTGGACCACTGTAAAACTGACTCGCAATGGTCAGAGAAGTGGTTCTACAGAGCCACGCGGAAGAAAACTTATCAGTATAAAACACAGCAGGCGGCAATATATTATTTTGGTTACTGTAGTATCCACGGACTTTATGTAGATAAAGATGGTCTGGCACTATTTGGCTCTACTACTGGAACAAGGCGTTTAAAGAGAGAGATTGCTAGAGAAAATAATTTAGAGTAAGCTAACCGTCAATTTGGTGCCAAAATTTGACTGTAGTGTTACCATTTTCATCTTTGTCTTCCATTTATTCTGATTTTAATGTATGCAACTAATCCACTCCCCTATCCTTTAGGATATCTTTCATACAATCTTTTATATTTTCTTTCTTTATCGTCTTCCTAGAACTCTCTAATTGTACAATTATTCATAAAATGTGCACTCGACAAACCTATATCACTAGTGCGCAAGTGAAAATCGTTTGGAGCGACAATTTGCTGGCCGCCATATAAAGAGCAGATAAGTGGCACTTGTCCTTGTTGCATAGTGTCCATACACAGACAGACTCTCACCTGATGATGTATAATGGTGTTAACTTGACAAACAACCACAGTTTTTGTTAACAAGCTAGAAAAGTTGTAGTTTCACTGATATTTATTTTACTTTTCATTGGAATACAGAATGTAAGACCAGAATAACATGAACCTATATATATATTGTTTTACCATAAATATAGTTTACGGACAAAATTATATACATACATGTCTATACTCACGCTTTGAAATCCCCGAAGGGGTAGGCGGAGGTGTATTATCACCCACATTTCACCAACTATCAGTCAAAATTAAGTCAAAATTAGTAATCTTTCTAATTCAAATCATGTGGCTTAAAGTAAATTCCTCCGCATGATAGGCCGTGATGCCTGAGGCTGTTGATTGCTTCTCCATAGTGACAGCGATGGGTAGAAACACAGGGAGCACCCAAGCGAAGGCAGACTGCAATTCTGCATGTCGTATCATCCAACATGATGCCAATGTTGGACGACGTAAGAGCCTGAAGCCACACACCAGACTCCCACTCTTCCATAGCGAAGACGAACTGTTAGCTGCCTGAGGATTGGATGAATTGATAAGCTGAAAATGAGTGGCCCAAGAGGGTCGCCTTGTTGATACTCGACCGCTGAATCTAAAATATTTTTTTCAAACAGTAATTTAGAAGGGTGCCTGTAGCACTACAAAAGAAAATTGAATTTATTAGGTTGGCCTGTAACAACAAGGTGTCCCTGCTAACTGAATTGAAGGCATTCTTCTAGTCAACCTTAAGAATGACCGCTCCCTCGCCGAGCCAAGGTACCTGGACAGGGCATGTACAGCAGCCTCACAGCCCCCTTTAGACCCAAGCCCGAGTTGTAGGGGCTGGAATTTGCTTGCCATATCTGCGCTGCAATATGTACAGCGCAATTTGGCAGCCATACGCCTGTAAGGACAAACTACGGCAATGGGCCGAACGCCACAATCTTTTTTCCGCAAGGCGCATGGGTTAGCGCCATATCCGGCAATATGGCCTCGTCCACATTGCCGGATAACATTATTTATATAGGTAACATTTAAACTCCTTCAAAAGCGTGCTTCTCCTTCTTCCACTAGGCCGGCCGACGCCTGGACTCAGAAGGTCTTCTAAATGTTGTTGAGTCAGGCCATCTAGGCCCCCAGTAAAACCACTTTGGAAGGAGCTCACGGTCTCACGGAAGACAATACGTCCTTGGCTGTTGTTTTTTTATTTCTAATACGTTTATTTTTTGTTATGAATGTCAACATTCCATTTGATAAAGCAAACAATCATTGATACTTCCCTGATAGACGGCGTTCACCTTTACATTGGTCTTTTATCAAGAAGACAATCGTCTGTAATCTATTAAATAAATGACATCATATTGTTATGTGACGCCAATTAATTAGTATTTGCGACAAAGATCATATTACCGCATAGTTAATTGTTATTATCAATCCTTGTGTACCAATTAGGTCACGTACGAATTGCGAATAACGTACCTACTCACTATGGCCGATGAATAGTTATTTTATGCGACATTACTCGGATATCATTGAACAAACAGATGTCAAAACATTGAACCTAAATTTAGTGACATATGTTATATATGCATACCTAAATATACTTCATTGTTATATATACATACCTAAATATACTTCATTGTTATATATGCATACCTAAATATACTTCATTGTTGCATATCTATAGTTTATTATCTTAACTGTTACATACTCGTATCTATAAGCATAAATTATCTTAACACACTTTGTCTTATTTCTCACTTAACTATAAGCATAACTTAGCATACTTTATTAGTTCTTTATCTCAATTGTTACTCAACCATAATCATAATAACTTGACATAATTTATCGGTTCTTTATCTTAGTCGTTCCTTATCCATAAGTGTTAAAACTTAACGTACCTTATCTTGATACTCCTTTTTGTTCACTTTGCATAGACCTTTAACTTGTACCCCACTAACACAGACATGTATACATCCCCACTCTGATTCGGGTCCCATAAATATCCAAATCCCGGCTCTCCCGACACATTCTATTTCCTACATTCGCTGTATCTACATCTTCTAATTACTAAATCTAATTAAAATCAATTTAAGTCTAATTATAATCAATATAAGTCTAGTTGTAATTGTACTATTTCCTAGTTATAAATAAATACAGTTTTGAAAAGACTAGTTTTGTTTGCACCACATAACAAATTGGCGCAGTCGGTAGGATATCGCAATAACAGTGCTAATAAAGACGAAGTGAAACGTGTCGAAAACTCATCGTCGAGAACGAAGAACTACGACGTGGTAGCTGCAGGCTTTTAAAGAACTTCGCCGAACCAGAATGCGAGTCCAGTTTTTGCTGTTTGTGTGGTCAATATATAGCAATAGCAATCATCGAATATCTCCATCGTGTCGACTTGTGCCGAAGCAAAATTATAGAAAAATTAAATGCGGACATCTCAGACAACACTTTAGCAGGTCGTATCGCAACGACCGAAGAAACGGCGTTGAACGTTTTTGTAAACGGACTCAGTTCCGACATAGGAGCAATGCTCCGAACGAAGGGATTCGCCACCTTAAACGAGGCTGGGCGATTCGCTTCCCAGGAGGAAAAGATACGTGCTATGAATAAAGCGCGGCAGTCCATGTTTAGACTTACAGCCCCACAGCCTTTCAATACAAATCCCTATAAGAATCCTATAAGAATCGCTCAACCGCGGAGTAATACGTTTAATACAAATAATCGTTTACAACAACCAAATCAATTTCGCCCATCTAGCTCTCAACCTAACCAACCTCGTCAAATTCTACCTAATAACACTTCTAAAATATGTAATTATTGTAAAAACCCGGGTCATTTGATAACGGAATGCCGAAAACGGGCGTATAACAATTCGAGAATTCCTCAATTAGCTCTTCCAGCACCTCCAGCAGGTACACACATAAATAATTTAAACTCCAAGGCGACCAACGAAATGAGCAGCCCGTTGGAGATCGCCACCGTTCATGGCTCGCCTTCACAAACGTTGACCGAAGACCTCAGCAACCTTCAACTGTAAACCAATCACCCCATACATGTAATAACGCTTACAGAACGCCTAAATCAAATCTAATTGATCATAAGAAACAGTTTAAAGACGCATCTGTACAAACCCTTTCTATCTCCACTGAATCGATGGTAAGCGAATCATACGAACAGGGTAGCCAGCCCCAAACTCTTGGTTCTGCCCCATCAAATGTTACTAAGTCTTATAATTCAAACTCTAATAAATCTACTATATCAAAATCTAAGTCTACCAAGTCGAAGAATAAATCAATTTCTAAATCTACTAAATCAAGCATTAAGTACTCCAAATCGAAACCTAAACCTATTAAATCCAAAACCGAAATAGAATCATCATCATACTCCAAATCGAACCCTAAACATATTAAATCCAAAATAGAATCATTTACAATCTCATCTTTGAACGATGTTCCATCTGAAAATCTTTTACACTGCATTTTCCACATTGATGGAAACCCTGTGACTCTGTTAATTGATACTGGTGCAGGAATTTCCGTTATAAAAAGGGACAAGATAGGATCTTCTCCTCTGAACAAATCTAAAATCGTGTCCATTGTAGGAATATCAAGTACGCAATCATCCACTTTGACTTCAGGTACTACCGAAGTATCCTTAGACGATATGCCCAAGTACGAATTCCACGTTGCTGACCTAAACATTAAAGCAGATGGCATATTAGGTAACGACTTTATGTCCAAATTTAATTGTCAACTTTATGTTCAGTCAAAAACAATGAGACTACGTAACAAAACCTACAATCTACATTTTCTTAACGAAAGTCCTAAACAAGATCAAAATCTAAACGAACAAATACTTAGTAGTCGCTCTGAAACAGTAATACGATGCCATGCCAATAATATTATTTCTGGAACAGCATTAATTGAAAAACAATCACTAGCCGATGGTATTGTTGTCCCCCACGCATTAGTAAACGTCGAAAATAATTCATTTTTAATTACTTGTATGAACACAAATAAATCAGACGAAATCATCAATATTCCAAGCTTTGATCTTAGCCCCTTTGATCCTAATGAACATGTAGATAACACCAACGAGCATTTGCTAAATAATCTTAACAGCATATCCTTAACTGATAGGCAAAACAGAGTCCTTTCTTCAATAAGGCGAGAACATTTGAACCAGGAAGAGTCAATATCATTAGATAAAATCATATCCGAATATTCCGATATATTTTTCCTCGAAGGTGACGCGTTAACGTTTAGCAGTCATACAAAACATAAAATAAATACCACAACCGATATTCCTATTCATACAAAGACATATCGATTACCACAAGTTCATGAAAACGAAGTCAATACTCAGGTTCAGAAAATGCTAGATCAAGATATAATTAGACCAAGCTCTTCCCCATGGAATAGCCCAATCTGGGTTGTACCAAAAAAGCTTGACGCCTCAGGCCAACGCAAATGGCGTCTGGTGGTCGACTATCGTAAACTGAACGAAATCACTATAGGCGACAGCTATCCTCTTCCGAATATCACCGATATCCTAGATAAATTAGGTCATTCACAATATTTCACAACACTCGATCTTGCATCTGGATTTCATCAAATCGAAGTTGACCCTAAGGATATACCTAAAACTGCTTTCAGCACAAAATATGGGCACTGGGAGTATAAAAGGATGAGTTTCGGGCTCAAGTCAGGGCCCAGTACATTTCAACGTGCCATGGATTCTATTCTGTGTGGACTTCAAGGCGAAAGATGTTTCGTATACCTAGATGACATAGTCATTTTCGCTTCCAGTCTTCAAGAACACCATCAGAAACTTTGTGAAGTTTTCTCACGACTCCGACAGTATAATCTTAAAGTCCAACCCGACAAATGCGAATTCCTTAGGCGCGAAGTAGCTTACTTAGGTCATATAATATCAAACGAAGGCGTCAAACCAAACCCCGACAAAGTAAAAGCTGTAAAAGAATTTCCAATCCCTAAATCATGCAAAGACATACAATCATTCCTTGGTTTAACCGGTTACTATCGTCGCTTCATATCAAATTTTAGTAGACTCACTAAACCTCTTACTAGTTTACTTAAAAAGGATGTTCCCTTTATATGGGGCCAATCCCAACAAAAAGCGTTTGACGAATGCAAACACCTGCTTACTAATCCTCCTATTCTACAATACCCCGATTTCACTAGAGAATTCATTCTAACAACCGACGCCTCAATACATGCTATAGGTGCTGTTTTATCTCAAGGAGAAATAGGTAAAGATCTACCCATCGCCTACGCATCTAGAACATTAAATAAAGACGAATCAAACTATTCAACTATAGAACGCGAATTACTCGCCATAGTCTGGGCTGTAAAACACTTCCGACCTTACTTATTCGGAAGAAAGTTCAAAATAGTTACAGACCACAAACCCCTCACATGGTTATTCTCTATAAAAGATCCAGGTAGTCGCTTAGTCCGATGGCGTTTAAAACTCGAGGAATTCGAATACGAAATCATCTACAAAGCTGGTAAAAATAAAACTATTACCGAAAAACACCGGCCGCACATCACAGCGACGGATGTATCCAAATATTCAATAATTGCTTTGACCGATCGCAACGACGTCAACATATTCAAATACCTATGGTGCCGTTGAATACTCACACGACTACATCCTGTGTCACTGAAGATGAAGAAGAAGAGGACATCGACATCGCCCGCCCAACTACCAGCACTCAAAAATCGGGCAACACGGCCCAATCTTTGTTCTAAGGGGGGAGGTGTTATATATGCATACCTAAATATACTTCATTGTTATATATACATACCTAAATATACTTCATTGTTATATATGCATACCTAAATATACTTCATTGTTGCATATCTATAGTTTATTATCTTAACTGTTACATACTCGTATCTATAAGCATAAATTATCTTAACACACTTTGTCTTATTTCTCACTTAACTATAAGCATAACTTAGCATACTTTATTAGTTCTTTATCTCAATTGTTACTCAACCATAATCATAATAACTTGACATAATTTATCGGTTCTTTATCTTAGTCGTTCCTTATCCATAAGTGTTAAAACTTAACGTACCTTATCTTGATACTCCTTTTTGTTCACTTTGCATAGACCTTTAACTTGTACCCCACTAACACAGACATGTATACATCCCCACTCTGATTCGGGTCCCATAAATATCCAAATCCCGGCTCTCCCGACACATTCTATTTCCTACATTCGCTGTATCTACATCTTCTAATTACTAAATCTAATTAAAATCAATTTAAGTCTAATTATAATCAATATAAGTCTAGTTGTAATTGTACTATTTCCTAGTTATAAATAAATACAGTTTTGAAAAGACTAGTTTTGTTTGCACCACATAACACATAGCTTTAAACCTGAATACCGTTGGGATATTTTAATAACAAGAGTACGAATTCTTCAAATGTTTTAGATATCCTTTTTTTAACGTGAGGGAAATCCTTTATGGATGCTATGCCGGACTCCTACCGACTAAAACCCTCACGTACCGCCCAACAGCCTACGGTTGGGAGCCCCAGGTAAGTCCTCGGAAGATTGTCCTAGGACTGCCATCAGACCTACGGCTACTACTGCGGCCTCGCCTAGGGGTGGTTCGGGTGCAATCCCGCATCTATGTGGGGTTTTGGGTGTCATCCCGTTTCTTAGGGAAGGGAGGGGGGAGTGTGCGTGAATCCCTCACGTCACGCTGCCATGGGCCTGTTTCTGTAAGGACGACTTCTTCAAATGTTATAAATATCCTTACTGAATATTGTACACGTAGGACAGGAAGATCTGAGGGACTACTAAGCCGATACAGTCTAGCTGCTGATGGATGGATAGGTGAAGATCTAGAACAGGTTTCCCTCCCGTGATTGGGAAGTCAGAAGGTAGTCGCTCCCATGAAAGCCGCACATACTTATCAATCAATTAGCCTAGTGAAGCTCATACAATTATGATTAAAAATGTGAGATTATTATTTACGCCAATACGCAGATGAAAAGCAAAATTCGCTTAGCTTAATTTAACAAAGAAACCTGTTTTGACACTTGGCTTTAAATTGCTGCTCCTTAATGTTCCTCTCACCTGCCTTACCTGATAATTAGAGGGCAGGTGTAGGCAATATAATCACTAGCAATAAGATCGGAATTGCTGCTTAGTTACCTCAAAATCCCATTTAACGAATTCTATATAATAATAAAAAATACATAATAGTATTCCTTGATATGGCTCTTTCTCTCTCTCCGGAACCCTAAACTGGTAAAAAAGAGTAATAGATATATTTTTAAAAGGTTGCGAACCAAAATTATGTGTGCACTAGACCACTAAGCCCTGTATTTGCGTATAAATTTACATATAAAGTTAATATTTTGTCTTTGACATCTAAAAGGTTGTTAAGGACATTATTATGTCTTCAACATAATTTTAGATGAAATCGCTCGACAAGTAATGATTATAGGTGAGGAAATTGCTTTGAAATACCAACTACAACCTACAACTCTCGGCTACAAACCTATTTATATTTACACCATTACGACGGCCATTAAATTGCATGGCACAACTTCATCTGTAGTTTGCAGTGTTCGAACAGAATTCATTAGAAACGATACTAAAACAAGATTCTAGGTAACAAATTTATTTGGAATCTATACTAATTTATCTATAGAATATTCATTTGGAATTAATGAGGTTACTAGAATGTGCTTGTTTTGGAACTATAATAGTGCGATTTGAAAGACGATTATTGTATTTGATTACCTCATTATTGGGGAAGTTTAAAGGCTAATTTATTTCAAGCTACGGCTTTTAAGAGTTGAAAGAGGTGAGGTTGTCTTCGACATATCCCTCGCACCTGCACCCAGGGACATCCCTTGCGGTCTGGCCCTCGTCGGAAATTGCCTACTTGCACTAGAAACACATGAAGCAGAGTAGTCATTTCTTTGATCTCTTGTGTTATAGTGACCCGAAATATTGTAAGTGGAACTTCTTGCCTAAGTCTTCTGGAAAGTTGTAGTTAGTTAGTTTAAAGGTCCTACAATGTTTATTATTTGTTGTTTTTTTGCTAAGTGATCATCAGCAACATAAAGGCATTGAATACCGTTACCGACTGCCGAAGTACATTTCAAATGAATAATTTATTGGCTACGAAGAATTTGTCATAGCGATAGAAAGGTCGCAATGGAACAGGTTTGGAGAAATTACGCCGCGAATTGAGAACACCCTAAATCTTTTCACGATAGTTAATAAACAATTAGTGATTTATAGCACATAGATATAAGTATAATGAAATCGTGACGAGGAAAAAACTATTAATATTTATTATATTATATTATTTTAGGGAACTACAAAGTAAAAAGCTTCCATCATCATTATCATCCGAGCGGTAATCCTTACTACATTCAAAGTCTCTCTTCTATTCCTAAAGGATTTACTTTGACTTTTACTAGGGCGACTGCCGTTTAGCCTCCAAAATCCCGAAGGGAAGGAAACTATAAACTTAAAATTTTGCAAACAATCACCAAAATCCTGTGTTGTAAGAAATGTTAGAATTGTAAAAAAAATATTAAAAATTTAGTTTGCTATAATGTCATTCAATTTTTTGCTTCAATTAGGTAGGAGTGATTTAAATCTCCTACTCTTGTCTCCTAATCCATTTGCACCTGTATCATGTTTACCTAATTCCCCGTATAATCATCCTATAGTAAGGGCGTGGCTAGGATGCTATAGAAACGTCAACACGTTGAGGGATAATCCCTATGCATACGTTTACACATAAAGGGGTAACATTACTGCCCTTTGTTCGCAAACAAAGGGTAAAAAGTAGCCTTTTGACTCCGCAATCTGTTTATTAAGGTGAGCTACTACATAATTAGTAGGCACCTATATATCAAGGTGATATTTTATTCAAAATGCGTCCTTCGCGTCCCTATTTTTGATGGCAACCCTCCCTTTTTGTTTGCGATCGATACTGTACTGCAAGTAAGATGCAATCAGGGGTACGTTGGGTGACTAGGAATTACGAAAATATGCAGGAAATACATAGTGACATCTGTGATAGAAATTAAAAGGTTTGTTAAGGTTTTTATTTCTTTAATCTTTTGTCTGGCGCCTGTTGGCCATGGTAATTGCTTACCATCATGTGAGCCAAGTGCTTGTTTGCTACTTTACTGTATATTGTGATGTTCAACAACTCTATCCCTTAGTCGCCTTGTACGATACCGCAAGGAAAAGATGGGATGGCCCAAATTCTTCTCTGCCGGGAACCACGCAGAATGAGCTCACTGTGTCGTTAAGTTTTGCTGTATTTTGCTGCTTAATTGGTTTGATTAAGTGGATGACATGATCCCAAGCTGGTGGCACAACTCCATCCATCCTCTCTATTAAAAACATAGAAAATATCAGAATTATGATAGCTATGTCGCAGCCAACTAGCTTGATTAGCCGTTAAATTAACCCGCCTAAGAGAAATAAGTCATTTGCGTAGATGTTTGAATAAATGGCTGGCATGATGTAACTAAACGTCATCGATCCAAGCTATTTGCCTTGCCGTTTATTCAAATAGCTGAACATCATTTAGGCCGGTAATTGAACGGCGCCGGCGCCGTTTAGTAAACAGCCTAGACAGTTAATTGAACGGCTAATTACGCTCATATTACTACTGAACATATTGAGTAAGACACTTTGTACCTTTCCACTTAATTTTATTTTTCACCTGACCAATTTCGCCTCACGGCATTCTTTCATACCTTTGAGAATGCCGTGAGGCGAAACCGTTGAGGTTGGGTTTAGCAGATTCCACCAAGGGCCATCGATCAACCGTACCTATAAATATTACTACTGAACATTATCTCCATCTCAACATTGCGTTATAGCAAAAGCCTTATGGCTAGCCATTATGTAATCCATACTATTACTTACGTCTTGTAACAGATTTGGTATACAATAAAGGGTTGGTTGGACTGATATTGTAACAAAATAATAATTTTTCGAAAAAGAACTACCGCATCTAAATTTTATTCTTCAAAACGCCATGTTCAAGCGCATCGTTCCCCTTGATCCCCAGGTCCAGACACCCTTCGGTGCAGTCGAGGGGGTGTAACGACTAATGGGTAGGCCCTATCACAATCTTTATATTATTAAACTTCTGCACAGGGGTTGTAAATCTTATGCACGTTTAGTGATTTGGTCCTAGAAATAATATAAAAAGTACTTTTTATAAAAACAAACTTTTGTACTAACTAAAAATAATTATCTAAGTAGTAGGTATAGAAGAAGAAGAAAGAAAGAAAGAAAATACATTTTATTGTTAATGCAACACAAACATACTTAAATCTAAACAGCGTTATTTATTATATTATTTATTCCTTACATTGGGCACATTTGTGTTGCACCACGAAAGGAAACAGTTTAGCATAATGCTATCATAAATTATGGGAATGTTTATATATTTGTATTTTTAGTCCGGTCAATTTAAACCAAAAAATGAGATATGTATATGATATGAGAGAGAATGGTACATAAATTCCTACCAAGCTGAAAATGAGTAAAATTGTTCAAAACATAATTATAAACAATACCTGAAAGTTCCCCATCATACCCGTGTAAGAAAAAAAAATTCAAGGTCAAAGGTCACAAAAATGAGTTTTTCGCGATTTTCAGCAAAACGGTACGTTTATCATAAAAGTACTTCAGACAAAAATTGTAGATTATAAAATTATCTATAAAAAAGGAATGAATAGTTTTTTCCTATGAGCCACCGTTTCTGAGATTTACCTAGTCGTTTTATGAAGAGATTCACCACGAGCCACGGTTTTCGTGGTGAATCTCTTCAATACTCGACATCTCAAAATTCCATCTCTTTAGTAAAACCGATTTAATCCTATATAAAATAAACATGTTGGTATGTTGGACATTCTTGAGAGAAGGAAAGGAGCTGATAACCGATTTAAGCAGAATGCCTACTTGTTTCCGATAACCCGTTAATAGCATCTCAATAAATACTAGCTGTGCAACTCTAGTTGACCTAGGATAGTGCCTAGGTTAAATGTATTATTGCAACAAAAAATAAATGTACAAAAGTATTCATATGCTAAGCAACAGTATTAGAAGTTATTAATAATCGAACACCTTCGTAACCTCGAATTTATAAGACATAAATTGTTTTGTCGATTGTAACCGAGTTAAATGCGAGTTTGTTTACAAACAACCTAACCGCGGTTCAATGTTCGATCATAGGGAGGCGGCATGGCATAACGGAGGAGTATAGGTATAGCTATGGGTTTAGCTGCGAGACAGGAGGGTTCGCGTGTCTGCCAGCAGCACAATAGACCCCGTGGTTTGTAGGTAGCTATGTGGTTATAGTGATCAAGCGGCGCACTGTTTGCTGTTCGCGAGTCGCTTGCAAGCTTCGGACTTGATCGGCCGTTTGCATTTGAATTACGAACTAAATATTTTTTTAAATAAAAAAAAATCGATATAAAATTTTCGCGGCAATAGACATTCTTGTTCTTAAAAAAAAGTTTTGAACTGACATTTTCACGCGATTAGATGTTTTAGTAGCGTCGACAAAAGAATTTTTGGACAGTTTTTTTTGTGAAGGCAGTGAGTGCTCTCCACAATAGCATTTTGCTGAATGGACACAATGGAACTTCTCCACGAGTAATTTTCGTCGGGAGAAAATGAAAGCGTAAGCATTGTTTGTTGTTCTCTTCGGACGTTGTCCGGTTTAGTAGTGCAATTATATTTTTTGTTGAATATGTAATTGCTTGGAGATTTTCTTTGTAGAGCTTAATCATTTTTTAAATATGTATGTCTCCAATTATTCAGTAACGAACTGAAAACGTAGTAACTGCAAATAGAAAAGTTGACTTTTCTTGCGTTTTAAAACTTCTATGAACTGAACACGGAATAAAAAAATGTAAGCTTAATCTTTTGTTTATTCAATAGAAGGTACAGTCAGCACAGAAATATTGAACTCATCTAAAATGTAGTTGCACTGGTACGTTAAATCTTGAACCGATGTAGTGCTAAATAGTAGGTTAAAATCTTTAGGTTAGACTAAGTACTACGGTTAGACAGATTGTGTAATCTGTGTCAATGATGCAGCTGCTTTTTTTGCAACTGTTACTGTAAGGTCATGAGCTTCCGAATTTATGTGGGTAGGTACTTAGGTTAATATAATATGCTTATTTGTTACGTAATTCAATTGGAAGTCTTAAATGCAATTGTGCATACGGTCGTCATGTTCTTTGGTGCATTTCAATATTGAATGAAGTCGTTCAAGGCTCATATTGCGCGGTTAGTAAGTACGTGAACCATGCTCTATTTGTTCCAAGACTTTTATAACTTAACTGCCAATTGAAAATCAACCTTATTAGTTCGGAGATGAATGAATTGAAGCTTAACAGATATCTATAACCTCTGTAACCGTGTAATTGATGTTAGTCTGTTTGTAACATAACATAAACTCACGCCTGTATTCCCCGAAGGGGTAGGCAGAGGTGCTAGCACCCACATTTCGCCAGTTTATGTTTAGGTCCCAATGTAATAGGTGGCGAGCCTATTGCCATTAACCGGGCACTAATAAACCTGGGATAAATACACACATAACTTCGAAAAGCATCGAAAAGTCATTGGTGTGTGCCATGGTAAACATGGGATCGAACCCGAGACCTCGTCTCAGCAGTCCATTACCCATACCACTAGGCTACCGCAGATGTTTGTATTTATTTACGTTACGTTACGTGTAGCCTGTTTGTATTTACGTTATTTACGCCACAATTACATAGATTTTAGTATTATAATAATTGTAGAGACATGTCTACCTTTTTTTTTAATTTCTAGTCTATCAGCAGCAATTTAATATTTATATTTAAAACTAGAACGAATATGATTATTCCAAATTTATGCCGGGTACACATCAACTGAAAGAATGCGAACGGACCCGTACATGAACGAGTGAAATTTGTAGGTTTATTCGCAGCTGAGCAGCCGTAATTTTTTATACCACTTAGGTAGCAGACAAACACTGGGCCCACCTGATAGAAAGTAGTTACCGTGCCGAGGTGCGAGAGATATGCTTTCGGCAATCTCACCTCCGGCAACCAAGGAACCAAGACGGCGTACGTTTTAGTCTCCTCCACCGGCTCCCGGGCACCGTGGGGATTTTGCGCACGATAAAAAAAAATAGTTACCGTGGCCTATAGACGTGTGCAACACCAGAAAAGTCACACTCTTGCTGCCGACCCTAAGTATTGTGTTGAATCTTCCTTCTAACTTTGGGTCCCTAAATACGCGTATAACCAGTAGTCATCATTCGCCTTCGTTCTTTATGTGTGTACCTGACATTAGCCACTTTCGTTCCATTCATGTAGCACTATTTTTTCAGTTCAAAATTGTCATTACCAGCTCGTATGATCTGAAAATTACTTTTAATTGGGCGGTAATTGGAGAATTAATGCACAACATCCTTATATATTACGTTCATCCCAAGTATGCGCAGTAGCAGTGCAATTACGTCGAATTTATTTAATTAAAGGAATATAATTTTCATAATGACAAAAATAAAAAAGGTAATCGAATGAAAAAGTTTTTATTGTGGCAAATATAAATTCAAGTGTTTGCAGGATGAAAATCAAACCTGAAATGGTCACAAGTAAACAAGAGTAGATAAATATTATCTTTGGTCAATAACTCTATCCTCTGGTCATCATTATCATCGAAGAGAGAGACTAGAGTCTCGACTAGACTCGAGAGTCGAAACTAAAGTGACCACTGCCGGGAACCAAATAAAAATAGAACACTAGAAAAAACATCATAAACATTCACTTGAATAATTCAACAAAAAAATTACAATACCAGCCAGTTTAATATGCGCACATTTTAAATTCGCTTGCAGATCAATTTTTTTGTAGCCAGTCATGGCGATCGATTCTTTAAAACTTTTTAAGTAGCGACATGGTCGCTGTTTCATCAATTATTTCGATTGTGTATCCTTTCGAGTGACGATTAATATCGATATGTGTTATATCGATTGTTCTAGCTGATTAATACGGCAGTTTTATGTCATTTCGTTTTCGTAAGGTTGACATCAGCAACCCATCAATGAAGAATGAATTATGCGAAAATGTTTTCTAAGTGGGTCTAACATTCATGTCCTTAAATAGAACTTTTAATTAGCTTGTGACCAAATTTTTAAGGTGTCATTTATTGAGGTTTGTATTGAGTTAATACTCAAATCCAAATTTTGAACCCAAACCCGTCCAAATTTTGAGGTCCTGGTCCTCGTCTATGAAAGGTCTTTTTTTACTTAATTTTTGTGTTAGCTGTACCTATCTGGTGCCTATACGGGTTTGTAACACTATTGTGTCATTGATCGTACCAACTCACAGGGATTTCGGAAAATACCTTCACAGAGTAGGTACCTAATAATCTAACTTTTAAACATGTCGAACTGGTCGAAACGTCAGGCAAATCAACCTATACCATGATCGCGTTAATTCCCGTTATAATTATTGTATAGTAGGTAATAATGTTTAATCGGTTTTCTGTAGGGGGAAGGCAGATATTTCCCTAGATTAAAGCCTTTCTCCATAAGAAGAGGCTAGGAGACAAGCTATAGCTCGCTATTTTGCCATTTAGAGAAAAATAAATCATATATATTAATCAAAAGTGATAAACCTAATGGTTTTTATGTTAATGAACCTGTTTGCCGCGGCGGAGGAGCGTTCGACCGCATCGTCACGGGGTCACGGGTTTAAATTCGCTCATGGAAATATTTGAAAAGTATTGTCTAATGGGTATCATACTTGTGTCAGTTATAATTTTAGTCATTCTTAAGAACTAAACCAATTTAACAGAAATGTGAAAAATATTATAGATACGTTTTAGATTAGTTTTTTACTGCCCTGATATTATGTTCAACTGCCGTGGTTATAAATAGATATGTTATATAGAAGTCCTTGTTCTCCAAATATAGATCTGAACTGCGTATTCAAAACATTGCACGAACCATATTCAATATTTGAATTGTATAATTACGAGTATTAAATGAAATGAAATTAAAATAGCACTCACTGATATAATTTAGAGGACGTTTGAAAAGTCATCGTCGTTTATTTTTTTTTATTTTAGAACTACTATTAGAGCTCTTTCTTCATTCGAATGCCATCTAACGCCTCAACCCCGAGAGCAAAGCCTGCGTCAGAGCCTCGCCCATCACTCACTCAGCAGGTGTACCGGTTTGCAGGTGAGAATGGTTTGGGCCCTGAGATCTTAGTGTAGAGCCTCTTACACTCCTGGACCTCTATAACGATAAAATTAATTTTATTGTCTACATTCAACTATGCAAAATATAATGCTTTTAATCAATTTCAAACCAAATATCATGCTAACTTTTAAAAATAATTTTAGTTTTAAAGGCGAAGTACAATGAAGCACACAATGCAATATGCCTGTCACAGATAAAGCATACAAAATGTATTTTTACTTTCAAGTGAACATGCGTTCCCATTCCCATCCAGATTGACTCCCAGACATGGCCATATATTTACGTAAAGTATGTCCCCAAATGGTGCATTGTGATGCTGAATGCACCCGCTTCGCGCCGTCGATCAGAGCGAACGGCCGCCACCATTCAAGGCCCTCAAAGCCATTGTCGGTAAAGTAGTAATAAAACCAGTAATTTAGTTTCGTATTGAAGCCTGACAAGAGTAATAAATTCATACTTTTTTCGTAAGAATAATATAGGATTTCTAAAGTTACAGTTGCTTACTAGGATTACAAGTAAAACTACGGAAACCTATCTAAAGCTTATTTTTTTTATTATACCCGATTATGGAGTTAATAACATAGTCATAGTCATAGTCATTTATTTTTCAATATAGAACAAAATAAAATTGTTTCTTATTGACGTCAATTTTAATTCTACTTAATCTAAGTTTACCACTGCTTCCAAGGCGCTGGTGGAGAAGAAACGGCGCAAAAAACTCCACTGCGGCATTTTTTAGACGTCAATTTACAATAAATATTTTCTTATAGCTAAATGTGGACGAATGTACATTTCGCGTCTGGATAAACAATCACAACAAGTATATAAAACATTTTATACTTAAGAATTAAAACAAAGTTACATAATGTAACAAATAAGTCACGTAATTATAGCATTTGACGAGGGGCCTGCACCATGCTCAAGCCACATGATGGAGCTAGTTTTAAGAGATATGATTAACCAAAGTCTAGTCTAATATGCTCCCATTTATGACCACGATAGGCGAGATTTTTTGCGCAAACTCGGCTTTTTCCAAATAACCAGAAGCTTATATGGTTAGATGGAATTCAACAATTTCAAATTGTAACCCCACCATCGCTACTTAGGAGGCTTGTCACTGCAATTTCATTTTCGGCTTATGTTGAGTTAAATTATTTTAAATTTTAATTATTTTACTTGCACACAATGCAATAAACAAAGATTTGTAAATATAACTTATGATAAAATAATATATATAAGCCCCTATAGATTCTGATAATGTTGTAACTGTTGTAGGGTATGCGTGCCTTAACTTCCCCCTTGAATTATATTATTTTAACACGAATGAAATTTGAAATGTTAAACTAATCTTGCTTTTGCGTTTCTTTTAATCATAATTATAAAACAATATGTTAATTTTTATAACATAAAACATTGCTTTTCCATTGTTTTCTTTTCTTTCATGCGTCTTAAATTATAAATTATTTTAATATTTGTTTCTGAATTGAATTTAGGGACTTACTAGTAGGGTTAAAGTGTTTCTAATCAAGAAACATTTAACCAAAAATCTCTTCTATGAACCAGTGTTACAATTCTTTGAAAAATATTCGTACGCCATTGTCTGCGACTGTACCTGCACAGCCAAAACTGGTTGACGCTGCTGGTGCATAAAAAGCTAGCGCAAAATTAAACTACACTTTGTGAGTTTTGATCTCCATCTAAATCTAGCCTAAATATAGATACAGTAGGCAAAAAAATCAACAGTAGCGTTATTGTGTGAAATTGACGACCGATAGCCGTCACCTCAATTTAAACGTTAATACCTGATTTTAAAGCCTAATATTGATAGTGATTAAACAGTCTAGAATACTGTTAGTTATATGCGGTACATAAAGTATGTACCTGTTCATGATTGTCATCGTGAATGTTCCCACAATATACAATGTAGGATTAAAAACCGTTAATTAAACACGTTTCTTGTCAAACAGAATTCACAGTATATTCATTCTTGCAAATAATATTCTCTGAATCATAGCAACTGTTTGTAGGTAATCTTTTTATGAACGCATTTTAAAATTATGCTTAGTTAAAAAGAAATGGTAAGAAAACAGATTTTATTTTACTCTTTCTCAGTTACACTTTCCCTGTTTCATTTTTCAAGAAGATATCTAATAAGAAATACATCGGGAAAAAGAAGAACTTAGGTGAGACTTGAACTCACGACCTTTCCCTTACAGGGGGAATGCTCTTCCGTCGCCCTTAAAAACGGATATATAGATAAGGGAAATTTGTAGTGATTCAGGTGTGACTCAATAGCTCAGTTGGAAGGGAAAGGTCGTGGGTTCAAGTCCCACTTGAGTTCTTCTTTTTCCCCGGTGTATTTCGAATTTAAAAGTTAGCATAATAATTGCTATAAAAATTTTATTCAAAGATATCTAACACCTAGTCATAAGTAAGGAGGTAAGTTAAAAAGTATAGTCAATTTAACTACGACGGAATTTAGGCACTAAAATATTCTTTACTTCTTTTGTGAATAGTTAGAACAAGTAGTGTTTAACTATCATACGATGGTACCTAACTAACCAAATATTATACGTCTATATTTGTACAATACTTTAGACTAGTCTGACTACTTAAGACATCCCAGACTTGTTATCAAAGAGCTATAAATATAATAGCGTCTGAAGTAAGTCTTACGCAACAGCAAACAGCACAAGGCAAAAGTTCAAGGTTCGAAGGTGACATAATGATGGCCGCAAGGGTTCGCAATAACGATGTCGCGGTCTTTACAATCTCCACTTTTAACCGTGCAATATTCATTTTGAAATGACTGCGAAGATGCAAGGTCTAGAGACTAGAGACATAAACCTAGGCTAACGGGAAAAAAATATAATTTGCGAATAATCAAAATTATTGTAAATCTGTTTAAATAGCATAAAAGTTTTTCTTATCGGTTTGTCAACTTATAAAGTTTTAGGGTTATCAGTAATAACGGCACTGGAGGTTGCTTTTCCCCTTGGACCATGGTTTTTTCAAGCTTTACGGTCAAATTAAGGTAAACAGGGAACGCTAGTGAGTACCGTGAGGTGTTTCAAAAATAAACTTAATTTACATATTATAATGAACTAATTTATATAAAATAAAGTTTAAAACAATATAAAATAAAGTATAAAAAAAAACTTTACTAAGTGTATGGTTTCAAATGACCTGATGAATTAAGTAACAAAAAAAAAACATGCGTTCGCATATTTTAATAACGTTATTTACTGTTTTAAGCTATTATTACAGTTTCAATGGTCACCAAACGTAAAAATAAGCTTCTGGTAAACATTATGAAGTGGTTGGATGGGTTGGTATATTTTTTTAAACATCTTTTAAAGTATTTCTTGTGTGGCCATGACTTTTTGTAAATAGCAGGAATATTTAAAAATTTAGTCATTCTGACATAATGAACATAGACTTTGACATTTATATTTTTTTAAATTGACATTGAATTATGTATACTATTTTATATGCACAGCAGGATTTCAGTGCTAATATGTTGTGATGAAATACGTTAACAACATAATTAACTCCATGATGTCATAAAATACATCGCACTACTCGCAAATTAGTAATTGGTCCTAACACATTTTTTTTTACTTATCAGAAGGTACAGTACGATGTAGTAGATAGGGTACAATAGGTACATGATAGTAAGTAATGATGGGCATGGAAGATAAACTTTAAATATAAAAATATAATCTTAAAAAAAAACAAACTGACTTCAAAAACATAAGGTAAATAAAAAAATCATTGATAAATTTTACGACCGTAAAGAAAAAACTCAATATCTTTGCTGGAGTCGCATCTGGCACTTCTTGCACAGCTGTCACGTCGCAGCGTTATGGGATTTAGATTTTTTGATATTATTCCTTATATATGTTGAGGCACAGGTTGCAAATTTCACTGGTCCCAAATGTTATCCATTTCCAAAAGAAGCGTTGTATATTAAAAAGTCATTAGTTAATTAGGAAAAAACATTGGTCAACGGTAAATTTAGCTCTACCCCGGTTAAATGGCACCAAAAACTTAGTAGACCAAATGTTAAAACATTTAATCGGCCTACTTGTTCAAGGATAAGCAGGTATTAATGTACGAGAAATCCATACTAATAATATTATAAATGCGAAAGTAACTCTGTCTGTCTGTCTGTCTGTATGTTGCGCTTTCACGCCTAAACCACTGAACCGATTTTGATTAAATTTGGTATAAGGGTAGATAAGACCTTGAGAAAGGACTTAGGCTATGTTTGGTCGCGATAACCGACATCCACGCGGGTGGAGCCGCGGGCAAAAGCTAGTGTAACATAATTTTTTTATAACCTTAAGTTTTCGTTAAATAATAAGTTAGGCATTCGTGAAGATCTACCACCTCGTTCATTAACCGGGGTCAGGCGACTACATTAGTGATTTGCGACATTGTATCATAATATCTGCATCATATTACGAAAATAATGCAATAACCTTTCAGCAAGGTTTAAGTCACATGAGTAGACTAAGTCGTGGGAGATGATAACAATTGTGCGGCTAGGAACAATTGTTGATGTTATTCTCAGTTCTTGAGCTATTGTTGAACAATATTCATGCACAATAAGTGTTTTATATTTTATTATTCAACAGGTTTGCTATCCGTAGATAACGATAATATTTATTTATTTACCACTATAATGTACATCACTAATATATAAAATAAAATCTATGACTAAGGAAAAGTACCTACAATGCCTTAATAAACTTTCTAGGTTGGTAACACAAGCCTATCTATACAAAGGAATCTATCGTAATTTATTAATTATTACCTTCTTATTCCTTGCACCTCTTCCTTCTTACAAAAGTACCACAGTTTTAGGTTTTTATTGTAACTGAAAATTTAACAGACATTTGTTATCCGAGGACCCCGAAGTGAAACTTGAACTAATAAAACTTCACCGACACTACACAGTTTCATAGACACCATGTATTTGCATTATAAATAAAAAAAATAACAGACGACATTTTCTTTGAAAGGAACTACATGTTATAATAATAATATTCTACTCGTCTATGTCATTTCTGCAAGTTCCTATTCGCCAAATGTGCGGTCAACAATTTAATTTTTTAATTTTTATTTTCATTCAGCTACTTTATTATTATGTTATCTGTGATTCGGCCAACTAAATTGTGAAGAGAAAGCTTCCTATTAATTTCTCCGCTTTTATTGCTAACATTTTGGCATGTACAAATTCAATATAAAACTTTGTCATTAATTTTCCTTTTCAGCTCTATAATAGAATTATTCTGCCAACCGTAAAATGTTTCACTTTACGGGAAGCAATCAAATTACAATATTATGGTCTATTCGGGGGTATTTTGTAAAAATGTAATAGAAATTCCTTTTACAGCTTCATTTAAAGAATACGTTGTTAAAGATGTGATATTAAGCTGTAGTGTTTTTTAGGGGATATCCTAGTGGCCAATAACCTCGGCTTCCTTATGAATGATAATTGTAATAACTGATAA
Source organism: Eilema sororculum (assembly GCA_914829495.1). Classification (NCBI taxonomy): domain Eukaryota; kingdom Metazoa; phylum Arthropoda; class Insecta; order Lepidoptera; family Erebidae; genus Eilema; species Eilema sororculum. The sequence continues at coordinate 16,574,463 of OU618538.1, forward strand.
AAATAGTATTTTAATGTTGTAATAACTAATGAAATTTGCATGATGCAGTCAGCAGCTAAGCATGCTGTGCATAATATTGTAAGATCCATGTTACCATTCTTATTCTTAAAAGATCGTAGAAAAATCCTCTGTTACCCGAATGAAGCACCATTTAACTACGTTACAAATAGATAACTGTCATAATAATATCGGAGAAATATTGTACCTATATCGCGTCTAAAAACTCAATTGACGCTGAAATTTTTAGAAACTTATACCTACAACACAAACCAACAAAACCAATTTTATAAAATTGTTAGAAGATATAGATGTGTATAAGTCTGATTATTGACTACTACATAATTTATAACGTGATTCAATAAAAAATCGTTAGTAGATTGCAGAAACGTCATAATTGATATACCTACGTACCTTTGCCTTTTTTTAATAGCTAATTAGTGCTTATCAAGATGCTCTTGAGAATAAGTATATCTAATTTTTAAAATAAAATCAAATATCACGATGCTAAGTCACTACATAATATAAAGCAGAGTCGCTTTCCGCCTCCCTATGTCCCTATGTATGCTTATATCTTCAAAACCACGCAAAGATTTAGATGCGGTTTCTTTTAATAGATATAGTAATTCAAGAAAAAGGTTTATATGTATAATACATGCTTAATATAGAGGGTGCAGCGGGAGCGGAATCAGACGCCACGCGGGCGGAAAAAAATTGGCGGCACGAAGTTCGCCCGGTCCGCTAGTAATTAATAAAACTAAAGATGCCTACGAAGTAGGTACGTATATAAATGTCCATAAATAAAATCGTTCATTCCCCTTCTCATTCCACACAAGTGCGCCCAGACACCATGACTATCGGCTATCACTAATTAATCTGGCTTACAATGGGGTGCCTCGCTGCAGCCAGTTCACTTGAGAACGAAAACTTTGTTTTATTTTTTAACAACATTACAATTAATAGTATTCTGGCCATGTGTTCCAACAGATTCCTTTAAAAAAAAAAAAAAGAATATTAGAACCGTAGTTACTAATATTCCCTCTAACCCCTCCAGCTAAGCTAAATTGCTTGTGTTAGGAGTGGGTTCACATCAGTAGTGTAATGGCCAGGATCGAACCCGGGACCTCTCGATCGTAAGGTCGACCTCCTTAACCACTAAGCTACCGACCCCATGGATATGAGAATTTGAATTCATCGCAGCAAATAAAATTATCTTCCGAAACAGGAATGCTTATTTTTTTATACCACTTAGCTGGCAGCACACGGTCTATCTGATGGATAGTGGTGTGCAACACCAGGGCCTCGATTCTACTAAAGCAAAACTACTGTCAAACCACAGAGATTGCAAAAAGCGGTAATACATTATAGACTTTAATGCGATGCATTTAAAGTTCAATATTAAATAACTGTTAGCAGAGTGAATAAAAGAGTGTAGTGAAACTTTTGTCATTTAATTTTGGACCTTAGTGTGTAAACTTTAATGCCACTTTTTGCAATCTCTGTGGTTTGACAATAGTTTTGCTTTAGTAGAATCGAGGCCCAGGGGAGTCGCACTCATAGTGCTGACCCTGTAAGAACAAAGTGCTATTGACGTTTAACTTAAAAAAAAACAAGTCTTTGAAATAAAACCACTTTCTACGCCGAAACGTCGTCGGCTTAAAAGTAAATAATCCATACTAATATTATAAATGCGAAAGTAACTCTGTCTGTCTGTCTGTCTGTCTGTCTGTCTGTCTGTCTGTCTGTATGTATGTTACGCTTTTACGCCTAAACCACTGAACCGATTTTCATGAAATTTGGTATAGGGGTAGATTAGACCTTGAGAAAGGACATAGGCTATGTTTGGTCGCGATAAACGACATCCACGCGGGCGGAGCCGCGGGCAAAAGCTAGTAGAGATCCGGTTCTTAGCATTCCATGGATTCACCGTGCGGTCGCCGGGTCCATGGCGTGGTACAGAGAGGAACACTGTGACGGCGCCTGGGACTTGCGACCCAGGTGTAGGTTTAGGGTGGCCACCTTGTGATGCATCAGCGCTCACCTCCACCGTCAGTCGTGTTCCCCCCTCTACCTATCCAAATTTGGTAAGATCCTATCAACGCCGTTTTAGATATTCGTTTGAGTAAAGAGCTTACTGAAGCTCTTGGCAATCCGAGGTCTTTAAATAGGTTATACAGGGATTTAGCTGGAATTCCCCTTGCTCCTACTTCCACGGCGTAGAGTTTAACCACATAGCCATTTTTGGTTAACTCGTTGGTCAGGTCAAAGTATTTGTTTATTTTTATAGCGTGGTCTTTAGGTATGTTAGTTTCCCACGGTACTGTGAGTTCTACTAGTACTGCACGCTTTTGCTGTTTTGAAAATAGGAATATATCGGGTCTGGATGACGAGGCACAAACATCCTCCGGTATTTTATAGTGTTTCTCATACGAATCTGCGAGGAATGTCCAGTCAGCGGCTGCTATCAAAATTGAGTACGGCTTTTGATTTGTCTTTTTTGAGCAGCCTTCCTTTACAAACGCGACGTCATTTCTTTGGTTTGTGGTTAAACCCTTTTTCGCTCTAGCTACCGCCAAACTTATCGCGATAGAATCCGTAAAGAGTGGTTTTATTTCAATGAGTGACATTCGCGTAAACTTTAGAAAATATCAAACAAGTCTTAATAAGAATTGTAAACGTGATTCATATTTTCAAATCCAGAAATAGCTGGGTTTAAATTTAAACACGTAATTTTTCAAACAATAAAGTAATAATAAAGATTTATTTGCCTTAGCAATAATGCGTACTAACCACCCAAAATATTACCCAGAGCATTGTCTTTTTATTGTCATTACTATTATTCTACATTAAAAAACAAAATTTTACTATTAAAATAAAAATCACTGTAATTAAAGACTCAAGTGTGGGATAATAGCTTGCTAAATAATTTAAAAAAGTTGTTATCATATCCAAACGGTACGGCGGAATAGATGTTGACTGGATGTAGTTCACTGAACTCAGATTGACTTTTTGGTCCAATAGCCATTCAGAAGTCATGTTAGAGCATGATCAAACAACAATGCAACACAAAGGATCAACTGACATTAGTTTTATGTCACACAAGAGAGATTCAAGTGCCGCAAGCTTAGAGCATACATTTAGCTTGCTAATGGAAACTCTAAGCCCACGAGGTATTCTAACTAAAACAACAGCATACAATTATATTTTGACTAAAAAAGAAAAACAAATCAAAATTACGCGGTAAATGGCAAAAGCTACAAAAAAAAACTAAATGAAAATCGGTTTATCCGTTTGGGAGCTTCGATCCTACAGACAGACACACAAAAACGTCAAACTTAACACTCCGTCCGTTTTATTTTGGGGGTAAAAAATGAATTATAAAATACGTATCGTTACATTTTATCCATGTACTCACGTCTGTAAATCCCCTAAGATGTAGGCAGAGGTGTATTAGCACCCACTTTTAGCCAATTAGGTATAATTTTTGGAAACCTGTCAAGCTGTCAACACGAGCAAGTACGCTGCCGAAAATAATCCTAATATTTCGCAATAAACAGTGATTTAACATCTCAATGTTGCATCAAAGTGAAGTGTAACAGTTATACTCTTAGTGACAGTGTTATCTAACAACAACTTACAATATTTTTACCAAAATTCCGTGTCTAAACTCTGAACTTGACAGTTATAAAATTCTTCAATTGAAAATATTTTTAAATCTACCTTCAACATATTTATTATCATAATAACATCTGTTCAATCTGTCAATCCCATGTCATCCGACATTTGGAAAAGTGTTGCCGCATAATTAAATTACCCCAATGGAAGGGGAAAATTCTACACTGACTAGCGATTATCCCCAGAACTCCAATGAAGATAATACTAGTAGAGCAACAAGTGGACCTCAGTCACCAAAGACCCCAGTGCATCCTAAAACGAACTCACAAGACTTAAGTCGAAAAGTCTATACCCAGCAAGTTTTCCACAAGGGTTTATTTCAAACAAGGCCAAGAGCAGCTTCTTATTCTGAAACACAAAACTCTACAGCAATTATTGATTTAGATGAAGTTGAAAATGCAACCCAGACACCAACACTTTTAAATGCTACTACGCCTACCAGGCCAACCTGGCAGAAGGTCCCAATGCCTAGAACCAACAAACGAAAGAAAATGTCAGATTCACCACCTCAACAAGTAACTACAGAAACACGAAACACATTCTCTATCTTACCAACCGACACTACTGGGGACTACAAAAACCCAGCTAAAGTCACCAGACCTCCACCACTCATACTGTATGGCATAGAAGATGTAAACAAGCTAGCCGAAGCAATAGAAACAGTTCTAGAAAGGAGAGAATACTCCTTAAAAATCATCACCAGAAACCAATTAAGAGTGAATTGCATATCTGTTGACCCGTACAAAAAACTCCTAAGTCTTGTAAGGGAAATGGGTCTTATTGGTCACACTTTCACCAGAAAGGAAGAGAGATGTTACAGAGTCGTAGTAAGGAACCTCCATCATACTACACCACACGATGCCATCATTGAAGCATTTGAAAACACAGGCAACAAAGTTCGTGGAGAAATAATTAATGCCAGAGGAGGACCCGACAAAAAGCCTACTTCAACATTCTTTATTAATCTAGAGCCTAGCCCAAACAACATAACCGCCAAAGACATCAAATACATCTACAACACTGCAGTCATCATTGAGGATCCTAAAAAAAGAAATACAATTGTCCAATGCACCAAATGCCAGCAATACGGCCATTCCAAGAACAATTGTATGAGGCCATACCGCTGCGTTAAATGCGCAGGGCAACATAAAACAAGTGACTGTACAAAAAAAGATCGCAGCACCCCAGCGAAATGTGCGCTGTGTTTGGGAGAGCATCCCGCAAACTATAAGGGATGTGAAGTTTACCGCGAAATCCTTAAAAGGCGAAGTAGTCAGATCTCACACGCTAGAAGACAGAACCCGGCGCCAGTCCCTTCGGCACCAGTCCCATCGGACATTAAGTCATATCCAGAGCTAACTAGGGACAAGCAGAAAAGAAGTCAGAAGGCCCACGATGTAAAAGAAACACAAAAACAACACACCAGAGAAAAGCAAACACCATATGATCGGACCTATTCGGAAGTCGCTGGTGCTCAAAATGCCAAAAAACCTGAGAGCCACGAGGAAACCAACCAAAAGTATGAGCCCTCAAGGATATGCACACACCCTTCAAGAAAATCGTCTGAGCAAACACATCACACTACTAAGGATGAATCCTTCATGCTAACCCAAGTCATCCAAGATCTAATGACTAAGCAAACAGAAAAAATGGACATGCTCTTCACCCTAATGAGTTCACTTATGGGACTCATTACGACCCTCGTCGAAAAACTGACGTAATGCTCTCATTAAACCTAGCGACTTGGAACATTGATGGACTTGCACCGAAGATTAATGAAGTGGAAGTCTTTCTGGATATCCATAAGATTGATATACTTCTAATATCAGAATCACATTTTACCTCTAGAAGCTCAGTCAAAATAAAAAATTATACAATTTACGACACTAAACATCCAGAGGGTGCAGCGCGGGCAAACGGAGGAACAGCTCTGATCATACGATCATCCTTAAAACACCATGAGCTACCGGAATACCGGACAGAACACCTACAGGCGACCACAGTTGCAGTGGAAGGAAAAGCAGGCAGTTTCAACATCTCCTCGGTGTATTGCCCACCCAAGCACAAACCTAAAGAACAGCAATGGACGCACTTCTTCCAAACACTTGGTTCTAGATTTATCGCTGGAGGTGACTGGAATGCCAAACATCCCCACTGGGGCTCAAGACTAACAAGTCCACGAGGGCGTCAACTAAAACTATCAATTGAGCGCAACAATCTAGCGACACTATCTACGGCTGAACCAACACACTGGCCCACCGACGAGAACAGACTACCCGACGTCATAGACTTCTTCATCTGCAAGGGCATGTCACAATACTACACTTCGACCAGTTCCTGTCTAGATGGTTCCACGGTTCACACTCCTGTACTCCTAACCATAAGTACAGTCCTATTAGAGTACGAAAGAACACCAAAACTGTACAACAAGCATACTGATTGGGATTCTTTCCGCGACATCATCAATGAAAACCTTAACCTCAGGATCTCTCTAAAATCACCTGAAGACATAGAGACAGCTGCAACCCAGTTTACAAACTTAATTCAAGTGGCATGCTGGTCGACTACTCCCGATATACCGTACAAAAATCCCAGACACAACTCAGTCCCATGGGAAATAAAAAATAAAATCCAAGAAAAAAGGCGACTTCGCAGAGTATGGCATAACACTAGACACCGGGAAGACAAACAAGCATATAACAAAGCGATTAAGGAACTGAAGGAATTGTTAAGGAACGCTAAAAACGAAACTTTAGCACAGCGTCTGGAATCATTAACAGCGACTAAGGCTACAAATTATTCATTGTGGAAGGCAACATCAGACTTAGACCAGCCAAAATACACCAGACCACCCCTCAAAGTAGATGGTGGTAAGTGGGCTAGAACTCCACAACAAAGAGTACATACCTTTGCAAACCACCTAGCTGAGGTATTCCAACCCAATGAAGGCATTGTCAATGACTCTGACATAGATGACATTCTGAATCAGGACTTTCAGTTAGACATTCCTATAAAATATACAACCCCACAAGAGGTATTTAAAATTCTATCTCGACTCGACAACAGAAAGTCTCCGGGATTTGATCATATTACCAAAGAGGTTCTTCTTCAGCTGCCAAAAAAAGGGATGGTCTTCCTCACGACCCTTTTCAATAGCATTATGAGAGTAGGTTACTATCCAACCATATGGAAAATCTCTCAAATCATAATGATTCTCAAAGAAGGAAAACCGACTCACGAAGTCAGCTCATATAGACCAATTAGCCTCCTACCTGTTATCTCTAAGCTTTTTGAAAAAGTTCTGCTGGTACGAATCCTTAAAACCATGCAGGAAAAAAATGTTATTCCAGACCACCAATTCGGATTCAGACAGAAACACGGCACTATAGAGCAAGTGCACAGAGTCGTTGACCAAATAAGGAAGACCCTAGAACATAAGGAATATTGCTCGGCAGCTTTCCTAGATATCCAACAGGCGTTTGACAGGGTCTGGCATAAGGGACTACTCTGCAAGGTCAAAACCCTGCTACCCCATGCGTACTACGAGCTACTAAAATCTTATATCTCTGGAAGAATATTTCAAGTAAAAGATGGCGAATACACCTCCAGGTTCCATGAAATAGAAGCGGGAGTACCGCAGGGATCAGTATTGGGGCCGGTGCTGTATACTATCTTCACATCTGACCTACCAGAATCACCAGCTGTAGTAACAGCTACATTCGCAGATGATACTGCCATCCTTGCAAGTAGTAGTAACCGCAATACTGCCTCTCAAATCCTCCAAAAAGAGCTAGACAAAATAGAGCAGTGGTTAAAAAAGTGGCGAATAAAACCCAGTGCTACAAAGTCTACCCACATCACATTTGCACTGCGCACTGGAGATTGTCCACCTGTACATCTAGGAAACACTACATTGCCACACAAGGACTCAGTGAAGTACCTGGGTATGCACCTGGATCGGAGACTCACCTGGAGAACACACATACAAAAAAAACGAGAAGAACTGAACTTGAAATCTCGAAACCTCCATTGGTTGCTCGGAAGAAACTCAGTACTGAGTATAGATAACAAACTCCTTGTATATAAGGTCATACTTAAGCCTGTTTGGACATATGGCATCCAGCTCTGGGGATCTGCATGCAAATCCAATGTTGAAATTATACAGAGAGCTCAGAATGGCATTCTCAGAAGCTTGGCAAATGCTGCATGGTTCCTGAGGAATAGTGAACTGCACGAAGAGCTCAAAATAAATACAGTCAGCGAAGAAATTAAGAGGTTCTCAACCACCTACAAACAGCGAATAGCTATGCATTCAAACCCCCTGGCTGTAGAACTTACGCATATAAACTACGCCAAGCGGCTAAAAAGGAACCACATAATCGAGCTGGATTTGTGACCGAAGGAAGAAGAGATCGAAGGATCCCTTTTCCCACACGCCTGCTGAACATACACATCTGCTCATAGTTGAAAAAAAAAAAAAGACTGATCGCAGATTAAAGTGGAACACAAAAAAAAAAAAAGGTATAATTTTCGGTTCCATGACGTAATAGCGGACGAACCTATTGCTATCTAGCGGGGCCTTTGTTTTGGGCTGTAGGATGATGTTTCTTGTCGGATGAAGGACAGCCCTATTCCTTTTTCGCCTTTAACGATACCCATAGGAAGGACTGGGATGGTCCTATTCTACTCCAACGGGTACATTTTTTTTTTTCCTGCGGAAATCCCCTCGGATACCCCCCCTGCCGGAGCCGGAAGGGGAGGTTATGTCGGATTCGAACCGACTAAAACCGCATCCCTCGCACCAGGCCTTACGGTCTGGCCCTCCTCAGGAGGGGGGACAACGGTGTCCCCAACTCGCCCCCGGAATGGGGAGGCGCGCTATTTAGCGCGCCGCCGCCGTGGCCTACTTCTGCTGGGGTGACAGGCGGCTCCACCCGTCACCCCCAGGCCCGCGCTCATGGGGGACGGAGGTCAGTCAGTGCCCTCCGACGCCCGAGTTGCCTGCGCGCGCGGGCGGCGCGATCCGCGAGTCTCTCTCGCTCGCGCCGCCTCTCCCGCTCCGCCGTCTCCTTCACGACCATTACCTGCTCGCTGAAGGAGACGCCGGCCGCCCACGCGTCCGCGCAGCGGACCATTGCTGTGAGCAGGGTGGCGAGGGTGAGAACTCTCACTCCCAGGGCCGCCACTCGCTCCCGCCTCGGTCCGGCCCATACCGGACACTCGGTGAGCGTGTGCAGCCCCGTGTCCTCGCTCGCGTCGCAATGATGGCACTCGGACGTTGGCTCCTTTTCGATCCGACACAGATATCTCCCGAAGCACCCGTGCCCGGTGATAATCTGCGTCAGTCGATACGAGAGGCTGCCATGTGGCCTCTCGAGCCATTCCCCCATGATGGGCCTTACCGCCTCTATGACGGCATGCCCTGCGCGTCGTTGCTCAAGTCGTCGCTCCCACTCCGCCACCATGATCCCGTGGAGCCGGGACCTCTCGGCCCGAATGTCTTCGGGCTCGGGATCGAATCCCCGCTCCCGCACCTCCTTACGGAACCGATACAGTGCCGCAAGGGATCTCGCTTCCAGGATCCACGGTGGCGATCCGGCTAGGAGACTCGCCGCTTCAAAGGATATCGTGCGGTACCCCCTAATGGCCCTGCAGGACTCCAACGGGTACCAACACCAACACGACAATTTTCATCACTTTCATGATTTGACCATAACGCTAGTTCTATTTTTGGTTTTCTATTATTGGCAATGATGTTAAAAATATATTTCGAATGCCATACAATTCCGTTATGTCAGATATTTGGTATTTATAACATAAACAGTAATCTAATCCCACAATCGTGGTCTGAAGGAATTCTTAAGAAAAACAAGCGTTTTCCGCTTACTCAGACAATAATGAGATAAAGTACGGTCTTGTGTTTGTGACATTTGAATTGTTTTACGAATTACCAGTTATGCTTATCTCTGGAAGCGGTCAAGGCCATTGTTATAAGGGTCTTGAAGATCTGAATGCTTCTTAATTAGTCTATTATACAATGAATTTGCTGTTGCCAGCAATTCCGCTTGGCGCCCGGTACAGGTGTGAATAATTATTTTATTTTATTTTTATTATACACACCGTTTATACTGCCATCTATTATTTTTTTATCGAAGGGTATATTGTTGTTGTAATATTCAAGGATATTTCAATGTTCATTTTGGATTGGAAGTCGTTGAGATACGAGGAAGATTTCGGATTTAAAAAAAATCGTTAGTTTTTTCAATTGATGAGGTTCTTTTTAGAGAAATATTAGAATCGAAATTACTAATATTCCCTCTAACCGCTCCAACTAAGCTACATTGATTGTATTAGGAGTGGGTTCATGTCAGTAGTGTATTGACCAGGATTCGAACCCAGGACCTTTCGATCGTAAGGCCGACTCTTTAACTTGTAGCCACCGACGACGGTTCGTACTTACAATTGTTTGAAATCTAGTACTTTATAAAAATATAAAAAAGAAGATTAATTGTAGCTAGTTTATGTTTTAAACGTTATTGATTAGTGTAAGTATCAATTCATAAATAATTGGTTTTATGGTGTAGGTAATCGAATAAGCTGTACATAATTTACATGATCACAAATTCACAAACATTCACACCAATTACTAATACCTAAACCAATGAATATCCTCGATGCCAAGTACATAATAGTTTCTTTGAACCCGGGTGTGGCTGTATAACCTGTCAGGTTGATGAATGATCCAATTCACTAAACATCAGCAAACAACACCACGAAAATAGCCCGTCGTTTGAAATTCTAGGCATAGAAACGGTCACAATACATGCAAGTTTCTCAACTTTTCACATTACGAAACGTAAAAGGACAACAATTGTGCGATTGTACACTGAAATCCTTTCAAAACTCTCCCAGCAGATGAACCAACGGCTGTTAAAATGCGAAGCTTCTCAATACTCAATACTGACATTTACATTTGTGCTTACATAATGATATATACAGCACAAATGTTTGGAGAAAGGAAGAGTTTGTAGTCTTAATTATTACTATTTACATAGTACATAATATACTTAATTTTATATTATTGCATACAAATTTTATTCTAATTACCTACATTATTTTGGGTCGTTTGTTTTGGATTAGAATTAAACAATATTTACTTAAGTATTACGAAAGTCTTTATTAAAGGTATTTCTGTGAACTTGACGTTTAATTTAAAGCTAAGATTTCTAATTTTTTTAAGCAGCAACAGTTACAGAAACAATATTTTTTATCGATCTACAGGGGCTAGATTCTGGCGTGGTTCGGTGGCTCAGTCTGTAGTCAGGGCATCCTTCCTGTAAGGGAAAAATCGTTGGTTCGAATCCCACCCGATTTTTTGAACTGATTTTATTTTCTATCTTAATCGATTTGAATACTTAGCACACTAACTTTAGAATTTCATTTAAACATTTTTTGAAAAGTCCTGCACACATGCCTTGTAAAAAAATTTGCCAAATTCAGTTTTGGAGTAAATAAATGAGATGTTCAAATAACCAGGAGTTACTTAATCCAACACGCATATTCCATCACAATCCAATCATCATCACTTCAGAAGCACGGCCATATCAAGCTCTATTTCCGCAATAACCGTTACTTTGGTAGTGCTATCGAAGTATCGATCGTAGTAAGCGGTTGCACTACAGGTGGTGTTCTTTGTTTTGGTGCGTTCATTCACCCCGTGGGGAGACAGGCCGTCTACCGCACCCTCGGCCAGTGCATGAGAGCATGCGCCTCAGGCATATTAAATGGGGTGACACGCGTCGTTCTGTTGACTAACATCTTTGGCATAAGTATTATGTAAGTTTTGAGCTCAGACTAAAAGATTTATCATTTTAGTCTGAGGTTGCTTTAGACTTATTCTTCTAGTCTGAGGTCTTGACTTTAACCGCCTTCTACTATAGGAAGGTCGTATTCTGTTTCTTCAATTGTACTGTGGTTGACTATTGTATGATATGCTATGATAGCTATACTTAGAGATAAATATCACATACCTATCTTAAAAATATAATAGAATAGAGTATGATGTTAAAGTCAAAGTCAAAAATCATTTATTCTGCATACACCATTATAACGGAACTTAAAAAACGTCAATCCACATTCACACTAATATTATAAATGCGAAAGTAACTCTGTCTGTCTGTATGTTATGCTTTCACGCCTAAACAACTGAACTAATTTTGATGAAATTTGGTATAAGGGTAGATTAGACCTTGAGAAAGGACATAGGCTATGTTTGGTCGCGATAACTGACATCCACGCGGGCGGACCCGCGGGCAAAAGCTAGTATAAAATAAACATTAAATACTAGTTTAGCAAATGGACCACCCCGGTTCGAAACGCGGCCCAGACCTGAGAAGACTCCGGCCAGAAACTCAGCGGGCATTGATTTCAGATGCATGCTCATATCCTTACCATTCTTGTCTCTGAATTTTGTTTCACCTGCATGGTTAAATACTGCCACGGTTAAAACGAGATGTATTCTCATGCTAATTAGTATCCCACAACCATCCATGCAGCCATGTATGGTAAACTTCATATATTATGTCGCTTCCAAAAGATGTAGAGATGTTCAACTAATACGCCGGTAAATCCCTGAAGGGGTAGGCAGAGATGTACAAACATCCACATTTCGTTCCCTATTATTTCGGTCCCACGTAATAGGGGGCGCTTACCGTCAAACGGGCTCGTCAGCTAACCAGTTTTGTATAATATAACGCTACAACGAAATCACTGACAACAGTTAGTTTTCTAGTAACAGGCAATACGCCGTACAACAACGGATACCATAACCGCATGTGGGTGTGCTGCATAAAATCCTTGCATAATGAACTTGCCCTTAGAAGGCTGCGTTGCGATTACCTATCCATTCATAATCATTCATAAAGTGTCTTAACTCAAACTTGCTTGTCGAATAATTTATCTTATCGACCGAAATGAAAAGACGTCACGATTTTATTAGTCAGTTGGGCTTTACGTGTCATAATATTGGGTTTATAATATTGCCTTACTGTTTTTTTTTTGAAGTTACGTTCGAATTAGAATTTAACTTTTTTTAACTCTGGATATGAATCTTTTTTAATTGATCATTTAATTTCTTCCTAAATTATAATGTTAGTTAATGAATGACAGAACATGTTTACCTAGTAACAACCAATTATTTACTCGAGATTTTACTTTTTCCTACTTCCATTTGTAAATTGACTTATAAATTTAAAAAAATACATTTAAGCGTCGGTAGAATTGGAGGGGTTAACGGGAATATTAGTAATTTCAGTTGCTAATATTTTTCTTCTTGTAAAAAAATGGGGATCTTTTTGAATCACAGTAGATTAAATTCAATTACTTTTGAATACAAATAACAATCTAACTACTCGGATCTGCCTACAAAAGTTGCATAATACTGACGTGGGATAGATTTTTGTGTAGGTTTTTAGTGGGTAGTAAATAACTTTGGAACTTGAAAGGTATTGCGATACGACCTTATGTAGAAATAATGAATTTATTGCAGTATGCTTATTGATAGAGCGTTACCTCAGTAGTGCGATTGGGATTCATATCGGACCAGACAAAATATAGGCAGCTGTGGAATGCGAGATACATGCTTAACCGTTTGTAACTAAGGAGTCTCTAGCCCCTTTTGTGTCCCATAAGTCCTGTACAAAAGACGACCTCAACAAATTCACTGCCAGCGTGGTCGATACGGTAGAATTTTATACCTGAACTATTAACATTGAGCTGAAAAAACAAGTTTAAAACAGACTACGAGACCCATACCACAGATATAATATAACTAGCTTTTGCCCGCGGCTCCGCCCGCGTGGATGTCGGTTATCGCAACCAAACATATCCTATGTCCTTTCTCAAGGTCTAACCTATCCCTATACCAAATTTCATCAAAATCGGTTCAGTGGCTTAGGCGTGAAAGCGTAACATACAGACAGACAGACAGACAAAGTTACTTTTGCATTTTTAATATTAGTATGGATATGGATTCTTGTACCAATACTATCGTAATTTCAATTTTGCCCTCTGAATTTTCCAACATCCCTAAAGCGCAATACGGAATAGGATAAGAATACATAATTCATGGACGAAATTATCAGCAGAACGTACACCGTACAGTACAGCTTGCATAACGATTACATTAACCGGACAATGAACTCCTTTTCCGGCCGATTCTAATGTTCGAAGAGAGCTGGAATTAGTATTATTTTAGAAACTTTGCTAAATTTAGATATCGACTATTATAGTGATGATCACCTTTTTTTGATAATTACTCAAATATATTTATAGTAATATTAGTTGTTTGTAATTGTAAATCCGTTGATACAATTTTTGATATTGTAATTTTTAATATTATAATTGACTAGTTTTTGCCCGCGGCTCCGCCTGCGTGGATGTCGGTTATCGTGACCAAACATAACCTATGCCTTTCTCATGGTCTAATCTACTAATAAATCTATTTCATCAAAATCGGTTCAGTGGTTTAGGCGTAACATACAGACAGTCAGACAGACAGAGTTACTTTCGGATTTATAATATTAGTATGGATTTGACTAATTTTAAAATATAATAATAATTCAATTAATGCTTGTGGTGACAGAGAAAGGAAACAACTATCACCACCGCATCTCGTAAAAGAGTGTCTTAAAAGGTGACTAACGGAAAAATATGCAGAGATCACAGAGAGAGGAGGAAAACTCGAAATAAAACCCTGAATTAACCCGTCTCCTACCAAGGACCCAAGACGGCGTGCATTTTAGTCGGTTCGAGTTCGACATAACCACCTCCACCGGCTCCGTGGGGGTGGTATCCGTGGGGATTTATCGCACGATAAAAAAAAACCCGTCTAGCCAGCGCGGAAACGGTAGGCCAAAACCTTCTAATACTGGGAGAGACCTATAGCGAGCAGTGGACTACGATGGGCTAATTAATTTATTGAATACCGATACGATACTGTTATTGTAACGATCCTGGTAGTCCTGGTACACGATACCGTTCTTTGATTAATTAGCACCTATCGTGGTTCCCAGAAAATTTAAATTGTAAATAATTCCGCCATAAATCACTAGGTATACTTACTGATCCCGAGGAGGGCTAGACCGTAAGGGATGGCCCTGGGTCAGCCGGAGTGCGAGGATATGTCGATGACAACCTCACCTCCGGCCTAGCACCACGACCCACAGTTGGCGTGCGGTTTTAGTCGGTTCGAGTCCGACATAACCTCCCCTTCCGGCTCCGGCAGGGGGGGTATCCGAGAGGATTTCCGCACGGAAAAAAAAGAAAAAAAGGTATACTTACAAATTTCTAAAATATTACTTCAACTGATCATTATTTTATTAATAACAAAATCTCGGAAAAGAAAATATAAAGTCATTAATGCGCATTATAAAACATACAACAAGCCTGCCTAGTCCTTTCATCTGTTTGATAATAACACAAAATGACTTGAACTTTTTTAAATTGAACAGCCGGCTTATCGAATCACAAACCGGACGCTTGGTAAATCGCATAACTGGAATAATTATCTAATTATTCTAGGCATGTCACATCACTATTATTAAGGAAGTGGGATACTTCTCTCCAACAGTTGAATGACATGCATTTATTTGTTTACAGGAAGTGACGTAAACTTGTGATGTAGTGTAAGAAACTCCGTTATTTTTTTATCAGTTGTAATTGGAACACATCGAACGGCGCCTTAGGTTTATTTTTTATTTATTTATACTCTGAAGATAGTTCATTAAGATAGTGATCACTAGGTCGATCTTGATCTGTTCAGTTCTGGCAGTTTGTGATAAACCATGATAACGAATGTATACTTAATCAAAGTTAACAGCCTGAATTATTTTATACGGTTATTCGATGGTTCGTAAATTTGGGGAGTCAAACTTTCTATTATGACACGATTTTGCACATATACTGGGGAAATTCTAGCCATTACACTACCGACGTGAATCCGCTCCTAGCACAAGTAATTTAGCTTAGTAGAGGGAATTGCAGTTCTAATCCATATCCATATCCATACTAATATTATAAATGCGAAAGTAACTCTGTCTGTCTGTCTGTCTTTCTGTCTGTCTGTCTGTCTGTCTGTATGTTACGCTTTCACGCCTAAACCACTGAACCGATTTTGATGAAATTTGGTATAGGGATAGGTTAGACCTTGAGAAAGGACATAGGATATGTTGGGCCGCGATAACCGACATCCACGCGGGCGGAGCCGCGGGCGGAGCCGCGGGCAAAAGCTAGTCCATACTAATATTATAAATGCGAAAGTAACTCTGTCTGTCTGTCTGTATGTTACGCTTTCACGCCTAAACCACTGAACCGATTTTGATGAAATTTGGTATAGGGATAGGTTAGACCTTGAGAAAGGACATAGGCTATGTTTGGCCGCGATAACCGACATCCACGCGGGCGGAGCCGCGGGTAAAAGCTAGTATTCTATAAAAAGACAAATCTCTCAGCTTGCTTTGGCTTTGAGAGAATGCAGTATTGTACCTAAGACTAAAGAAAGGCTCTCATTCTTAATTATGTTGTTTAAATCTAAATTTCCCCGTGGAGAAGAATAGGGCCATCATCCATTATAAAAGGCGACTAAGGGATAGGACTGTTCTCCATCCGACACTAAACATACACCCCATGATTAAGTACCTGCTTGGCGGCAACAGGCTTGCCCCCTATTACGTGGGACCGAAAATCGTAGCGTAATGTGTTAAAACACCTCTGCCTACCCCTTCGTGTATTTACAGGCGTAAGTATTTATGTATGTAATCGTATTACAGCTACCGTATTTTGTTATGACAGTTGTTGGTCACGTAAACAACTCGGCATGCCTGCGCGTGCGCGAGATACGAGTACTTAGTCCCTGTTTTTCGATCTACCGCCGCCGGTGAATGGGCTTTGTGATAATCATCGCGGATAGAATTAGTGGAATAGGCCAATAAACAGGTGTGGTCGAGTCACATTAACTTTTAGGAACATAATACCCGTACGCCGACAAACCTTTTCAACGATTTTTGTGTTACACATATTGAGAAGACTTATCCTTTTTCCACAGTATTTATTATATTGAACCTGACCGGTTTCGCCTTACGGCATTCTTAAAGTTTTACTGTAAAAGGTTTATATACATGTTTATGTTTATGTATGTGTAACAATAAATTCCATCAAGTGCCATCAATCAACAGTATAAATAGGATTTTTGTGTTTGTTACACATACATAAACATAAACATATATATAAACCTTTTACAGTAAAACTTTGAGAATGCCGTAAGGCGAAACCGGTCAGGTTCAATATAATAAATACTGTGGAAAAAGGATAAGTCTTCTCAATATGTGTAACACAAAAATCATTGAAAAAGTTTGTCGGTCGGTGATTGTTGTCGTTACCGTGGTCTTCTGATTCAGCAATGGTCTTTTTCGATTATGACAGAGATGTCAGTACCTATGGGTTTCCACAAAATAGCTAGTTTCCCAGCGTTATCGCTCTTAAAGCATGCGGATAGTTATTATTTCCATGTACAAACAGAGTACTTTATTTTATATAGGCATATTATTCTATTCTACGATTGAGTACGTTATTTATCTAGGCCAGCGACCATACTCATATTCATAGTGTTCTATGACTATACCTACATAAAGAAAGTATTATTTATGTTCATATACATATATTTCTATAGTTTGACGTGTCTGTGTGTGTGTGTGTGTCTGTCTGTGGCATCGTAGCACCCAAACGGATGAACCGATTTGGATGTAGTTTTTTTTCTTTGAAAGGTATATTAGTCGGGAGTGTTCTTAGCTATGTTTGAAAAAATTCGGTCCAAGATGGCCGCCGCCACAACATGTTGGAATACATATTTCTTCATTACTCCCTCAATATGGGTATCAAATGAAAGAGCTTGACTAGTAGATCACTTTAAAAAGTATAAAATAAAAATTAAATTAGAAATTTAAAAAACCCCCGTCACAAAAAAAACCTTCAAAAAGTTGAAAATAAATGGAGTTTGCCTTTTAACTTTAACGGTTGCCATGTCGGGGGACCTTGAATTGTTCCGATAATATAACGGAGTGCTTAACCTGTTAGGGTCCCCCGACATGGCAACCGTTAAAGTTAAAAGGCAAACTCCATTTATTTTCAACTTTTTGAAGGTGTTTTTTGTGACGGGGGTTTTTTAAATTTCTAATTTATGTATAGTACAATAAATATTTTTTATTTGGACTGCACTACGCGAACGATATAATATTATGTAAACACATAACACCGACATGCTGCTTGCATGCTACTACATGGGAAGTCTTCGGAAACTAAATTGTATAACCCGATTTCAGCGTTACCTAATCCTCCTCTAATAGAACAAGACTATACCAGGGAAGAGTTATTCAGACTATAAATAATTGCTTAACCTTTCGCAAATGTAAGTTTATTAGTTCACAAATTTTATGATATCATGCACCCATAAACCACATCATTTTAACAAACATTGCTGTTTATATAAGTATTAGATACTAGATTAACATCGACATATTAATATTGCGCCCAAATCGACCATTAACCTTCATTTGATGTTCCAATTAACTCTGGACAACTATAAAAGATGTCGGCTGGCTAATAAAACATAGTTTCACTGAAACAGATCGTCAACATTTTTACAACTCGTGCGAGTTAACATGGCACCTGGCTCGGGGCTTAGCGCGGGGGAGCGGGAGGCGTGTACGCTGACGCTACTAGCCTCGCACGGCGAGAGCGGGGTCGCGCGCGGGGAAGCGGGAGGTGGGTGTCTTCGAGGCAGGTGCCATGTTAACTCGCACGAGCTATATGTGCTGATATATTATTTATACCGAGGTACTCATGGGGTTTTTATTTAAGGATAGTAGGTACTCATAATGGAACTCTTGGTTTGGTTCCCTTTTTAGGTGGGCAAGCGACACTCCTGATGTTGCAAGCGATCTTAATCTGTGGTAAGCCGTGTGTTCGCTTGCCACCTGCGTTTTATTAAAAAGTCTTAACAGCGTTAATTGATTCTGAGTATAGATCGGCGTCTTAGGCTGTGGTTAAGTCGTATGCTTGTCTGCCACAGTATTATAAGAAAGTTAAATTTTAGAACCTCAAAACCGCAATATTTTTCAAGGCAATTAAAGAAAATACTACTCAGGAAGTAACTCTAACCAAAGTAAGGTTAGTGAACTGAAAAGTAGTTCAAATGAGCTTATTTTGAGAAGTGCCCTTTAAAATGGTCCAATCACTATAAGAGCGAGTTTTATGGTTAGTTAACATTTTGCGAAGTGCACATTTAGCGTCGGAGCTGTTGTCAGAAAAGGCAGTGATGGATTGGAAACAATAGTCGACATTGGCGCCGCTCGTATGTCGAACACTTACTAGGTATTTGTTTTTCTGTGATTCTGTCTCGACTTAAGTGCTGCAACATTGACTCGTGAATAGGGTTCTTTACGTGCATGTAATCGGTGTAATGATTCCTTATATTTTTAGACTCATAGCTATTAGAAAATGCCACTTTCGGATTAGAAACAGGGTAAAGAATAGAGAGTTGAATTTTCTAGTAGATATACTTACTGAAGTTCAGCCAGGCACGCAGAAGGACTGGAAAAAAAGGCCCCCTGACTGCGAGGTAAAAACTTCGGATGCAACCTTAGATGAATTAAAATTCCCTTTTTAATTCATCTGCCTTACCTTAGATGAATTAAAATTCCCTTTTTAATTCATCTAAGGATGCAACTGAGATATTAACACTAGGATGATGAAAAAATCATAGGCCTACTACAATATTCAACTTCTTAATTTCTGTTTTTTTAGTACTACCACAGATTACTAAACTTAATAGGTAGATCGGTAAGTTACGAAGGCACGCGACTCGTTTTGTATACCTACACTTATAGGATGAGTTAGAATTTGTACAATTTATTAAAATTTTGTGATCTCTGGTTAGTAAGTAAAATGCTGTTCAACAGGATATTGCTTTAATTGAGAAGATGATGGGTCATCTACAGGTAGATACTAATGACGCGTATTATTCTTTCAATGCATCTTTATAATAAACACAAAGCAATCTATTTGTTATTCTCGTAACGTCTTTAAACTTGCACGACAACAGATTACAACATGAATGAGTCGCTATTTATATCGGAATGGTGTGAAATACTACAGTGTGGGACAATAGGAACCCCACAAAAGACACCCCCATCTGTTCATCGTAGTCATTCAAAGACTGAACACATGAGAATTGTGAAGACATGTCTAAGCAATAACCTTTAATTGATACTACTAATTATTACATGATGTCATTCTGTGAAGAAGTAATTCTAATTTAAAGTAAACCTACTTAGGTACTGTGATTGCATAGTTTTGTTTTCGCATTACATATTACAATATACAATAAAAGTTACTTTATAGACTATCGTTTAATTAAAATTTAGTTTGGACGCAGCAAACCAATATACCTACACTTTTCACTTAAATTAACAATCAAGTATCTAGGAATGGTCATAATAATAGACACAGCAGGCAGCACCCCTTTACAAAGTTATTAAAGGATTTCAATTAAAAGAAAAAAGTAGGTACTTATACATTATTTTTTTGAAGATAATGTTGTATTTCTTCCACCCCGATTAGAAATGGCTCTATTTTTTCTGTCAGCTTGATCTCATTTTTATTATTATCTTCAAAAACTTCAATAAACTTGATCATTCGATGAACAGATATCATCGTGTGATACCTGTTCATATGATAAATCAGCTGATCGTCATCTTTAGGGCAGACGTGTATGTACTTATTTTGGTTTCAGCCAAATTAAACGAGAGTCCTATCATTATTCGTCCACATTTAGCTTTAAGAAAATAAATATTGTAAATTGACGTCTAAAAAATGCCGCAGTGGAGTTTGTTGCGCCGTTTCTTCTCCACCAGCTCCTTGGAAGCGGTGATAAACTTAAGTAGAATTAAAATTGACGTCAATAAGAAACAATTTTATTGTTCAATATTGAAAAATAAATGACTATGACTATTAAAATATAGTAAATATATATCATTATCATTATTCAATCCACCTATACCTCCACCCCTTAGTTGTACCTATGGTACCCTTCGTGTCAAGTCTAAAGTTATTAGCGGAGGGCTAAAAATGTTTCTGTATCGTTCATTAACAGTAAAATTTATGATACCAAAAATATTAGTCGGCCGTTTTACTGAAAAGTTTAATGTATTACTCGTTGAAACTGAATTGTTTGTAGTCACGAAAATACATCCCCCCGGTATGAATGTTGTGGTGGTATTTAGTACCATTTAAGTCTACATTTAAAAAAAATTGAACCTAAGGGTGAAAAGTGCTATTTTACATTATGATATTTTTAAATATTTTAGGTAAGTATAATAACTAACTGGAAACGTACTGAGGTCATCGATCACTTAAAATTAGAGCACGTACCAAAAACTCATTTACACATATTTGTATAAGTATATTGGTAAATATGTGTGTTCATACTTGATTTATTTCTATATCTTATTGATGGTTGACGCTATAAAAGTTGTGCAGTAGGTATACCTTTCACCCATTATTACGGTTGTAACGTACTTACTTTAGGTAAAACAAAATATAAAGCATATCCACGCTTTTATAAAAAAGGTAATTCAAACAAAACTGAAAAAACTGTCTGAAGTAGCTGTTTGAGTTACCGCTACACGTGAGGCTGCATATCTTCAATAAAATATCATCCACACGCATGAATAAAATTTACATCACAAAAATATAAAAGTAATAGCATACGTGACCGTATCCATACTATCCTTCCGTTCAACTCACTCAACAGACGAAGACACGGAAGCGGCCGAAGTTCCCCGAATATTTATGGTGGTTTTTTTGTTCCGTCTCGCTCTTTCGCTATGAAGAAAAGAAGGCTATTCGAGTTAGTTCAAAGCTCATAGCTCGCGTATGAGTTCACGTACATCGAACGTGCTTCTTCCATCTTTAAATTGTTTACATTATTGAAACTTTGTAGCGACTTATTTGTGTAAGAATATTGGTGTTTATGAAGTTAATTCTATATGTTTTTGTGCCGTTTGTACGTGTAGTTAATTCCGTGTAGTAAATAACCAGTGTTAAAAATGTGAGTAGAATTATATTTTAGTTAGAAGTAATATTTTAGGGTTTAATATTTAATGGATGCACCATAGACTTGGTATTCCACGTCAGTTGGTTGTTAGATTTTAAGTTAATGTAGCGCATGAATGGTGTTGTTATACGTACCGGTGCATTGCATTGCTTCTAAGAGTGGGCTTTCTTCTTGGCGTGTTCATATTGGGACCATTTTACAATAGTTTTTTTTAGAATTTTATACAAGAATGCAGTTTTGTTAATCGATGCAGTAGCAATATTTTTTTTAGATGTAAACGAGTTGGTAATAGCAAACTGATTGCTGTGGGTGCCATAGATATTGGTCCTACACTATTTAATATTATTTACAACAATAACCTCACCAATAAATACATTAAAATACTTATTTTAAAAATACATTCACTTTTTTTACACCTGTTCGACGAAGAAGTTATCACAAAAATTATCTACAGAATCTCGATTTAGAAGATATAAAAAATACCTACCAATCTACAAATTTATTACAATACCTATCTAATATTTATAATAATTACTGCATTTGAATTCGAAATAAATCGTTAAAAAGAAGCGCTCAAGTGGGACTTGAACCCACGACCTTTCCCTTACAGGGGGAATGCTCTTCCAACTGAGCTATTGAGCCACACCTGAATCACTACAAATTTCCCTTCTCTTTACATCCATCTTTAAGGGTGACGGTGGTCATTTAGTTATTAATACTTATATGTTTTGGGCACATACATTCCAGACACATTACAATATTATAAAAAAAATATGAATCACATGCCTACTTAATTGTCCAGTAGGAGATCGAACCCACAACACTACTCGCAGTAGCAGTTGACAGGGTGCCACTTAAATCGATAGACCATCCGTGCTACTATAGTAATTATAAAATTAGCTTATTAATTTGAGGGTCTACACTTCTCTCTTTGTTACATACACAATGCTTTCTATAATTATACACGATGGCCGTTCAATTATGTTCTGTAATGAAGGAAGTGCATCCATCAACGATATAATACCGATACAAGCGAACCGATACTCATACATTGTAATTATATAATTAAGTGGATTAGCTGTAGGGTATAGTCGCTATTGGTATTAGCTGATAAGACTAAGTTACTGCCCATCTTGGCTCTAAAACTTTAAAGAGAAGAAAGAACACAAGTAATAAAATTAAAAATTAGAAAAAACCCACCACGTATAAAAAATAATTCAAAAAATGTTTACTGCAGTGCCCGCTAGTGGTTTCTCACTGTAACATCTATCTAAGAACATGCACCAATCAAACCCAAACCAATAATTGAAAACTGCATCAAAATCGGACTAGTATTTTTGGAGAAAATTTGCAATTGACTTGCATTAAAAATGTTTGCGGTCGCGCCGCCTGTTGAGTTGTCATTGTAACACCTATATAAGAACATGCTTTATTTAAAGCCAAACCCAAAACTGAAAACTGCATCAAAATTGAACTGGTAGTTTCGGAGAAACACAAACACGCAAACATCCTCTCACCCCAAACGCATATCGTCGTTGTCAAACCAAAATCTGCTATGTGCATTTTTTATAATTTTAACATGATGAAAATTGCGATTGGATTTTTACAATTGCGACTGGTAAATGAACCAATCTATTGCATGAAAGGCTATGTGCTTATAAGTACTATACGACGCACTATGACATCTTATTCGAATATGCTATGTGGAGCAGCTAGAAATTATTGTCAAATAAAATCTGCTAAGTGAAGAGAGTGCACATAGCAGATTTTGGTTTGACAACGACGATATACCGTCTCCGTTCCGTCGTCGTGGGTAAAAAATTGAAAAAGGATAAGCGTTTGAAAATTATAAAACTAGTCAATTATTTATTGATTTATATAAAATGTAAAGATTGTTTATAAATTGGTTGATGTTGAAACGTTTATGAAGGCGACTGTACTTCAAATAAATATCTTTGTAACAGTCGCAGACACAAGTGAAGTGGAGTGCAAAATTGCAGAATTCGATCACTTGCATTGGTTTTGTAATTCGCATGTACCAAGTTAATCAAAATAATCATGTATATTTTACACAATTAATGTATATAATAGGTATACAAATTTTTGTACTGACTGAAATAATAGTCGAATGCCCTACCACCACGCCATAAGTTCAAGTCTCTTTACGCTTATTTTATGTTGGAACGAAATTCTGAATCTAAAAAATCAAGATCGAGTTTCGTCTGATAAGTCGAATTGAAACGTAACTTTATCTTTGAGATAATCTTTGTGATATAGACGATACAATTTCCTGTCGTCACGTCCAGGACTAGGATAGTGAGTCCGCAAAAATATGAGTTGGTCCATGAGACTATGTTTTGATATTGGATACAACTGGCTTAAAACCTATTTCATATCTAGTATCTATGTATATCATAATCTATACTCCATTTGTTTAGGTACTTAAAAAAAGGTAAACAAGAAAAATGGTGGATTTCAGAGATAGTCAACCGTCAATGACAATAGTATTTTTGTGCATGTTTATGGGGAACATAAAGACTATATTTACCTTATTAAATAATTTTAAAATTTATAATACATATTAAACTGACACGTTCAACACATTCACAAAATTATAATAACAATCAAAGTGATTTCAAAAAGTTCTTTAGCTCTAAAATATGTAACCTTGTTGTTGACTTTTAAATACCTACATGTATCAAAATTTTTGTTTTATACCTAATTTATTTGTTGTTTGAAACTCATAATACGTCGTACTATTGATAGTTAAAAGCTGGCTTTTCAAATACCTACCAGACAACTTCCAACAAATGAGCTTAGCGGTCTATTTAAACAAATACATGGAAGCAAAGGCAACCCGCATGCGGCGCCATTATTTATTATCTATAACTACATCATGTCACGCGGTGCACATACCCTACCCTAAAACGTTTTTTTTTTAAATCGTGGAAGTGTCCACAGTTTTGGTGGATATAACAAACAAAAACATTAATCTCTGGTTCAAAAATGTAAACTTTGGACTCAATTGCGGGGAAATTGCTGTGAGCACGATGATTCTGTAGTAGCAGTTGACGGGTACCAGTGCCAATTGGGTATTAACATACATATACATAACATAAACTCACGCCTGTTTTACCCGAAGGGGTCGACAGAGGTGCTAGCACCCACATTTCGCCAGTTTATGTCTAGGTCCCAATGTAATAGGTGGCGAGCCTATTGCCACTAACCGGGCACTTATAAACCTGCGATAAATACAAACATAACTTCGAAAAGCATCGAAAAGTCATTGGTGTGTGCCATGGTAAACCTGGGATCGAACCCGAGACCTCGTCTCAACAGTCCATTATCGATACCACTAGGCTACCGCCGATGGGTATTAACCTATAGTTAAAATAAATTATCTAACCGAGCTTATTAAAATAAGAATGGTAAAAGACCGGTAAAAATTGCGTTGATTCTTATTATATATTTTTTTTTTATTTTTAATCATCCACCCAACATAATAGTAACTGATTTGACTATTAAATTTCATTACGTCACTAAATCTTTTTTCATCTGTTACCTTTTATCTTATCGTTATTTATGACGTTTAGTAAAAAGTAACTAATTTGACTAGTCAGTAGAACAGTAAAGCAACTGGGAAATTGTGGCGAGAACCATGATGGTGACTTACTTAATAGTAATAGCACAGTCTAACGATTCATACTAGTAATAGGCTGTACGAAGATTTTGCGAGTCTTAAGCCACGAAAATAAAGAACTTGAAATTTTTGTTTGGCAGTTCTTCTGACTGTACTTTAGAAAAATTTTATGGACCCGCTGGGAATTCATAACGTATTAGTTTGTCATGACAAAAAATAGAAATGTGGACCTGTCTAACACGTATGAGATTTGTGATTTTAATATCAAGAATTAATATAATGTACAGTGACATGCTTTATTTTTCTTTTATGATTATTATCACTCATCAGTATAGTATGCTTTTACTCGGTTGAATGAATTTTTACAGCATTAAGTATGCTAACTATACAAATCGAATACATAGGGAAAAAGAAGAATCATCTCGGGCGGGACTCGAACCCGCAGTCTTTCCCCTACAGGGGGAATGCCTTGACCAATTCGGCTACCGAGACACGCCCGATGTGATTCAAATTTCCCATCTTATACGTCTTTAAGGCGACAGTGGAGTCATCTACCGATTTTCTTACGAACGTTGTTTAAGTGCAAATAAACCCAGTTTATTTGCACTTAAACACAATTATTGCCCGAGAACGATCTATAACCGGATTTAGCTATTGGGTTATAGAAAAAGCTTATATTATTTAATAAGAAATATTTTTCATTACCAGTTCCCACACAGTGGCATGAGACAATTTTCTCTGGCGAGTTAAAGAAAGCGGTAAATCATTTTCTACACAGTAATTTTATATTATATGATTGATGTAGATTGCGGCGCTTAACTTCATTAAAACTGGTCAAGTAAGTGTTTAACGCATTTAGAGAACACATTGTACAATTATTTTTTGACAGTAATAACTATTTATTAACATTGATAGTGAAATATTACCAAATTTATTTATTAAATACAGATTTATTGAGGTATATATCTGCGGTAGCCAAGTGGTATGGGTAATGAACTGATGAGACGAGGTCTCGGGTTCGATCCCAGGTTTACCATTGCACACACCAATGACTTTTCGATGCTTTTCGAAGTTATGTGGTTTTGTGTGGTTAATGGCAATAGGCTCGCCACCTATTACATTGGGACCTAAACATAAACTGGCGAAATGTGGGTGCTAGCACCTCTGCCTACCCCTTCGGGGAATACAAGCGTGAGTTTATGTTATGTTATGATAGTGAAATACTACCAAATTGATTATTAAACACAGATTTATTGAGGTATATTGAATATATAATTATTATTAATATAATATTTACATAAAGCTATATTTATACCGTGTGGTTCTCGGCAGAGTGGAATCTGGTCCACCCCATCTCTTCCCAAGCCTACCTATCGTACAAGGCGACTAAGGGATACGGCTGTTTAACATCAGACAAATATATACAGCCCAGACTCAGCCTCAGATGCACGGCTTGAGTCAACAATAGTGTCCGGAAAGCGGCAATAGGCTCATCCCCTATTACGTGGGACCGAATCCAATGATTGGTGTGATGAGGGTGTTAATTCACCTCTGCCTAACCCTCCTGGGATAAAGGGGTGATTGTATTATTGTATGTATGTATTTATACCTATTTTTTCGGCCCTTACTCAATCACAGTGTGAAAACAGACGTAGGTACTAATACTACTATTATATTAATATAGTTACTATTATTCAAAATACATCGAGAAAAAGAAGCGCTTAAGTGGGACTTGAACCCACGACCTTTCCCTTACAGAGGGAATGCTCTTTCAACTGAGCTATTGAGCCACACCTGAATCACTTCAAATTTCCCTTTTCTTTAAGGGCGAAATTTCGCGACTTAAAAAGTTAGCATAATAAATGCTATAAATTTTTTATTCAAATAGTTACTACATATAGTTTTTGTGGGAACACTTTTTATTCATCTACACACACATACAATATTTACAATGTACTTAAACTTGCAATGTAGCAACAAAATCTATTGCTAGCAATTTAAAATTTTCTTTCTGCTCGTAAACAAAAGCGTTGCACTGTAACAAACAGAGCCAGTTCGTCCAGAAACGTGGCAGTAATTAGAAATAATGAGGTGAGGAAGAAAATGGAGGCCTTGTTGAATATAACAGTGCGTTAAAGAAACGATCCATCTATTGTACCGAATGCCCTGGTGTCAGTATTCGTGTCAAGATTCTTCGCTCACTTTCACTGTTATATTGATAAATACAGTTATCGTAATCTAAGGTCTAGATTTTAACTGTAATGGAATAGGTACTGCTGTGGATCTCGCTTCTGTAATTAAATTTTACGAGATAATAGCTTCGCACCGGCAATTTGTGTATAAAAACCTCTGTAACCTGATTGTAATACCGCCACGGTGAGTAATAATTTGATGGCAAATGGCCACATGCCAATGCAGGTTATAAGTTGACCAGCTTTTATCGCAATTCGATGATCAATACAAACAAAGTAACATTATTTTTACTATATCAGATTTTATTATAGATTTGAGACACAAGATGGCGTGTGGTTTTAGTCGGTCCGAGTACTAAAAACGGGGTGGTCAACCCCGATTGCCGACAGCGTGGCATTAGATGGGATTTTCACACGAAAAAAGGATACTTTTAGTCATGTATGTCGGTATCTGTAATTGTAGGCATGCGGGATTCTACACCTAATCTCGTTTAGGTACTATCTTTTTATAACTCACGTAATAGGAGACGAAACTCTTAGTTTACTGTAAGATGTAAAACATCTTTGAAGGTACTCTTCCAAGGCATGACGCAGTTATTTGTATACTTTCCCTAATACATCAAAAGTTACTTAAAGGCGTACGTTTACGTTCCGAACGAGACCAAAACGTGTGACCCACAGAAGCTAGTACACCTCTTCTTGCTTGTGAACGCATTTGAGTGCCTTTTTGAAGCGATTTCCGTGCAATAACAAAAAATTGCACAAAATTCGTGTAAAAATATGTGTGGCAGCAGACTATGTGATAAAAGGCGGTTCCCTGTAAATATCTTGATGACGAAGTCTCAAAATGATCTTTCTTCCAGCTGCCAGCTCACGTGTTTCCTTCTTCTTACAGTCCCGTGTCCTATAAGCGGGGCGTGAAAAGGCATCTGATGAACCAGTCAAGCTGAGTGCCACCACTGTTAACATGGTACAGTTAGATTTTGCCTTTAGCTTACCATGGTGAAGTCAAATTAACGTGTCCTTCTATAAAAAAGGTGTTTGCCAAATATCAGAACAATCGGTCAACTGGAAGGGGGTCAAAGAACTAAATTAAGTTTATTTTGAGCACTCTGTTCGTCAACATCTTTCTGATGCTGACAGTACTTTTCTATTTCAGTTTACGTACCTTAACTGTCCCATGCTCTTATCATATCTTTGAATGCGAATATTGCGATTAAACTTTGTACAGTCAAAAGGTAGTTCGTGTGAGGGCCAAGGTTAGCTTGGCTTCCCGAGTATTCTCTTTCTGTTACAACCCTGCACTGAACAATAGACCTTCCGGAACGACGGAACAACACGTCAACGTGTTTTAGAGATAGTCACTTCACCACTGACACAATTTAAGATGTAAGTTTAAGTAACTGTGACTTAAAAATATATTGTTGAGTTATTCTAGTGAATTGGGTATTCTCCAGTAGGTAAAATAAATTATCTACCCGAGCTCATTAAATTAAGTATTTATAAAAGACTGGTAAAAGTTGCGTCGGTTCTTATTTTATCGTTTTTATTTATTTTTAATAATCCACCCAACCTATAATAAAAATTATTAACTAATAAATGATTTATTATTTCTGTTCCTGACTGTACCTACTGGCAAAAACTATTTAGGTAGAGACGGTAACGGTTTGAATCGCAACGGGTGGAAACGGGAACGGGTGGAAACGCCACTCATCCATAGTAAGGGTAAATGATTTGACTAATAAATTTTATGACGTCATTAAAACAATTTTCATGCAAGTTA
This sequence comes from Eilema sororculum, assembly GCA_914829495.1. Taxonomy (NCBI): domain Eukaryota; kingdom Metazoa; phylum Arthropoda; class Insecta; order Lepidoptera; family Erebidae; genus Eilema; species Eilema sororculum. The sequence goes on from OU618538.1 coordinate 16,603,919, forward strand.
CCTTCTAACTTACCGTTTGGACGTTTAGTAAAAAGTAATTAATTTGACTAGCCTGTAGAGTACCCAATTTTTAGTTTTCTATAACCGCTTTATATATAGAAACATCCATTAATGCAGAACATCCATTAAGCGGTGGATGTGTGGAGTCACGCGTAAAGATCGCGTGAGGAACTCGCGCATCCGCGGGGGTCATTCATCAACTCGCGGGCAATAAACTTGCGGGAAACCGCGGGTTGGTATTTTTGAATTTTATTTTATTTTGCTGTCGTCAACTCGCGTGAATATTAAAGTACAGTCAGAAAAATGGATCAAAACCAAAAATTTAATATAAAACCAACTTTTATACTCGCGCATTTATACACCCGCATTGGTTAAAGTAACTGTTTACTTTTTCATATTAATTTATCTTAGATTTCGATATAGACGTGCAAAATGAGGTAAGGGGGAGACGGCCAATGATGCATAAAACATGCTATTGGTTATGATTATGACAACGATGTCATATGAATGAAACGTCGTAGGAATGTCGTCTTTTTCTTGTGGTGATTAAATTTTATTGTAGGATAAGACAAAGTACATTGTAAGCTAATGAAAAATAAGCTTAAATATTGATAAGACCAAAATAGGATAAAACTAGGGGTAAAAAGTAATAGTGCAGTTAATTTTTTATACATTTAAGATTTCGTCTAGTAAAAATGTGGAAGTTTTTTTGTGTTTTTATGTATTGTGGAGATAAGTTTATATTTTTTATATCACAGTGGCAGACAAGCGCAGGGCCGTTTTTTTATCGTGCGAAAAATCCCCACGGAGCTGGGCCACTCGAACCGACCAAAACGCACGCCGTCTTGGGTCCTTGGTTGCCGGATGTGAGATTGCCGAAAGCATATCTCACGCACCCCGGCAGACCCAAGACTATGTCGTTCGAGATGGCCTCCTTCGGGTTGTGGGGACCTTAGTGTCCCCATCTAGCCCCGGGTAGGCGCACTTTGTGCCGCTGCCGCGGCCTGCTTCTGCTAGGGTGACCAGCGGCTCCACCGGTCACCCCCAGGCCAGCGCTCATGGAGGACGGAAATCGTTATGCGACCTCTGACATCCGGTTCGCCTTCGCACTTTGCGGGCTTCCCGGGCCCGGAATCTAGTCCGGACCCGACCAACCGCCTCCTTCTCGAGCATTACTTGCTTGCAGAAGGAGGCGGCCGCTCCCCAAGCGTTCGTACATCGTATCATCGCTGTGAGCAATGTGGCGAGTGTGAGGACTCCCACCCCCAGAGCTACCACTAGGACCCGCCTCGGCGTGGGGTCCCACGCCGGGGAATCGGTCAGCCTGTGCAGCTCTGTGTCCTCGCTCGCATCACTGTGATGGCACTCGGACGTTGGCTCCTTCCGGATCCGACACAGGTAACTCCGTTAATCACCTGCGTCAGCCGGTACGAGAAGCTGCCGTGTGGCATCTCTAGCCATTCCTCTATCATCATAGAGGAATGGCTAGAGGTGATAAGACCCATCGGTCTTATCACCGATATTACGGCATGTCCTGCGCTTGGTCGCCCAAGTCGTAGCTCCCACTCAGCTACCATATCCCGGTGGTGCTGGGACCTCAGGGCCTGAATTTTGCTCGGGTTGCTATATCGGTATCGAAAGGAGGCGCGGGAGCCCCAAGGGCTCTCGCATCCAGGTTCTACGGTAGGGATCCGGCAAGGAGACTCGCCGCCTCCAAGGATATCGTGCGGTACCCCCAATGGCCCTGCTGGCCATTGCACGCTGCGGCCCACCCAGCAGACGTGCATTGTAGACTGTCAGGGTCTCCGTCCATATCGGGCATGACTCCCGCATAGAGTCTCCTGTAGGAGTCATCCGGCCCTCTCATGTTGGGCAGCAGCCGCCCCAAAGCGGCAGCTGTGTTCTTCAATTTGGGGGCCAGCCATCGGAAATGCTCCCCGAAGTTCCACCGGCCGTCGAGCACGAGCCCCAGGTATTTCATCTGAGGCTTGATGACGATGGAAATGTCTCCCACTATGAGGCTGGAATCCTCCGGTGGCATGCTCCGAAGCCCATGAAAGAACATGGCCTCGGTTTTATGCACAGCCACCTCGAGACCCAGCTGCCGGATCCGCTCCACAACTTGGGCAACCGCGGTCGTGGCCTTCAGGGTCACTTCGCGGTATGAAGCCCCGCACGCCGTCACCAGCGTGTCGTCTGCATAACACGTGACGGCGGCACCGTCCGCGAGCTCACCGCGAAGCACCCAAACATAACCGATGTTCCACAGTAGCGGTGCCAGTACCGATCCCTGCGGAACACTGCACGACATCTCTCGCCGACCGAGCCCGATAGAAGCGCAGGGCCTACCTGATGAATAGCTTTTTTGGAAATTTTGTCAATCTGTCGGTCTGATATTCTTTTTGTTTGCTAAGTCTAAGTCACTTTCTTCTTCGATTTTGAGAGGATTTTTATTGTTATTAGTTGAAAGGCAATTCTCGTAACAAAAATCTGTTCAAAATCCTGATCTGATCTCCCAAATATCTACAATGGTATTCTCTTTACACACTTTCAAGATCGAACGTTGACTGCAATGTTATTATATTGAACTAACATTTGAAAATGTACAAATCGATCAAAAAATGGTACCTACTCTGCAAAACTTTGTAACTGATCTATTAATTATTCTAATCGAATACATAATAATTAAATATTGAATAACACACTTGTACTTTTCCACAGAGTTTAATTTATTTCATTTCTAGACCTGACCAGTTTCGCCTTACGGCATTCTCAAAGGATTTTTCTGATTCGAACGTGCGGGGTGAGGAAATGAAATCTGCGCGGGCGTGTGAGCTTCCATTCTGTACGCTAGTACTATTACCTATTCTGTGATACCTTTTTCGTGGTATGTCCATACCACGACAGTCATTCGCTTTTCTTTTTTCATTCCTTGATACCACTTACAAACTTCTTCTATTATACGATATTCTATAACATAGCCTAAAATATCTTATAAAGTACCTACATTTTAAATAGGTACCAAACTATATAAAATTTATTACAAAGTTTTCGTAACTGACTGTACACAAATACGTCAATTTTGACAATCACGCGAGTTGACGACAGGAAAATAATCAAAAATTGAAAGTTGCCAGCTCGCGGTTTCCCGCAAGTTTATTGCCCGCGAGTTGATGAATGACTCATCCGCGGCAGCCTTCATGTCCGTGACATCGCAGATAAAATGCAAGAGAGCCGCCTCCGCTGGTGCGGCCACGTCTTGCGGAAACCGCCCAGCTACGTGGGTAACAAATGCCTGGCAATGGCACCCCCACCCGGTCCAGGTAGAAGGGGTAGGCCCAAGAAGTGCTGGCTTGGCGTCGTGGAGGGTGACATGCGTGAAAACGGTCTCACTACCTTGGACACCCAAGATCGTGCGAAGTGGAGGAGGAAGAGCCGGAAGGCGGACCCTGAGCTCCGAGGGCACCGTGGCCTCGGATGCAATCAGGACTAACGTCTTTATGTGGATGATGATGATCCATTAATGCAGAATGAGCCACGTGGAAAGCCAGGCAGTAGGTAAACAATAATAAATCATAGGTTATGGTGGCAGCCGATCCTTATCCAATACCAAGGCAAGGCATTAACATCGTAGATTGACACTAATGTCGAACTGCGTTTACACACAACATTGAGTCATGCGGCTAATTTCAGTTTTTTAAATATTGTTATAGGTATGACCTTGCATTCCCGAGGATGGCCCTGGGTCAGGCGGGGTGCGAGGGATTTGTTGAAGACAACCTCACCTCCGGCCTAGCACTACGACTCACAGTCGGCGTGCGGTTTTGGTCGGTTCGAGTCCGCCATAACCTCCCATTTCGGCTCCGGCAGGGGAGGTATTCGAGGGGATTACCGCACGGAAAAAAAAGTGATAAACCAGAGCGCGGGTTCGGATCCAGCGGGATTAAATGTAGTGGAAACGTAATTCGTAATTCCTCTGTCCTCACTAATGGGTTTTCGAACCCTAGGGGAAACAAGGGTTATCATTATCATTTTTGATCTATGTGATATGGTAGTAAAGGTTAAAATTTTAAACAGTATGTTTGAATCCCGCTTTAAAAGAAAATATCGATATCTTGGGGGTTATCTGCAGTCAAGAACCCGTATTAAAAACTACAATTAGCCACAGGCTAGCTAGCACTTTGTAATGTATTATGATTTACTAGCTTTTGGCCGCGGCTCCGCCCGCATGGATGTCGGGTATCGCGACCATAGCCTAAGTATGTCCTTTCTCATGGTCTAATATACCCCTATACCAAATTTCATCAAAATCGGTTCAGTGGTTTAGGATTGAAAGTGTAACATACAGACAGACAGACAGAGTTACTTCCGCATTTATAATATTAATATGGATTTGGATTACCCGACAATATTTCTATTATTGTTATTTAAATCTATATGGTTCTTTTTCATTAAATACTTACCTATACTTTAGTTTACTTTGCAAACTTCCTGATTGCACGGGATCCGTGTCAATTCAGAAACCATCCATAGCATGATTTATCCCCTCGTAATCCAAGCCATGTGATTAAAGCGCAAGTAGAAAGAAACTCGACAGAGCGTTGAAGGGCTTGGAGCTTACACGATTGTTTACTGTAAGAATTAGATGAATGGATTTTAATTTCTTTTTCGATACATACGAACATATCTCTTCTTTAACATTATACTCTGTCTCTGTGGGGTAAGCAAAAAATCAAAATCAAAATTCCTAAAATCTGCATAGACAATTAAATCGGAACTTGCAAAATGTCAATATAAAGTAAATATTAAATGGACCACCGGTTCGAAACGCGGCCCAGACCTAAGAAGACTCTGGCAAGAAACTCAGTGGGCATTTTTTTGGTCTATTTACAAATATGTACCTAGCCTAAAACTTATGGTCTAGATACAATGCTTTGCTTGAGTAGCATAGCTGAGCGAACAGTTCGAGAGACAACAACTCGCCATCTGCTTCTATCCTTACACACATTACCAGCTGTACTGTAGATTAAACTTATCATGTAAGCCCGCCGGGATTTAAGTGCTTCGATATGTGAACTGGTTGTACTATCCAAATCATCTACTCCTAAAAAGATTATAGATATACTTCCAAAAATCTATTTCCTTTCCAAAATTTCGTGTTATATTTCATGCTAGCTGACCTGACGAACTTCGTACCGCCATTTTTTTCCGCCCGCGTGGCGTCCTATTCCGTTCCCGCTGCACCCTCTACTATAATAAGCATGTATTATACATATAAAACTTCTTATTGAATTACTCTATCTATTAAAAGAAACCGCATCAAAATCTGTTGCGTAGTTTTGAAGATATAAGCATACATAGGGACATAGGGACGCGGAAAGCGTATTTATACTATAGTGATATACTAAGTGCATCACTGATTTAAATTCACGGTTTAAGTTAACGATAAACATCAACTAAAGCTTTTTATCGAAAAATAGATGTCTCGTAAAACAGGTTCGTCGCAGTCGCAGCCCTACAATAGATGAATGTAGGTGTGTCAACACATTGATGGACATGCCAACATACTAATATGTGTGTCGAGTCGGGCGTAAGTGAATTCATTAAGGCTGGTTCCATACGTAGCGGGTTCCATACTAAAATCTCATTATTTTCATAACATAGAGAACATTCGTTAAAACAAACTAGAGAAGCAAACAATCGATAAGAAAATTTAAGGTAAGCAATTTTAGTGGCATTAATTTACTTAATATTATAAATGCGAAAGTAACTAGGTTCGTCTTTCTGTCTGTATGTTACGCTTTCACGCCTAAACCACTGAACCGATTTTGTTGAAATTTGGTATAGGGTTAGATTAGACCTTGAGAATGACCATGAGGCTATGTTTGGTCGCGATAAGCGACATCCACGCGGGCGGAGCCGCGGGCAAAAGCTAGTGTTATAATATAATGGTCGTATAAGTATGTTTTAATAATATGATTTGTAAGTTCCATCCATTTTCCATCTTTCTTCAACAAAAATTACAAGAAGTTAAGTTTTTTTTTTAAGTTTATTGAACTTAAACCTGGTAAATAAATATTCTACGACATTCTGCATAACGCTATCTAGGCCTATAGTACTTAAGCATAGCTTAACTATATGAAGACAGGTATTCTATAAAGCACTAGGTACATTCATTGTAAAAAATAAAACCTCTTCGGTTTGCGGCGAAGGGTCACCTCAATTCTTCCCGTGGGCATCGTACAAACCTGACTGAGGGTTGCACCTGTTCTCAATCCGATAGTGGTCTCTCAATATATTCATTTGAAATATATTTTCTCTGTATTCCTCACAAATCCGTGAAGATTGTAAGAAACGTATTTTGGTTATTTGTATGTGTCCGAATAAGTATTTAAAGTTTACCTATTACAGGGAGTATTCGGAAGTCTTAACCTACTGAAACAAGGCAAGAGTAATAGCTAGATGTAGGGTAGTTTTCTCTACCTTTATTGGAGAAAGGAAGGTGTGTTGATGTATGATGCAAGACTATAAATTAAAAGTACGTTTTAATAATTGGGATAAAAATAAAATCATACAAATGAAGACAATTGTCAATCATTTTAATTTAATATGATTGTGATAATTATGTGCTTATGTACTTTAACCTGTATTTGGTAGTTTATGACAAAAAATCGTTATTATGCTTTGCGACAGATGTTAACTGTATGAGAATAAATTAAATAATAATGATACGCACGTATCAATTATATTTTATAAATGTTTATGACCAGTCATAAACAGATTCGGAATGGAAAAGACAGAGCCTACAAAAATAACGGGGAATAAAACGACACTCTCTTATTACAAACCTAATAATATCGGAAGTCGGAAGTCGGAAGTCGGAAGCCATACTCTCAGACACAAATAACTAAATTATCAACGTAACTATGTCTTGTAGGTACTGCCTTTAGCATACAACCTTAGATTATATACAAACTCAATACCGGGACTATACGCAGCAAGTGTCATTTCAACGCGGCGCGAAAAAAATGGTTTCTATCTACTTCGTTCAACCAGGCCACGCAAGACTCACTGAACCCATTACGAGGAAACAATATGTTTGTAGATCTCGATCGTTCGTCTGCGGGCTGTTGATAACTTTCTCGCAAACAATTGTCACTTATAACCTCACTCACATTCTTGAAATATCTCAATTTCCGTTACTCTGATGTTTAAAACGTCAGAAGTTTGTTGTCAAAGACGTGTTACGACGGTTACACGGTGATAAACTCGATTCTCGTGAAATGTAAATGAAAATGAAATGGTGTTCTCGCTTTAAATGGTCCATGATGTGAATTTTTAGTTGTGTGTGTTTTGAGTGGGTTAGATGAACTGGAGATATGTTTACTCTTTGTGAATTTTAATATTCGACAAAGTTCGTAAGTAGCTACCTATATTTTTATTTTAAGTAAATCTGAATTACTGAATTACTCTAAATGTGAGCCGTTTTGAGTCCTGATTTAAGTTTGCCCTTATTTAGGAAGGTACGATTCCCGGATTGAGCCGTTACTGAGAACAAAATTCTTAGCGGAGGTCAAACTCCATAGTTTGGGAACGAGTTTTGTAAACGACAATATAGTTGACCCTTATTAAGTGGGACCAGCAAATAAAATTGGCAAAATATGTGTATCTAATAATATCTGTCTCTTAGAAGCTATAAAAGCGAATATATAAAATGAAAATAAATAAAAAGTAAAGTTTTTGAAACTACGAATGTCTATTCGAACATGCCATAAAACTGTTATGTGTTAAAAGTTTACGGTTTAAAGACAAATGTTTGTACAGAGATTATCTACAGAAGGCCTTACGATATAACATACAAATCTTAAAAGACACATTAACAGGCGCTAATAGAGCGAAGTTATCCACACGTAGTGTGTACGGCAGTCAAGCGAGCTGCAACAGTCCAGTCGAAAGGCGCCCATCTCGGTTGAATAGCGGCCCAGCCCTCAGCTCGCTATTTGCAGAACAATGCAGGCTTGATGTGCGCACGCCGCTACCGGGAAAGCGCGGAGGGAAAACGCGCGAAGTCGGCAGTCTCGGCCCGCGAGCGCGACCGGCCGCGCGCCGAAGCACGCAAACCGACGCCTGCGCCCTGGCGCACGCCGGCACGCGCCGCGCTCGCCGCGGCGTTACATTTTCCGAATCGACCGCAGACGACAACACTGCCACCGTGACAGAGTTTCAGTGTCAAAAGGTTGGTGACCCCCTCTTTAGTGCAACCAAAATACCACCCAAATGCAAGGGTACACGGCCTGGTTTCCTCCCTCGTGAGCGCATGACATCTACCACTACGGGCCGTAGTAATCTCCTCGTGCGCCGCAAATGTCAAAACGTACTCTGTTGCAGGAAACGCTGTTATGAGGGACTGATTTATTTCCAATTATCGTGCTTTGAAAGCTGTCGATTGCAGAATTAGAAGCATGATATGTTTGTGTATACAGAAAGGATAGCTGTTGAATTTGCCAACCTATTATTATCAATTTTGTTTATATATTTGGGGAAATATTACTGCGGATTCGTAATTTATCGTATTATAAGCTACCGGTTTCCTCATTCATGAAACAAATAAAGTGACCTTTTCAACTTTATCCAAGTCACGTTTAACCCTTTTCTATGTACTTCTATGTATCATGAATGGAGAAGATAAAATATTTGCAGTATATACGGGATTGTAAGCTTTATCGGTAAAAGTTGCTGAACATAAACAACTTTAGAAAGGATCATGTTGAAGTAGGTATCTACTTTTAAATTAATAAATTGCAGTGTAACTATTTTCATCTTTCGAAGTACCTAAACTATTCATTGAACTGCACCACCACCACTGACGACCAAAAAAGAATCCTGTTTTGTTTATTATGGACGGTACACATATGGAACTCTAAATTGTGATTTCTCATTTTTTTTTGGTAACTGCCATTGTATTGGAAGTATCGACCACAATCTATTTCTCTCTATTTACGAGCAATTCTCTGAAATTTATCCGTCACCATGACTCATGGCTTTAATCAAACTGCCCATCCTACTTAACGGAAACCATGACAGCGCTCTTACGAAAACTTTTTACCAGATTTCTTACGAGGGCTTACGCTATGATCTAATTTCAACGGCTCCGGTAAACACATTACCGATACGTCCATGAAACTTTGAGAGCCACGTTTAATCCAGTGTTTCTCAAACAACATCATAAAATAAAATAGTGTGTACTCTGACCCAGATATTGAGTCTTAAACTGAAATTAGATTGCGTTAATGTGTACATAGGAATAAACAGTGCCGACCAAATCACGCCAAGGGATATGTCATGCCCCAGAAATAATAATAGTGGTGCGACGAATGTATCTACGGATCTATGACATCATCGCATGGGTTAAGACATCATGTATAAATGAAGATGACCAAAGTGAAAGAAGAAACAGATTTAACCCTCACATTACACATGTGGTTTTATTATAATTTTGAGTAGTTGCAACTTTCCTATATTCGCCACAATATTTCGACCTCTTCGTTGATTAAAGATACACCTGCTAATTTCCTACACGACAACGATTTTAATACTGTCTAACATAAAAATTGCTGTAATTTTTTCAGCCACGACGGAACGGAGACGGTATATGCGTTTAGGGTGAGAGGATGTTTGTGTGTTTGTTTGTGCAAATCAATGTTGCCAATTTTCTCTATAAATACTAGTCCGATTTTAATGCAGTTTTCAATTATTGGTTTATCTTTGATTGGTGCATGTTCTTAGATAGGTGTTACGGTGATAACCCACTAGGGGGCGCTGCATTAAACATTTTTTGAATTATATTTTATACGTCTTGGTTTTTTTCAAGTTTTTTAATTTTATTACTTGTCTTTATCTTCTAGACTCTAGAGAACCGCACACCGTTACGGGACTCAGTGTGTATGCGGACACAAGGAATGTTTAATTGGTTTCTCTAATTGGTTATGGTTATTCGTCAACTATGTACAGGGTTTTTTTTTCGTGTGGATATCCCCTCGGGTACCTCCCCCGCCGGAGCCGGAAGGGTAGGTTATGTCGGACTCGAACCGACTAAAACCGCACGCCGACTGAGGGTCGTGGTGCTAGGCCCGGAGGTGAGGTTGTCTTTGACATATCCCTCGCACCCCAACTGACCCAGGGCCATCCCTTGCGGTTTAGCCCTCCTCGGGATGTACAGGGTTGCACTTTTAAGAATTAATTTATCAAACAACATTACGTTTCACTTTCTTTATTCGGTATTAAACCCAGGAAATCCCAAACGTAACGTATACCAATGACGAGACCAATGGGGCAGAACGATTCATATTTTTTATGGTACTTATACATATTCAATTAATTTCATGTACATGTACATATATGTAGTAGTGAAATGATTACTTTAACTTTAAACATGAAATTGTAGCGTTATTTCGTAGACTCACGCATGTGCATACACGAAGACATATTCCGTCAACTAAAACTTGTTGCTCTATTAGATTTAAAAAAAAGGCCAACCTGATGGAAAGTAGTCAAGACCAGGGGCGTTACACTCGTTCTGCCAACCCTGATGAAACCTAATGTCCTTCTTCAAGAACTCCATATCGTAGTCGCCTGGGAAAACCACAGCAGGGAGTTAATTCCACAGCTTGACCGTGCGTGACATTCCATAATACCGCACAGTGCGCACTGTTTCCGGTCATAATGTGTGAGGATGTATTCTCTGCCTATTTCAATGGTATGTAGCTGTGGGCATCATGTCAAACAGTCCATCTGACCACAAACCATTATAATATAGGCTGTAAAACACACACAGCGAGGCTGAGAAGATTTCCTTTCATCCTCACCAAGGAACCGTGACACAATTTTTGTTTATGTATATATAAGTCATATTCATAACGTTATTTTAATCACTAATATTTAGAATTCATCGAAGTAATATTTGGAATAGATGTGTAAACAAAAAGAGCATTACATTGGTCGCGTGATAGCAAGACATGTCACAACTCACGAAACGACTCGTTAAAATAGGTCAAATACATTCCATTTTCAATTATATGATGTATTTATGTACAAACATGCTTTGTGGTAGTAACACTGTAATTTAATCTAGTAGTGCCTAGAGTACCAAATAGGGTGCAAAAGGGAAGGTCTTTATTGAGAATAATCGAGAACCGAAGAGGAAAGATGATTGGCCACCTGATAAGACATGACTTGTTCATAAGAAACATCATAGAGGGGAAGGTAGAAGGAAAGAGAGGAAGAGGTAGGCCAAGAGGAACATTTATAGCACAGATAAAGGAAAAGATGCAAGTCACATCGTATCAGGAGGTGAAGGGATTGGCGGAGCAGAGAGAAGAGTGGCGATTACTCCACCGACAAGAGCGTAGCTCTTAAGTTACAGAGAGTGCCTAGTAAGTCTATAATATAGGGCCATAATTAGTATTGAACCATTGACTCAGTTTAGCATCTTTTCCTATAATTAATTAGTGTTATTAGTGTTACGTGACACTCTAAAGTGTCCTCTGGTATTGTGTATTTACTCTGACCTAGATTACTTTACATAATTTTACGGTTATTTTGTTAGTCACCGAAAAAAACAATGGTTAAAAGTACCAAAAAGCACTTAAAATGTGCTTAAAATATTCTTGTTATTGTGGTCAGGATTGAGGTTCCAAACCCAAAAGGTCCCACGACCTACTAAAATAGACATTATGATAACGTGAGGTGAACGTTAAAAAATAAATTACGAACTAATTTCGGAATAAAATTAAAAAGACCTTGACCTTTGACCAGAGGGCTGGTTTATTCCTTGCGCAAAGGATTGGCATTGCCATTCAACGTGGCAATGCCGCCAGCCTACTGGCCACCCTCCCGGTTGACGTCGATGGGGAGGAATTCTTTGACGCCTGAACCTGCAGTTTTGCACATACCTTTATATTTTTATTTATAATAATTATTATATTACTTAAATTATGTACATAAAAGTTGAAATAAAGACCAGAAAGCTACACATAAAAAGGTTTCAAAATATGAATGACTATAAAAATATTTAATCCTCAACGAAAGCAGAGAGTAGGAATTTATATAAAAAATCATATTACCACAAACCTGAAATTTGAAAGATATCAAAGTACACACACACAATTTACTTTGAATTCGCTGCGAATGGATTCCGAGCGTTTCTGTGAAAAAGCCTATTCAACTTTCATTATTAAAGGATTCGCGTAGGCTTCACGGTGATTACAAAATAAGAGCCATCGAAAAATGAGCCTTAAAACGTTCAGGTAGGTTGCAATCTCATCTGCGTTTTTATACGAAAAGAATGAGCAACAGGCAGGTGATATACGCGTTGAAAGTCTAGACTCCAATTTTGAACCACAACTGCCACCTTTTATGCTAGGCTCGATAAAAATATGAGAATATTTTTCGTTTGTTATTTCAGAAACTTATTTACTTTGAATAGGACTGTTGGGATTCCTGATTCCACAGTTCAAATACTTTAATGCGGATTTTTGCACAAATCATTATTGCCTGAAAATGAAATGAATCAGTCGTATTAATTTAACGTCACTCTGCTACTTTCGGGGTAAACAGAGACAACAGCCGTTACCGTTTGCTTGTGTCCTTACTTATCTATTTTTAATTACGAACACTGTATTTATTAAGTCCCGTATAATTTATTGAATTACCCTTGGCGATACAATTGTCTATAATCGATATAGTCATACATAAAAACTGTTCCAAAGCAAATCTACATTAGTGAAGAACCCAAATATTGTATATTACCCTATACAAGCCACCGTAGGGACTTACATAGCAAAGTCTCGGACAAAATCAATCTATTGGAATGGATACTTACCTTCCCTAGAGGTATATTCCCGTTGAAATATGTTTCTTCATTTTTTACAACACTAATCTACCTTTAACTACCTCTACCCCTGTCTATTGCCCGTCCTTTTTATACCTATGAGAGCGTATAAAAGGCTCCCAGACTTATTTACGTCGCACAACAGGCCCCTTTGATGTGACGATGCTGTGATCAACCATATGAAGGACTTAATGCTAATAAGTAGTAGCGCTATATATAGAATCCTTTTATTTTTATAATTTTTGAAGCTATTAAATTATCCTTTGATTCTGGTACCAAATGTGGAGTAAGGAATAATAAACTGGTTGTAAAACTGTAAGGGAATAAAGATTTTATTAGTGACGTATCCGTTGTTCAAAAGTAAGAATATCTTGTAAGTAATAAATGAACTTCATGAAGTTATTGCACTGATAGAGCTTGATTTAATTTGTCATAACTAAAAATGCTATTTTACGCCTGAGTCGTGTCTAAGCACCAAACCACGGATTACCTAATACCAAACCAACAAATGATTTACTTAATGTATGTCATTTTTGTTGTGACCTTGTATGCGTGGATGTTGACGGCTAAGGCCTGTATTCTAGACATTCTAGTATGACATTTATCTGAGGACAGATTGATAGATTTGACATATTGCATACACAATCTGTTCTCATGTATACATCGAGATTCAGGCTGAGAGTCATTCTAGAATCCAATTCATGCAGAGCTAACGGCATGAATTGCTGAAATATCAGTAAAGTTAACCTGGGTCGTAATTAGAATAGTACCTACACACATTTGTACTTACAAGGGTAGGAAGGTACTTCCATTTTTGGTAGACTATACTGACGTCATCTGTATCCATTGCGGGTGCGTAATAACGAAGTTTGGGATAAGGGGAACTTCGAGTATGATGTAATCATACATGTACTCGTAGTTCCCCTTTCTTTCAAAGTGCACTCGTAGCTATCGGGAAGAAACAATGGCAATAAGCATGTACCAAAATGTATATATGCTCATGTACTTATTTAATGAAAATTCGGCACTTTATTTGGGTACTAATAAAATAACTGTAAAAGTCAACATTTGAAAATTATTAGGTACCTACAGCTCAAAATTTTACTTACCTACATAGGAATTAGAGTGTCTGTTAGTAGCATGGACGCAAATATATCATCAACTATCATCTCATGGGAATGATTTCAACGAAGCTGCGAAGGTTATCACCTCAATATATATTTGGTGTCATTTTATATGTAGTTCAGATTAACTTATCAGATTTATCTATAAGGTTTAACATCTAATTGCTTAACGTTCGTTTACACCTAGTTCAGAATTAAATGTGGATTTCAACGCATTATTTATAGCATAGCAACGATGTGTACGATACGATGTTAGCCCTATTCATAACCAGGAAGTTTGAAATGAGTCTGCTCATAAACAAACTCTATCTGATGGACATAGAGCACAGGGTTGGCGAAACATTCCTTAGTATTGAAATTCTTTAAAACTTAATTTCGCGTTGTTTGTCATACATATTAAGAAGGGTAAAAGTAATTTGGATGTAGCTAAGCTTAAATTTAAATTATATATTACAATTTTTAAAAGAAAAGAAGCAAAGGAATTTACCGGCCTAGGGAATATAAACCTTCCTGAAACATTATTTGGTAAAGGATGAATTAGTTAGACTAAATTACCTACGACTAAATATATACCCATGTGCGATCATCTGTCTCTAATAACTTTCGTTTATTTTAGAAGATTAAAATACTGAACCCAAATAAATCATAGATGTATTTATAGTCGGTGAAAATAAAATAGAAATGGATGCTATCCTTACGTGTCGAAACCAAATGTGTACAGAACAAAAAAATATTGTTGATTTAAGGCAGCTACAGATAAAGGTCTTTTATAGCTTTCTTGTGTTATTTTGTAGTTAGTGATTTTGTGAATGAAAGAAAACGAAAATATTAATTGGCTATCAGCCTACGCGAGATTGTATAAGTGGGTTATGGTTGTGCGTTGGCGATGGGTGGGCTAATTGGAGCTGGTTTTACATACACTAGCAAAGATTATTTGCAGTCAATAAAATGAGTAGCATTTACTTTAATTTGTATGTCTTTATTACTTACGGTAAATAATTATTATTGATAGAAATCAGAATACTAATGATTGTTAATCCTCCAGCCATAATTATCAATTTTCTAATAGTAACCTTGATCTATCCTAGAGTATTTCAGCTATGATTCTTGACGTTAGGTGCTCATTAAAAGGCTTTTGATGAAACTTGCAACTAGTACTTAAGTGCTTATCTTACTTAAAGTTGAATGTTACTGCAAGCATTAAAAATTGAACAATTGTACTTACTTTTACAAAATGTGGATACCCATGACGTTGACGTTGCTTACAGTTCTAGCACCTTTTAGATAATAGTTAGAAAATAAAACTTCGAAAAAACAAAGAAGATGAACCTAAACTTCCATTTAAAAGTGCATTGCAAATTTATGAAGTCGTAATCTTGTGACACTTTTTTTTTTTTTTTTAACCGTGGGGGAAAATCCTTCATGGATGTTATGCCGGACTCCTACCGACTAAAAGCCCCCACGGTAACGCCCAGAAGCCTATGGATGGGAGCCCCGGGTAAGCCCTCGAAAGGATGTCCCAGGACTCCCATCAGACCTACGGCTACAACTGCGGCCTCGTCTCGGGGGTGGTTCGGGTTCTATCCCGCGTCTATGGGGGGGTTTTCGGGTGCTATCCCGCTTCTTAGGGGGGGGGGGGGGGCGTGCGTGAATCCCTCACGTCACGCTGCCGTCATGGGCCTGCTTCTGTAAAGACGGTGAGCAGCCAACTCACCGTCCTCAGGCCCCCGGTCATGGAGGCCGATGGTCTTCGGCGAAGACACGTCGGCGGTGCCCAAGCCGCCGACTGCGGAACTCGGGTGGGAGAGTTTTCTCCCGCTCTCGCCCCGCCGCCTCTTTCACGAGCATGACCTGCTCACAGAAAGAGGCGGCGCAGTCCCACTTACTCCCGCTGGAGACCATGGCTCGCACCATGGTCTCGAGCGAGAGTGTGCCCACGCCCAGACCCACCACGAGGACCTGGCGCTGTTGCGCCCACGCCGTGCACTCCACCAGCGTGTGGAGCGCTGTGTCATCGCTGCGGTCCTCGCAGTGCTGACACTCGGCCGTGGTTTCCCGGTGTCTTCGCCACAGATACCTACCGAAGCTACCATGCCCGGTAAGTATCTGTGACAACCGGTAGGAGAGAGCACCGTGTCTCCTCACCAGCCACTCGTCCATGACCGGTCTGACGGCCGCAATTGTGGCGAATCCCCCCTTTGGTTGCTCAAGTCGCACCTTCCATGTCTCCACGGTTTCCTGGTAGAGCTGGGACCGCTGGGCCTCGATTTCTCGAGACGCAGGCCATTGGCCCCGCTCCAGCGCTTCCTTGCGCCATATAAATAGAGACGCAAGGGCTCTCGCTTCCAGGTCCCATGGAGGGGTCCCGGCTAGGAGGCATGCCGCCTCACCAGAGATCGTGCGGTATCCCCTTATCACCCTGACGGCCATCGCCCTCTGTGGGCTCAGCAATCTAGCCACATTACTGGCCGTCAGGTTCTCCGCCCATACGGGGGCCCAATCTTGTGACACTTAATCTAGTTAAATAACTTTTGAAACGTCATTTTCGCACTTATGTTGCAGTTACCATTAAATTAAATAGATCAAAGTTATAAAGAAACGGCATATAATATAATTTAATAGAGAATCAAAACAGAATCTGGAACAGATGTATAGACCATCAAAATATTGTAGAAAGCAATAAAACTGACCAGATGCCGTAAAGAAATGGTAACAGATGATACAATTTGGCACAGATTGCTCAGCCATGACCAATTATATTTCTTTAGAGACTTTCGATTTTAATATTTTTTAGGAGAAGTAATAAAGCACACGTTCGTGTCAAACCATTCATTTTAAAAAGGAAATAGCTGCGGTCGAATTTCAATTGCCTAATAATAAAAATTCATATGATTAATATGGAATATGGTATCAGATATTTTTTCTTAACTATTTCTGAACTCTAATGGTTCCTCTAACAAGTAATTTAACGACAGTCAATACGGTCATTAAAATTGCATACCTACTAGACTGTAACCTTCGTAATGGTGAATACAAATTAATGGCACTCGATACTGTTGTTATGCAAATGCCTCCGGCTTCTGTTTGTTTGTTCATAATATATGTAATAGTAGCTACAGTAGCTACTATCTATACCAGTTGGTCTCTTGGCATTGCAAATGGGTGAGAGGTTTACTGTGTCTTGTTTACATTAATGCTTTTACATCTATAATTTGCATCGATGGATTGCGGATTAGTTTTAAGAAATAGAAATAAAGAGTGCAATGTGTACAATAAAGCCTTCCTTGTTTATTTCTACGAAAATGTCAAGCCCCTCATACCTAATCGGAATTAACGATAGCGTGGGTATTTAGAATCATCTGCCTGGGTTGCCAGAGAACGAAGTACGCCTAATTTATGATTCTCGTGAGACCTCGACCGACAGTAGCCGCCAATGTTAGCTTCCCCGACGTAATGTTGACCATCAAAACCTCCTCCCTTTTAAGTAATATCGGATGAGAAAAAGAATCAGCAACTTACACGAGACACTTAACACGACGACTGATGATAAGCAACCAATTACCATTTTAATTGTAACCTTTCTAAAAATAGTAACAGATTCACAGAACAGTTAAAGGAGACCTCCTTTAACTGTTCTGTGAACAGACTCGACGATAAGGTACGACCCTGTCTACCTACGTCGAATACCTACGTAGGATTTGACCAATAGCGTCATTTGCACACCCTATAGGTAACCAATAAGACGGAAGAAGACAGATAGTCGGATCCTGCCATACTGGTGCGTAGGATAGGTACTACTAGTTTAAAAATAGAAGCAATATCCCCCACCCACGCTTGTTTTTATCTCATTTTACTATCAAAAAAGGCTTTTTGCTAGCTTCCACACGATTGTTATCACCGCAACAGTGTTTACAAAGCCATTTAGATTTTCCTTTGTTGACAGCTCGCCAGAAACCGGGCTGTTGTTACGTAACTAATTTTACACTCGAGTGCCTTTTATTCAGTCCTTAATTACGGATTAAGTTTTATTATGTATGAATGCTTTTGGAACTATATTTGTTTCATCTAATTTTATATATTGTTATGGTAGGTGTATGGGCCATGGGGCCACTTACGTACCAATAATGCAGCTTTTCTTCTCAAGGTTGGAAGGCTGTTACTACCGTAAAAGCCAAAATATTTTCTCATCATTTGTAAATGCTATAAGTGGTTCTAAAATTAGATCGCTCATCAGTTAGTTACATCAATTTTGAAGCAACGATGTTTACATGCAAAAATGATCTAGCATGTATTTTACCAATACTGTTGTAAAATATCTACATCGAAATACCTAGGCCAATACGAGTATCTAAATCACGAAGTCTGACTCAGCAGTTAAACGCTCTACCGCTACACCACACGGATCATCTATTATCCGTGATTAAGACATCAATCATTCGATCTTATAATTCGAGGTTATTTTCTTTTGACTTCCTCACCCTTGGCGAGCACAATAAACAACAGCCCATTGTAACCAGTCATCTGATCCCAAAGACATTCGCATCCCAGCCGCGTGTAATCTTAACCGCTTCTAATTAGAGCAACATAATTAATGAAATTGGAAGTAGTTCTACTTTCAACATGAACAGAACATTTGGAATTTCCTTGAGCGGGAGCCGGCAGCGTCTTTGACGCTGTATAACCTAGTTTTGTTTCCGTTTAACAAGCCGGGGATATAGGATAACCCCTTTTACTGACGTGAAACGTTATTATGTTCTGATTTAATATGTGTTAGAACTTTTTACTCTTGTCTACCTATTCGTATTTGTGTTTATGTAGGTCTTTGTATGATTTAGATTTACAATGGGATCGAATAAGCAGCACCGCTGTGCTATCGGCTTCTGGGTTTCTTTCAACTGTCAGGATGTTTCAAATCGGCTAGGCTCTTGGCACTGCGTAGTGATGTGGCTTCGCTTTGCATCTTTTATCGCCTATACTATGGGGAGCGCTCCGAGGAATTGTTCGGATTGATCCCCGCCGCCTCTTGCCGCCATCGTTCCTCGCGACAGCAGTTCCACACTCACCATCTGGACGGTTGGCGGTCCACAACCGTGCGTTTCTTGAGAAACTTTCTGCCTCGCACAACTAAACTGTGGAATGCGGTACTTCCGAAACAATACGACCTTCAAACCTTCAAGATAAGAGCGTACTCTCTTTTCAAATGAAGGCAACGCACTGGTGACTCCTCTGGTGTTGCGGTAATCGCTTATCATCAGGCGATCCGTCTGCTCGTTTGCCTCCCTATTCCATAAAAAAAAATCTTACCTACATACACTGTCCGTTGAATCGAACCTCGTTAATACTATAGTCTGCCGTAGTGGTAGATAATTCATTTCTCTGGCAGTTACTGCTCTTAACGGTGCCTGCCGATAAGAGCAGCTGCTGCAATTACTAAACCTTTCCATACAATATTTTTCATAGAAATATGACAGCAGATATTTTCTCCGCTAAAATTAATCAGTTTACTTTTTATCACATCGTGACGGAGCCAAGCACCAATATGATTTATAGTTGCCACGCTTACTGACTCGTTTATCACTATGACTGACACACTGTTCAATAATTCAACCGGCAATTCAGCCGACATTTCAACCGGTAAATAGGCATTCCTTAAGATCGCTGATAAAGATGGCTGGTGCAGCTGTACTTCTCGATGCGGAACAATAAATAGTTTTCATTGTATATCTATAGTTATACAATATAATTGTAAACTTTTTGTGTTGATTCGATATTAAGATAAACAGCAGGCACGTGTAACAGTATTAGTAGTAAAGGCACGTAAAGGTCCTATAAGAAATTGTACCTAATTACATTCTTCCATTGAATGATTTTTTCGATCATCCATTTTATGTCATTTTTGTGTGTACATAATGTTTACTAAACAATAAAAAGTTATAAAAGAAGCTGATGGTTAATTATTATTACCTTGCTAACACGCAATACCTTATGAATCAATTATACCTAATTAAAGAAGAAGATTTATAATTCTAATATTTTTATACTTAGATTCATCTTAAGAACACACTAAAGACAGAATAGGTTATAGTACTAGCGCTAAAGATTTAAATCTTCTTTTATTGCGTGAAATCTATTACAGCTGTTATGAGATCAAACACTTACCATACCTTTTGTTCCCTAGAAGAATGTTGTCGAAATTAATTCCCTGTATACCGCTGACAGCTATACACCAGGTTTCATACACCCTATATTTATGTTGCGGTAACCATACGGCTTCGTACATTGTTCCAGCGAATGACCTACTTTTTTAATGCTCCTGTATTTACAGTGGTAACATTAGAGAGGTACGTCATTAAATTTAAAATGGTTTACTACCCGTTTCATGGTTACGGGGACCGTAAAGTAGGTAAAAGACCTTACATTGTTTCTGGTATCGTTTTTTTTATTTTTATAGGGGGTTTATAATGAGGTGATTGAAGTGCACTTGATTGAAGTGAATATCCACCGCGTGGTTTTCGAATCTAATACATGACATCATATTCTGAAAGACACATTTAAAATAAGAAACTTCATTATACCTACTCTTGTACTCAAAGTTTAAAATAGTATGGCAAGGGAAAATAGTACCTACGCTTTCTACGTTATTATACATAATAATTATATCTACATAAAACCCGTTTCATTACGTTGCGTAGGCTTCATAATATTTCATCAAAGTTTATTCATGTCAGTCCTTGTAATTCAAATTGTAGTTACTGTGGGAGAAAATGTATATTAAGCTGTGCCTAGTATTTGGATTCCAAATACTAGGCACAATTCCATAAATTAATTTCTTAACAACAATAAAATCTTATATGTGTATGTATTCGTAAAAAAATCTGTTCTATCCTTTTCTATCCTGAAAAAAACGTGTATGGCTGAGTTATCACCGTCATATGTCTTTCTTTCTCTTTCTTTCTTTCATAAGGCACAAGCAAAGCGCTTCTTTTCTTTTGCTTACCATAAGTGCCTTATGGAATGAAATTATTTACCTACCCACGTGTTTCCGTATTCATACACTCCTGAGTTCTTCAAGCGGAAATTTACTCTATTTTTCCTACACCTATTTAAAACATCGTGTTTAGAACAAAAATATTGGAGTTGGCATTCTAAGTCAAAATATCCAAGCATATTTTGAAATGCTGTTATTTCATAAAACTAACAAAACGTGTTATTGTTATTGTAATAAAATATGAAAATGTAACTGAAAATATAACACACTTATCACTCTCTAAAACTTCTTGCAAAGTGAGATCATTATACAAGTTTTCCAGCATGAACTAGATAAGAAAACGTCCCTGGGAAACGGAAATGGGACTTGGCACAATTAAGTGTCGCTTCGTTTGCATAACTAGACCATTACTGTCAGACAAGTGTGTGGACGTAAGTCGTAAAATATGGGGACTAAAATACGAACACTTATGGTAATATAACACTTATGTGGGTTATTATGTGGCCTATTGTGGTGTGTATAGGGGTCAATAATTATTCTATTTTCCGTAATAACAATCCCATGTGATTTTTTTCGTATCTGTTATAAATAAATTAATTGCAAAAGTCAAAAGCTTGTAACTATGTAATCAGAAAATAAGTCCATACTAATATTATAAATGCGAAAGTAACTCTGTCTGTCTGTCTGCCTGTCTGTATGTTACGCTTTCACGCCTAACCCACTGCACTGATTTTGATGAAATTTAGAGGGTAGATTAGACCATGAGCAAGGATATAGGCTATGTTTGGTGTGGTCGCGATAACCGACAACCACGCGGGCGGAGCCTCGGGCAAAAGCTAGTATAAAATATTAATGCAAAATAATGTTATGTGTTTAATTTCAATGTAAGTAATAGAGCGGCAGTTTAAGTAGAGATCGCCAGCCCACAGAAGGGCATAGTCAAAGTACCTAACCTTGAGAACGCAAAATAAAATCCTACGGATTTTGTTATTATAGGGCTTCTTAACGCGTAATTAAACTAAGAGTAATTCGACCCAACCTACATTTATGCACAAGTAAATATTCCGGAATTAATCTATTCCAAAATATTATTCTCGAGATTTTAGGAATATACTTTAGGTACTCGTGTTTGATCGGACCGGCAATTATTATCACTACTTATACTTTCTTCATGTTTGGTGTTTATTGTCTTTTACGTTAGTTATACATAATATATTATATTTCCTATAATATTCCATTGTGTGACACCTTATCTAACGTCATCAAACGAAGATACGAAGAAATAAGAATCTACAAGCCGTCGCATATTTTACAACATCAATGTGTATTGTTTATTTCACAATACAATAAACCGATTATGGTTAGATCCATAATAATGTATAAACAAAACGGACGGGCCTCGATTCTACTAAAGCCAAGCCAATCCAGTCGTGCCACAGTGATTGCGAAAAACTACATTAAATAATAGACTTCAAATCTATGTAATTTAAGCTCAAAATTAAATTACTTTTTGCAGAGTGAATGAAAAAGTGTGATAAAACTTTTTTCATTTCATTTTGGACTTTAGACTTTTAGAAATAAAGTCTAAAATTAAATGACATTTTTGCACTGACTATGGCACCACAATGTTTTAGCTTTAGTAGAATCGAAGGCCAGATCATATTCCAACAAACCTTGATGAATGCTAGGTTGATTCGGTCCATAAATTATTCGAACTGATGCTATCGTATTTCTTAAGCTACTCTTGTACGTACGAGTTCAGTGACCTGGTTCTTTTTAACCAATTAATTAGCCTATCCCAGTCCACTGCTGGACCTAGGCCTTCACGAATGTTGAAGGGTTGGGAGGCTTTAGCCTTCTGACCACGCTGGCTGACTAACTGGTTTCGAGATTCCTTCTCTCGCAGTGATATTGTCTGCGTATCTTCCTATTAATTACCTCGTACGACACCCCTCGAAGGAGATGGGGTGGCCATACTTCTTGTATTCTTTCTCCGTGTTAAAACAGTACTTCTTTTTATATTACTAACTTTAATTGATAGCTAGATAGCACCTTAAGGTAGGAGTACAGTCAGCATCAGAAAAATGTTGACGAGTAGAGTACTCAAAATAATCTTAAAACCAAAATTTCAATATTATATTGATAAATTAGAGTACTCAAAAAGTTGTAAGCATCCAGAGTAGTCAAACTATCTTAACAATCGGTCTTCCAGAAACATGTAAGTAAGCAGAGTGTTCATTTTCATATACACAATCACGCTACTCAATGGTATCTAGTCAAACAAAGTGTTAAAAATATCTGGACAATGTCATTTAATCGCATTTTGCATCCCTTTTTTACTTATGTAGCCATCCCTTACACATAATGATGGGATAATGTGAGATAGATGTATAAGTTAGAAAAGGATAGAAAATCTGTCAAATTAATGACAATTTCTTTTGTATTTTTTATAGTTGCCAGTTGCTTAAGCCATAAACATTACTATCCCCTTGCATTGGTGAGAAAAGAGTATGAATACGTAAGAAATAAATACTCGTATGATGTGTAAATTACTTGAAACCTACATTTCTGATGCTGACTGTACCTCCCCCACCGGAGCCGGAGGGGGGAGGTAATGTCGGAATCGAACCTACTAAAACCGCTCAGCGCCTGAGGGTCGTCGTGCTAGGCCGAAGGTGAGGTTGTCTTCAACATATCCCTCGCACCCCAGTTGACCCAGGGCCATCCCTTACGGTCTGACCCTCCTCGGGAGGTATAAGTACCTGTGATATCACGGGCCCTTGGCTCGACCTGATATCTTTTTACGCTAAGTGTCCCCTACTATGGAGTGTAAAAAGGTGTACCTAACAGGCTCCAACAAACTCCGAGTTATAGTAGTTTCAGTGATAACGAGATCACGACATTCCGTCTATCAAACAGATTTCTAATACCCAACGTACGTAAAATCATGGACAAAAGTGTGTATTTATTAGTGTCGCAGCTGAGGAATAAAATAGTACCTGCAATAATTTCTACCTCAATTCTCTAACCATTAATTGGCGTCAAAGCGCAATGACCCAGTGCCCTCGTTTTAAAGAATCGATTTACACTTCGTCCTTTCCATTATCACAAATGCATTAGTTTACCTAATGACGACGAATACATTAGTTTTCTGTTACAATTTGGCTTAGGTCAACCTATCCTGCAACCAGTACACCTATTTATACGTGGATGAGGCTGAGACGTAGACTTGCCTCTCAAGGTTGAAAGATCAGACAACAGACACTCCCATATAAGCCCATATAACTTTAATGAAAAGGATAAACAGTATCAGCGGTGGTAAGGGCTTCAAGATGAAAGTGAGGGATGAAACTGGATGATCATTGTGATGACCCTTATATGGTTTGGGTATTATTTATTTAGCCGAGCTTCTAGTAATAGCCTTGGTGACTACACGCCAATAACATCTCTCGTTCTGCAAGTCACGGTCACTACCTACCACCATATTGGCAAAGAGGCCCTCGGTCCTACTAAAGCTAAAGTACTGGGGCATTCACTGCAAAAAATGACATTAAATTTGAGACTTTATTTCTATAGGCATAAAGTCCAAAATGAATTGAAAACAGGTTCATTACACTTTTCAATTACTCTGCAAAAAATCACTTAATTTTGAACTTTAACCGCATCGGATTAAAGTCTATTATTTAATGCCGATTTTTGTAGGGGCGGTAGCACCACTCTGGTTGGTTTTAGCAGAATCGAGGCCCAATTTGCTTGCTACCATACATAAAAAATACAAAAATACGTGTATAATCACTACTAGAAGTCATGAGTAGAGCCGTAAAACATTAAAAAAAAACAATAAACACCTAAACTCACCGCTTTAACCGCCACCATCCATCAATCGAACAGCCTGATACTTAACTTTTTCTCTCCATACATTTGTCACATAGACACAATTTGTCAGACTTGGTCAGACGGGTTTGAAACCACACTCATTCCAGTTGCCAGTATTTTCCCCGCACATAATAAAGATTTCTACCCGAGCAAAAAACGTTCCGTCCTCAACGAGCTTTCCGTGGATAGAATTCACATAATACAATGTGGAATGGTTACCCGTTAGAAGTATGTCTGTCTTTTACTTTTTAATTTGCCCTGTGGATTTTTAATTGACTTCCTTGAACGTTGAAAGTATCTTAATTGGACACTTTCTTTGTGATCATTATAAGTTTTACTTTTTCATTCCGAGAATGAGGGGATATTTCTTCCACACCGGTTTTAGACAAAGTCATTTGAATACTCAGTATTTAAATTTAAATACTTGTACTTAGAGGCTAAGTAATTGATGGCAGTTTGATTCTTTAGTGCAAAATTCTTAACTTTTAGACTTACTTCAGCAGAGTAAAAAAATATTAGAGAATTGGAGAAAAGCAAATTAATTATTTCAATATAAAAACTCATTGAAACGACCGACGAAACGAACTCATTGAAGCGATCTTACACAAATGCTTCAATTAGAAATAAAAGGTAAAATATTGTCTCATACCAGATAAGAATTATTAAAAATTGAATATTAATAAAGTCAATTTTCCAAACCAGACATCAACATGGTCAATAGGTACTAAATTTCTTAATGCTTACTCAGGATGTGCTTTCATTTCCTTGGTAAAAACTGTTGATTCTACACATTCGTCAGTGACATGTGGACACATTCAGTTCCTACTTCTCCAGTTCAGGTTGACAGATGAAAACGTTTCGTACTTAACAAAGGGTTTCGGCTTGTCAGTTTCATCTTATTGTTCCCAATACGAGCAGTCAGTCATTGTGAAAGTAATGATTTGTATGCATATATAATATATATATGTATTCTCAGTTTCAGGACTATGCACGTGATTTCTATAATGTTCGTATTTAAATCTTTCTTTCTTTCTTCTATATCTGATAAAATTTTGTGATTATTTTAAAACTTAGTTTTTAACAACATAGAAACCTGAAACTGGGTATTTTTGGGACCCAATTAAGATCGTCGAGGACCAAGTCAACCTGTCCTATGAGCTTTATACCTGCTAATTAACGAAGAAGGCTGTGGTTACAAGTTCAGATGAATCTAGAAAGCTAGAATAAATTATCTCAATACTAGGTATACTCAAAACTAAACACATTTAAAAACTGAAGAAGTCGAACTTTCTCCAGGACTACAATATACTCGGAATAAGTAGCATTTAGAATTTTAATTAAAATTTGCAGTGAATTTAAATAACATTATCATGAATTAGCCGATTAATCCGGTTTGATCGCATTTTAAGTTTAGATGCGTACCTACTTAACTATTGAGCGAAACCTATGTACACAGTACATTGTTAATTCGTTACAACGGCAACGTGCAAAGTCTTGTCAATACTTTTCCTTTTCATGACTGCATTTCGGAAATATCTCCTCTTTATATACATCTAAACTCAAAGGGTTTATTTATAACTAGCCTTTGCCCGCGGCTCTGCTCGCGTGGATGTCGGTTATCGCGACCAAATCTAATCTACCCCTATGCCAAATTTCATCAAAATCGGTTCAGTGGTTTAGGCGTAAAAGCGTAACATACAGACAGACAGAGTTACTTTTGCATTTATAATATTAGTATGGATAATTATTATTGATCTATTATTATTGTTTTACTAGCTGTCCCGGCAAACTTCGTTTCGCCTTAGAAATTAGAATCAATTAGCTGTATCAAATTCTCCTAATTATTTTGAGAACGGAAAGCATTTCGATTCGGGTCCCATACGCCCACGGAGCTCCCGACATGATCCCTCCGCGTCGCCCGCAAGCAACGCCTCTCCTCGCCCGCCGGCCAGGCGCAGCGTCAGGTTTTGCACATCATGCGGCGCGTGTAAATTTTATATCGGAGTTATTTTTAAATTGTAATATCTTCTAAGATGTTCATTGAAATTAAGTAATCTCAGAGACAATTTTGTTTACAATTAAATACTCTTAATCAACAACACATTTATTTGGATAAAGATTAATATTATTATGTTGATACAACTCTAACAAATAATTGGTAATAATGCATTAATTTCGACCAAATTCGATTACCATAAAAACGGTTCTAGTGAGTTAATCTTAAAAGATAGACATATACTGTCGCGGACATTTTTTTAGATCATTTCAAGAGGAATAATTCTTTCATACATATGTTTTTGGTATCTTGAACCGTTTTCGCAGCGCACGCAACGGAAGCCCTCAAATATGAATAATTTCCCCGTTTTTTCCACATTTTTCATTGTTTCTTCGCTCCTGTTAGTTGCAGCGTGATGTTATATAGCCTAAAGCCTTCTTCGATAAATGGTCTATTCAACACAAAAATAATTTTTCAATTCGAGCCAGTAGTTCCTGAGATTAGCGCGTTCAAACAAACAAACAAACAAACAAACAAACTCTTCAGCTTTATAATATTAGTATAGATTTCTATTATTATTGTTCTTGGTCTGCTAGGATGACACTGGGATTAACGATAAGATAAAGAAGAAGATTATTGATCATTAGTTTCCAATAGTTCTTAATAAAGTAAGCCCTTTATTGCATTATAATGTTAGTCACTTAAAGCTTAAAATCGCTATACGATGCATCGATTTTCCTTCCTCACGCCTGCAGTTTACAGGTCGATTCATATACTCATCCAAGTGTGAGCTTGCACTTCAATAAATAAGGAGAAGCGTCTCGAGTCGAATGCAAATCGATACCTAGTTCAATACTTTATTCCTCAACTCTCTACTTACTGCATAAACTTTTAATGCAACTGGGAATGGCACTTTATATTCCATCTCAACTTTTTCCTTCCTGTTTGTTAGCCTATAATATATAGTTATAAATAAATAAATAAATAAATAACCATACGAATCCTATCAAAATATACCTATACCTATAATATTATTTTAACAGGGACGCGGAGAAATATGTACGTGTTCATCCTTTACAAACCCGAAACACGCCCGTAGAATTAAATACAATCAATTCACAAATGTATGTCACAATCCATCAATATTCTTACGTCATGATTCATGTACCGAAGCGGGCATTGCCTGGCACAAAAAGTTATTTGGTATTCGGCACATGTCTCGCCTCCCTTATAAAGGAGGTAATTCACGAAGCGTGTCCATTATCAGTCGAATATGGCTAGGTGTGTTCATTCCCAGAGGGCGACGTGGACTCTGTTTCCGTATAAAAATGTTAGATTATGCAGGCTTAACCTTGGACTGTGTGTTTGTGTATAGTTTCATACATACATATCAGACAGGCGTGGATTTTTGCAAAGATACCATATCCTACTTATACAGGTTGAGGCATATCTACACAATTATGTTTCGCGGTCCAAGGGGTTGAACCCGTCCCTCCTGAGGAGGGCCAGACCGTAAGGGATGGCCCTGGGTCAGCCGGGGTGCGAGGGATATGTCGATGACAACCTCACCTCCGGCCTAGCACCACGACCCACAGTCGGCGTGCGGTTTTAGTTGGTTCGAGTCCGACATAACCTCCCCTTCCGGCTCCGGCAGGGGGAGTATCCGAGGGGATTTCCGCACGAAAAAAAAAAGGGGTTGAACGCGTATAGTTATCAACGGGCACTTTAGGAAACATATTTCGGATATTAAAATGGGAATATCGCTTATAATTTAGAAACATAAATGCTTTCCTTTTATTCAGTGGCTGGAAAAGTCAACAGCAGCCTAAGTCCTGAACTACTATTAGGTATATTAACTTGGATATTCTTCTTCATCATCGTTGCGTCAATTCCAGTCATATCCGAAGCTTTTATCTCGGAGTCCAGTGTCCACTATTTTCACTCTAAATGCGTGTTTTGCTGAACTTCGTCAATTTTTATGAAGAGACTACATTCTGATCTACATATACCATTAACATACCTTGGATATTCATAGTTCAATCAATCACCTACTTATATGAGAATTCCAGTATCAATAAATAAGTGTCCTTTTGTCAACAGGTGCGCGTGCGCGAGTTCTACATCGCGATGCAGCGTTGCCCCTACATCCACGAGATGAAGGAGCGGCT
Source organism: Eilema sororculum (assembly GCA_914829495.1). Lineage (NCBI taxonomy): Eukaryota > Metazoa > Arthropoda > Insecta > Lepidoptera > Erebidae > Eilema > Eilema sororculum. The sequence goes on from OU618538.1 coordinate 16,632,960, forward strand.
GCTGGGTGCGCCTGTTGAGCCAGAGCAGAGAGAGACGCCGCGCGTCGAGCCCGTGGACACGCAGGTCGGCACCATCGTCAAAGTGAGCTCATGTCATTCTCATCTTCATATAATTGCTATGAACAATCTGTGATCCGCCATTATACCTACCTACGTAACATGTCATAATGTTAAAAAATATAATTCATATTACTACACCGAAGCGGACCCGATTGAGGAAACCTTTTTTTTTTTTTTTTTTTTTGACCGTGGGGGAAATCCTTCATGGATGTTATGCCGGACTCCTACCGACTAAAACCCCCACGGTATCGCCCAGCAGCCTATAGTTGGGAGCCCCGGGTAAGCCCTCGGAAGGATGTCCCAGGGCTCCCAACAGACCCACGGCTTTAATGCGGCCTCGTCTAGGGGGTGGTTCGGGTGCTATCCCGCGTCTATGGGGGGTTTTCGGGGATCATCCCGCTTCATAGGAGGGGGGAGGCGTGCGTGAGTCCGTCACGTCACGCTGCCGTCATGGGCCTGCTTCTGTAAGGACGATGAGCAGCCAACTCATCGTCCTCAGGCTCCCGGTCATGGAGGCCGATGGTCTTCGGCGAAGACACGCCGGCGGCGCCCAAGCCGCCGACTGCGGAACTCGGGTGGGAGAGTTCTCTCCCGCTCCCGCCCCGCCGCCTCCTTCACGAGCATGACCTGCTCGCAGAAAGAGGCGGCGCTGTCCCACTTACTCCCGCTGGAGACCATGGCTCCCACCATGGTCTCGAGCGAGAGAGTGTCCACGCCCAAGCCCACTACGAGGACCTGGCGCTGTTGCGCCCACGCCGTGCACTCCACCAGCGTGTGGAGCGCTGTGTCATCGCTGCGGTCCCCGCAGTGCTGACAACCGGCCGTGGTTTCCCGGTGTCTTCGCCACAGGTACCTACCGAAGCTACCGTGACCGGTAAGCATCTGTGACAACCGGTAGGAGAGAGCACCATGTCTCCTCTCCAGCCACTCGTCCATGACCGGTCTCGATTGAGGAAACCTTCCTGTAATCGGTCAACCAGTCTGTCAACAGAGCTCCTATTAACATATCAAATATATAATTATTTACCCAAAGACGGGTACTGACGTATCATTTGTGAATTTAATTCCTTTGATATCACGTAAAATTTAATTAATATAAGGTGAGATCCCCGTTCGGTTTCTGGGTAGATAAACTAAATTCAATTGTGGTTAATTAAGCATAAAGTCGGAAACAAATCGTGGTTTGGGATCGAATTAATTATGTGAATGTTCATGGCAATTAAGATCCTAACCTAACACTATACTTTACAAGCTTATAATTTTTTTGAGACTACGTGTGTCTGCCGAGAAAAATATGAGAATGAATATCTTAAAATGGCAATTACACTGAAATAGGCTAAATATTATTTTCTTATTATTTATCAGTTACGTCAGGTGCGGTAGATGGCGTTGTACTTCTACAAATCGGTGTCAAAATTAGCTACCGTATTTTTTTTCATTGGTCAATAATGTAAAGTAAACTACACTGTAATGTATCTGAAGAAACCTATATTAAATGTGTTCGGTTTGTAAACATTGTGCCTACATATTAAGGAGTAAAATACCCATGTTCTTTTAATGTAGTAAGCTCGTTTAATTATTGTAATTGACCTTTGGTATGTTAAATATTTGTTCTGTAGCATTTGCCATGGAATAAAGCATGAATCAAAGAAAGAATTAGTCAATTTTGTATGAATCAAATATTTTCGTAGATTTGTATACTTTAATTTCATTCGTTGCCTAAATAAAATATCAGTATTGTAAAATTATCAATCATTCTTATTTGAATGATTTGTTTTTTTTAATAAAGGTAAATTATGACTAGACAAGTCATATTTTTCAATCTTCGCTCTAGCATTTTCTTTCGTACTTTTCTACCTTCAAACATAAGATCACTTTCCTGTCATCACATTACCGCACGTAGTTGAGTAGATAAAGTAGCAAACGGTGAAATATAGATTAGATTGTAGAATGACTAAAATGACATTTTATAGAATTCAGAAAATGATTAGGTACAATCATAGAAAAAAGCCTAATTCTCCGTTATACCTATATGCTATACAATGGTTTGTGATTTTTGTTTGTTCAACTGGTATTAGGCCAGCTAGACGAATAAATTAGACGAAAGAATACTTGCGGTCGAGCAATTGGACTATTAATAAATAAGAATTACAGTAAAATTTACGCTAAAATATGAGATTCATATAAAAGAAAATTATCTGATAATTTTGACCGCATGTTTTCTGAAAATAGCTGTCTTTCATTCTCTTTGAAGCCTCACTCGCTCAAGAACTATTACTAGACGTTGACTTGGTAGAGGATGTACCCGCAGGGAATAATTCGATGTCAGGAACACTATTTCGTTAAGTGTATGTACCAATGATATAGCTAAATTAAGTACTTATGAGGGAAATCAAATAGAAAAGGAGAAATTAAATAATTGAAAAATTATCAAGAATCTTAAAATGTTTTAAACAAGTGTGGATAACACATGCATTGTATGTATGTACCTACGTACTTATGAGCGTCTATCCTAATTTGTCAAGAGTACTCGTATTGGGCTGAGGGCTTGAATCGTGACTTTGCTTTAAATATAAAAGCTAAATTTAAAATCCAATAAAAAAACAGAAAGTAAGAAAAAACTAAAATGAAAGTCATATTTAAAATGATTAGGATAAGTTGTTGATAGCATAGAATAAAGTTCAGGTAACTTGCATTTGCATAATTGGCCACGTGAAGCCCATAACGGGTTTAGAAGTAGTGTCATGTCATGTAATAAAATTGCATTGTGTTGTTGTTATGATGTCATTCAGTAAGTACTATACCTTTGTAGGTTACCTGCCTGCTTACACAGATTAGGTATTCAAAACGGCGAATTGTTTAGAGTTTCTGCTCATTCATTTGTATGTTGTATAATATATTCAGGTTAGTGACTGTCAATTTTGTGATAGAGTAGCACCAGATGGATTAACTCTGATTCAATAGAAATTTGAATGTAGGTACAATATGTTAGGATAATTTCTTATATATAATAGCAATCGATTTGAGTAATAGTTTTCATTTTCAATTAGAATTTTGACCTAACAATTTTGAAGCAAGATGGAAAACCAATGTCTTTCTTCTAATGCAGGACATATGTCCTTTCTTCTTATGTCACCTGCATAAACACTGATTAGAAAGATTCGTCAATGTATCAATATTTTTCAGTATTTAGCCATCAATATTTATACTGGAGATTGATGGCACTTGGTGGAATCTACTACACATTTTGAAAAACACACTTGTACTTTTCCACTGAGGTTTTAGTTCTGAGCCTGACCGGTTTCGACTTACGGTATCCTCAAAGGTTAACATTGATGGTTTCCAATCAGAAACCATCCACTAAGAAACCATCAATGTAAACCTTTGAGAATGCCATAAGGCGAAACCGGTCAGATTCAGAAATAAAATTAAACTCAGTGGAAAAGTACAAGTTTGTTATTCAATATGAATAGCCATCTATTGATGCTGGGCAAATATCGTAGGATTGAAAGCTATTGCTTTCAATCCTACGATATTTACCCAGCATAACAAGCAGCCAAATCCTGTTTGGTCGGCTTCAAGCAATCAATTAAAGGGGAATCAACGATGTCCCTATAAAGTCGTAACATTAGAGTGTCTGATTGATTTCCAGCTGAATTCCGACGGGTACGGGTCTCACACATCGCCGGCGCGAGCTCCACTCGTCACGGACGAGTGTGATGCTGTGCCGGACGAGACCGAAGCCCTCACTCCTACAGAAGCTGTGCTCCGGTACAGAGCCTGTTGTCAACCTGAAACTACTCCTAAGAATGCCAAGTGAGTGCCTGATATTGATATTATAATGTAACTAATAGCATACGATATTTCCAGACTCTGTGAAACTAAGAAATAATTTACAATGGAAAAATCCAATAACAATTTGGCCAACCGGGAATCGAACATAGAATTTAATAATAATAAGTCAAAATACACAATGCGACAGGATAAAAGAATAATACCTATAGGTGCGCACATTGGGATAGGCCTATGGTCAGTTGTGGACTGCGGTGGGCTAATTGATTGATTTGATGTTGAAGGCATAAGCGAAAAATCTCAAATTTTCTAAAAAAAATTAATTGTATTCATTTTATTAAACTCTTTTACCTGTCTTTTAAGTACCTTATCCGCTATAATGCTTTTTTGTTTACTGTAGGTATTATTGATGCAAATTAAACTTCAAGCACATAGAACGTATCATCTATTTCTGTCGCCTGCCGTCACTAGCATAAAAATACTCCTTGATTTGTATTACAATACAGATAGAAGTAATACTTTAATTGAATGTATAAACATGCATCGACATACCGACCCGTCTCGTCTGGCCGATTAAAAGCTGGACGCCGCCGGTGTAAACACCTATAATACATCAATAGATTATTTAATCCATGCCCGTGCCGTCAATGAATTATTTATTCTTTGTACCGGTAATAAATCTCAACGAGAAGAGAATAACAGAATTGTATAGTAGGTAGGGCCGTAGGTACTTATGTTTATTTGGATGAAAAATTGCCAACATTGGCAAAAAAAAACGAGCAATTCTGATATTTTGCAATTACAAAAATCATTTTGCAATTGGTAATAGTTAATCGTGAAAAGGAAGAGAATAATTAGGTGTATTTGGTTGAAAACGAAATACTTAAGATTCATAGATTCGTGCACGTCTTTTCAACGCTTTGGATCTACTCCTCGTTTATAGAACCGTAACTACCTATTCTAACACTTTTTGTCTTTACAATATTGATTTCGGAAAACCTTTGTCACTTGGACAAATACCTATATACCTACCTATAACCTTAGAGAAACCACTTAAGCTATGTAGATACTCTAAAAATATAACGCAATTTTCAGAGTAGCGCATGAATAGCCAGTCTCTTCTTGACCACGACAATAGCAAGGAAGTTGAAATGTTAAGAAATCATTCAGACCCCTTAAGCCTTCCTAGAAAATATACTATTATCAAAATAGTACTAATCAGCCTCAAAACAACGGAAGATTAAAATGAAATATTTTGTTCAATTTTTAGGGTCCACCACGTAATTGGAATTAAAAAATACACCTATTTCCGTCGGCATAATGTTGAATTTAATGGCGTGTAAGGAATTCCACAAGAATTTAATCCCGCAGACACAGCGATTACAGAAGCACCTTGCAAAGTTACTCGAGATTAAACCACAAGAGTTTTTATAAAGAACTTAACTAACTTTTGTCTAACATTAGATAAACTCTTGAATAGGTACCTACTAGTGGAATCAATCTTTACGATCAAACTATCACAATTTGTCATTTTGTTCGTATAAAATGATAGATCGGTAATAAACGAAGACATCTTGTTTATTGGTTATTCAGAAATAAGTTATTGTCAATAATCTCAAGTGCTTCTTGCCAAGCTTTTGATGAGATTGTCTTAACTTTCTTGTAGAAATAAATACAATAGCTAGATACTTTTTGAACTATTTTAGAAGATTGTTGTTTTAATGATTTTCTAAAGAGTTGTCTTTTTTTATACAAATGAGTCATTTTGCATGGGATTAGGTAAATTCAAACTGAGTGAATGAAATCGTATTAAATTTGATTTTAGATAGTTTGTGTGTCCAAATCTAGAATTCATTTTTAACAACCCAGTACTTATAGTAGCAGATAAATCTGAGGTGTGTGGTTGGTATGAGGGCCACTATATTGGCAAATATTTATTTAAACTTCAAATATTGATTTAACGTACTGATGAATGTAAATGTGATCCATTAAAAATGGATCAATACCAATTACTCATAACTTTGTGAGATTGACAATGAATAAAATCGGTAACCTCACTTCAATTATCCCATTTGAGATACTTACCAAACAATGTCAGCAAACCATGGCAATTGGTACTCATTCTAAACGTTTAACAACCTTTTTATCCAAGAATAGGTCTAACTGTAGTCGAAACGCTAATCTATCTAACAAAAGAAGGACAAAATAAACAGGACAAAAAGCCTCAATGAACAATTTAAAAATAAATAATGGATGTAGAGGAAGCTGTAATCAAAGCACTTCCCTGACGCATGGATGGACAATCGATTAAATTGTCGTATGTGCTTCTATAAAGCTGAATAAAGCCACGTGTAAAAATGAATGAGCGATGAAAAGCAAACCTTATTTTCTAATAGACACGGTGTGTTTTTCTTTGTGGACTGATAGAAGGTACCTAGGACACCACCTGAGTGCATATTACGTGCTGAGGGTAGGGGAAGTCTGTGTACCTAGTTATACACAACGCTGCATATTAACGTGGTAATGTAATTTCCTTGCTTGGAATTGGTACTATTGCGTTAATTTTATTTTTATCTTGTAAAGTTTCATGTCTTTTGTGTGTGCCTGTTTTTAAATAGAGAAAAGTTTTAATTGAACGTAGATATAAAGTAGATTTACGTGCTGAAAAATATAGTTCGGTCGCGTATGGTCCAATACGCGTTTGGTCCAATTGTCAAAACGCTTTGTCGCTAGCTAAGTAATAATATCTAGTAATAAATAACGTAAAATTTTCCATTACAATCTATAATTTCTACAAAATTCCCAATCTACAGTAAGCATAGTATCTAACTCTTAGAAAAGTATAAAAGGCTCACCACTTATAATACCAACTGCAGTATATGGGACCAAATAATATAGCAGGTGAAATGAGAGTACATCTCTGCCTATCTCTTCAGTGACATAATTAAAGACGTGATTATTCATGTAGAGTGGATAATCTGTAGGACAATTTCAACAACAAATTCCATGCCCAACCTCCTCCAGTACTAAATCTATCAAGAAATAAGTGTAGCCGTATTATATATATGTTCCACGTACCGGAGTTGTCATTTGTTTTCGATAGAACATAATTTATAAGAGGGGAGCTTGTAAGGAGTCCATAAGTAAATATAAATGTACTGAAGGGGTATTCAGAAATGTATTACCGTGCATTTTGATGTCTTGAATGTAATAAAATTCAATACGATACGAAGCGGCACGTTTTATGTTACCTTTTCATTACTTACTTCGATATTCTTTACTATTTTCAACAACACTCTTATCCTACCCGCTTCTGGGGATTCGATTGGAATATAATAAATCATGGCAAGGCGACTTCTACATGTGTGATGAGCATGTTCCTGAAAATCTTTAATTTTTTTTTTAACTCTGAAATCGACACCATAATCCATTTTACTACCATTCCCATCTTTGAACATACATATATGCATACTCATACTGACCCATTTTACTAATCACCCAGATTTCCTTTCAGTCGTGATCGCAACTGAGTTTCCTAACCGGTTGTGAAAGAGGATTATCGGTTTGGTCAATATTGTATTTTTAATATTGTACAAATATCAGATTGATGTCGTGCAAGATACTCAGCTTGATGGGTGGTGGGTTTATGAGGCCCAACCAAGATAATATTTGGCACTTTGGTTTAGGTACCAAATTGGTGAGGCTTACCTGCAAAAAAAAAATAGGTAAAGAATTACGAGCACATGTACACCGATTGCTAGACAGATTTCGTAGACACAATACATTAGTGAATTGTAAAGTTATTCAACCACAAGATAAAACGGCTATTGTTTTTACAAGGTCGATTGTGTCAGACATTATGTCATTGTCACATGTAATTAATTATTTTGTATGCAATTGAATACCGTCTCGTGGCCTCTAGTGTGTTGTTTGTTTATCAAGGCAAATACTTAATTGGTCTAGGAAACTGCAGTATTATGTGGAGGCCGTCAGAATATTCGTTAGCTACAACTACATAATAACTTTAAACACACAAACATGTTGCAAAATAAATTACTTGCGAAGATTTAAAATGTACGGTCAACGGCTAAAGTTCTACTGGTTCTACTATAGGTACATCAATTTTATTAACAAATGCCTTTTCTTGTTATTATCTAAACACGATCAAGTCACCAATGACTTTTCGATGCTTTTCGAAGTTATGTGTGTATTTATCGCAGGTTTATAAGTGCCCGGTTAATGGCAATAGGCTCGCCACCTATTACATTGGGACCTAAACATAAACTGTGAAATGTGGGTGCTAGCACCTCTGCCTACCCCTTCGGGGAATACAGGCCTGAGTTTATGTTTTTTATGTTATGATCAAGTCACCACCCAACTCATAATCATAATTAAAATATTAAAATTACGTAGGTATTACAGAAACATAATACGTATGTCTTAAATTAGCCCTTTTTGTTTTGATGTGAACATAAAATGGGTCATGACAACATCTTTTCGGAACTCCACAAAATTATTCACAATGGGCTACCCCAATAAAATTCCGTTTTTACACAACACAAATGGGTCAAGCCAAGAGGTGTTTGAATGAAACTTGTAAAAAATTTATACAAAACGTTTTGTCGGACGAACACTTTGAATCCGTGATAGTATTATTTAATCCCGTTTAAAACTAGGTCGGTTGCTCGCGAAGTATTGCGTAATACGTCGTTTGTATGCATGTGGAAATTTTAGCACGTCTTCAGTCAACCTTATACTAATTATAGTGTCTTAACTAATGCAATTATTTCCTCGAACTGTAACGGGTGATAATTTTGGACTCCATACTAATGTGTTAGGATATACAGACTAGTTTCGAAACTCGTCTGAATATATTACATAATATTCGACAAGATCGAGCAGAAGAGAACCTTTAGTCCTAAGAAGCTACTGCGGAGGGTGGAGTGAGGACATAAGAAGACTAAATTTGTCGTCTTTGGACAGATAGGGATATTTTGGACGCTTAATTGGCCTTTTTGAAGGATTCCATTTCTAGAATAGATTATTCACGGTTAAGACAGATCTAAATTATCTGTCATCATCATCATTACAGCGTTTTCCGGTTGCATCTAAAGCTTACAATTTAGAACCCGGGAACCGCTCTTCTATTCTTCTTTTATCTTGACTTTGATAACCCCTTTTTTGTATTTTTTTTCGTGCGAAGATCCCCACGAATACCTCCCCCGCCGCAGCCGGAAGGGAGGTTATGTCGGACTCGAACCGACTAAAACCGAACGCCGATTGAGGGTTGTGGTGCTAAGCCGGAGGTGAGGTTGTCTTCGACATATCCCTCGCACCCCGGCTGGCCCTCCTCGGGAACTTTGATAACCCCAACTTAAAACTAACTAACTTAAACTTAACTTAAGGTAAGTTTATGACAGAACCTCGTCGGTCGATCAATAGGAGCAACTGGTGATTGCAAGTTATACAGGACCTTGAAAAACTGGGCGGAGCCTCATAGAGTCATACACCATCCCTAATTATCCTCTGTACCATCTTTTAGGAAACCTGAATCAGAAAATCTTCCTCCCAAAAAGTGGGAACGATTTCAATTTCTACGATAGACGAGTAATCATAATAATCATCTACCAAATCGTGAATTCAAGCATTTAATTTCTATTGGTACGCAGTCATAATTCTCTCCCATGACTTATACGGGAACGTGCTGTTTATATATCATAAATTAGCCATTAACGATTTCTGAGTATGGTCTCGTAAATGTCCAACAGAATAATAGGAATAGCCCCAAACATATTATTACTACCCACGTAGTACGTACTACGTCTGTTAAAAAAAAAACAAATAGTAAACTTGGCACTTAGTTCCGTTCATTGAACTCATAAAGCTGAAGAGCATCGGATCGAGCATGCGCACAGCTTCTCCTTCCGTCCGGCACTCCGGCCATCATAAACAAATAATTGCTTTAGCACTGAAAAATTCACTATAGTTGTAATGGGTGGATTTAAATTTTTGATTCTATGTTACAGTATCATCTGTTATGAGAAGGGTTGTAAAAGATAGTATAGGTACAGTCAGCGTCATAAATATCTTGACGACAAAGTCTCAAAATGATCTTGAAACTCTCACATAACGAGCAAATCAAACAGTTTTATTAATTTATATGGTATTATTGTCCGAACTAAGGGTGTGTACCGAATATCAGAACCATGGGTCAGCTGGAAGGGGGAAAACAGCCTGAAAAAAAGGAAAATTAAGATAATTCTTAGTATTCGATTAATTCTGAGTACTTTGTTCGTCAACATCTTTCTGATGCTGACTGTACGAGGAATGGAGTGCAACGTTCGTAGTCAATCTTATGATCGAGAGGTTCCGGGTTCGGAGAATTAAAAACAAAATATTAAAAAAACTGTCTCTATATACTTATATTTACTACAAGATCTGACGACTTCAAGTAGGTACCTAAGTTTTTTTACAAAAGAGAACATTATTAATTTAATACAATCGATTTCATTAAACACAGAGTTATACAAATCAAGGGGGTTTATGCTAGCCTATATATCAAACATTAAAAATCATACTTAATGACTCCCTTACAAGGGCTAAGTACCTACTTCTTATTAAGCATAGGGTCCTCTTATTAAGAAAAAACGTATTCACTGACGAAAGAAATACCGTTGAACGTGAGTTCATAATTTTCTTCCTTTTTCATGTCGGCAAAAACCACAAGTAAGAGTAGGTACAGCTGTTTGTCCTTGAATTGCTCCCCGGGAAACTCGTAAGCGATACCTACCTCAGGGGTAGATACTTACTGTACTCAGAGATTTGATAATATCGAAGTATCAAGAAGGTTGCAAGTGGTTTAATAAGTAATTTTGAAGATTTTTACGTAATTATTAATATTAGTGCACTGATTACTTATTTGAGTATTAAACTTTGACCGACTAATAAAATTATCCTTAATATGGAACTATGACTTAGAAGTCGGAGAACCATATTTACGAGTAGTTTTACCTATATTCCAAAATCAGGTCTCAAAATCGCCCAGCGATAAATAAAATTTCATATAGATTTTTTGTAAATAAATTGTTCCTTTCTGTGTCCGGCCTTGTTCCATGACATTTCTTTGTCTACACATCTAATGGCATTGTACACGTGCATGTGCATTATAGTTGACGGGTAGTACGTAGTACCGGGGTGTGTTCGGAGGTTGGGGCAAGGGCCGGGTCAGTGGGTCGCTCGCGCAGCCTCCCAAAGCATTCCGGGAGAGACGCGCCTCTATCGACCGCTTGCCGCCCCTGCTAGGGTTGGCGAAAATTATATTAATAATATCCAATATTTTATGTTATGTAATAATTTTTATTAAAGTAAAACTATGCTATAATAATATGTGGTATAAATGCCGTACCGGCTTTAGGTAGCCGTACGGCGTAATAGGTACCTACTGTTAAATGTATTGAATAAAAAAAATGGATAGTACCTAATTAATAACGTACTTTGACACGCACTTTATGTAGGCATGTAAGCTAAGCATTGAGGACAACACTTTTTATGAAATTTTATTATGATGAATTTGTTAAGTCCAAAAATTAATTACAACAATCTTGTAAAAAATTAAGTAGGTACCTATACTTACACATCGAATTCGTCAAGAGTCGACCCATCACCATTAGTTAGCAGGTTTTTATCGATGGGAATTAATGTGTTTTCCACTCCATATTTTAACACAAATGAAATGGAGTGCGCACGAAAGCTGTCAACATGTCTGTACCTACTTTGCTTGTGTCCGCGGCTCGTTGACCTTATTTGATTTAATCATGTCGATGGCTTAATGTTGACATGATTCTAAAAAATAAAGATACTAAGCCATCATCAGATTTAATGCTTATAGTGTATGTGTAGGTTAGTACTGACTGAAATCATCCATACATTATACAGTCCTCTGTCTAAAATAAAAGAATACTCTATAAAATATTAAAAGTTCATTCGAGTCCGAATTACATTTCAACACTTCCATAAGCCAGACAAAACATCCCTCCGTTATTAAAGAGTGCAATTTATACAAAATGGGGTTGTAACGGAGGGTCGGTGCCGCCCCTATTCCGGGAGTACAAGTTGCGCGCAGCATCCATTACTGCGCAACTCTCGACACACTCGAGCCAAAAGCACGGGCCGACGCCGCACCGCCATACTTCCGGCGATCTTTGAAAGTGTTCCTCGGTCCCTTGCCTGTCCTTAACCCAGAAGCACTCCAAAATGGGCACTTTGTAATTCCCTTTACCGGTCTTAGTGTGTATAAGTGATGGGGAAAGATAAGCATCATCAGCCGGCAGAGGCTGAAGTGAAGGTGGCGACGGTGGATCTCGAAGCGGTAGATAATATGGCGACCCTACCGGTCGGCCAGCACCGGCAACAAGGGAGTGACATCGCGATCGCGGAAAAGCATAACAATGCAAATAAAGAAATGGAGCTTAAATGTGTACAACCGAAGCCATCCAAAAAGTGGGTTTCTATGAAGCTTTTGTTTGTTAGTTGGTGTAGTGATAATTTATTGTGATATTTTGTTGTGTAGTGCATTTACATATTCCCCATTCGTGCTGATTGATTTACATAATTTATTCATACGGAAATCCATACTGTTACTTATATTGAACTTTTAGCCATCCAAATTTTAGTATCTATCTATTTATTTCGCCTTATACTTAATTATAATTTATATTCAAGTTAGTGTCTTATAGGACCTAAAGGGTCCAATAATACAAATTCCTACAAGTTTTTATTTGTTTCTAAACATTACCTACCGTTTTATGGTTCTTTGTCTACTAACATATTATAATGCGAATAGCTGCCTGGGATTGTTTTTGAATTTTTTATACAATTAAAACAAAAAAATTGATAGCAGGTCCCATTCCGTTTTTTTTAATGTAAGTTTTAATATTTATGTTTTTTAAAACATAGGTAATTTTCCTTTGTACCAATCTTTAATATTCATTGCAAGACATAGATTGAAAAGTTACTCAATGTATGCAATATGTAGGTCTGTAGGCATATATAAAATACAATGATTTAGGTAGCCAAATGGCGCCGTGGATTCAAGTTCGATTTCCGGGTAGTAAAGTTGAGATTTTTTGGGAGAACTCTGGAAAAAGTGACCTTTTGATGTCTATAGGCTCGTCTTCTATTACATGGAATCAATGAGTAGCAAGATTTGGGTGTTGTTAACAAAGAGCGAGTTCACATCAGCAATTTTTTTTTTTCAAAATGGTTCAAAGGATTAACACAGTTTTTATTGTATTTTTACAGGTTTTCAATATGAATGAGGTAACTACCTAATTAATATTTGATTTTTTTTTTCATTCACAGAACCTCACTCTTCATCATCTCGAGTTTCATCTACGCCAAACTTCTTGTCGTGGTGTGTATAGCCTACGTCATTAGTGATGTCATCACACACAACCTGCCCCTCTATTACTACGAGGGATTCTTCACCTACCTTTACGGCATAAGCATTTTGTTTTTGCTCTACGTCTTCTGCTTTTTACTACAAGGTTTGTATTATTTACAACTATGGATTAGGTAACATTTTTGAAAATATTTTTGAGCGTATCATTCAAGCTAGCGTTTTTGTTCAGAGAGTGCATGCTGCAGCGGCAGTCCTCCCAAACCTAAACCTCCACCGAAACAAAAGAAGCCCAAGAAAGAAAAAGAAAAGAAAACCAAAGACAAGGAGCCGAAAGAAGGTAAAGATGGCAAAGAAGGCAAAGATGCCAAAAAAGATAAGAAAGAAGGCAAGTCCAAAGACAAAGGAAAGGATAAGGACGCTGAGAAAGAAAAGCCCTCCAAAGAATCCAAGAAACAAAGTTTCCAGGTGAGTGGTGTAGTACATAACAATCACATTCATACACAGCACATCCATTTTTTTGTGTTTAACATGTATATTATACATACTCTATTATCGCTTTCGCGTGTCGTCCTGTGTTAGATAACCACCTTTATTTAATTGATTTAAATTTTGCGATTTATTTAATTTAACTTTTTGTCGCACTTGTTCGCAATTATTATTTGGCCGTTCACATTTTATCATCGTCAATGCTTCGACTACAGGCCGCATGATCCCCTTTTTGTTTACGCTGCCAACTTTTTGTTTTTTCCATATCATTTGGGCAGGAGGTGTATCCCCGTAAGATGCGTGATAAAGTTCGTCAACAGCAATTACAATTGCAAATGGCGCAATTGTATGCGTCCGACCAGGTGAGGTATATCTTGACGCAACCTGCTTGACGTGTATTATATTATCATTGCGGAGAGCTTTGGATGTGCTGTTGTAGTTTGTTTGTTTATACTGCTTTTGTATTCGCTAATGTATCACCTTGCTTTCATCGTAGTCTTCGTGTAATCACATTCCTATACATTTTGACCGACTTGTGTTTGAATTACTAAAATTACCTCGACGTTTCCCGAGTGGATTATAACAGCGATATTTATTTCATATAGTTGTACTAATTCTCCCATTTAAGCTAGCTGCTCTTGCCACCTTGTTACTTGAAAAATTAAGAGAAAGTTCAGGAGGAAGATGTTCAGTTAGAGTTAGATCCTTTTGGATCAGTTTTTCCCTTAAGTATTATGAAAGAGTTACCTAGTACCAATCGGTATTGTTCTTTATCTTTACTTATATGTATCTACAGCAGCAGCAACAGCAGCAACAACAACAACAGCAACTTCAACAGCAAGATATTGTGGAACTGGAGGCAGGGCCTGTAGCCAGACCAGTCCGTAGACGCAAGACTTCTCAGAATGATCATAGTCATGGCAGTTTCTTCCTTAGGATTGGTGCTATTGGTAAGATAATATGTCAATATATATATATACAATATGTGTGACTATTTTTATTTTTATCATAACGAAATCATTATTTCTGATTTAAGCATTTGGGCTCGGTACTATGATCTACAATGGACTGGAATTTGGCACCTTCTTTGAATTACCATTGGAGTCGCCATGTTACCTTATCTTGAAAGGGGTCAATCCCGTCCTGCAAATGGTGTTTACGTTTATGCAAATGTATTTCATATTTATGAATTCACGGGTAAGATTTTATGCAAACTCACAACAACTCAATGATAAACATAAACGATATATTATGATCCTTTCTTACTTTTAAACCGAATTTCGTCTTTCAGTTGAACATTCATCGATTCAAAGTAATTGCACGTTTCGGACTAATGCACGTGGTTGCAACAAATATTTGCGTTTGGATTCGCACTTTAGTGCTAGAATCACTGAAAGAAATCACAGACTATCATGTAAGAAATCCTCAAGGTATCCCTGGAGAAGGCGTACTCGGTAGTAAGTAAAAACTTGAGCCATTAATTTGTGTGCAAAATCATTCATACTATTTTTCCGTTATTAATATTTATACTTTAACCTAAATATTCATTACCCAGATAATATCTTCAGAAGTTTTATCAGTAAGCACACGCTGAGGCATAAAAGAATATAACTCAGCGCTGCTTCTTTTCATAACTAAGCTATTTTCTTTTATTAATGTTTCATGTTTCTTATCTAAGTACCCATTGCCCTAATGTCCATCTCCAGAAGTCATCCGTAAGCATACTCTGAGGCATTCTGGAAAAGTGTTTGGCGCTGCTTCTACTGCCGCTACCAGTATCGCATCTACTGTCATTACCACTGCTAAAACTGCCGGAGAGCAACTAATGAACGTTGTCACCTCCACGTCCACTGCTGCTCCTATCACCACTCCCACCACAAGTTAGTATTCACATATTCACATCCACATAATTTCTTGTTTCCCTATTCTCGTATCATGTGCATGTATGTCAATTAAAATATCTTTCGGACTAATTTTTCAGCAACTACTACTCTCTCATCATATCATAATATGGGTGGCGGGTTCCTTCCTAAATCAAAATTGATCGACACTATTAAGAGTACAATAGGTTACGAAAATGGTATGGAATATGGTCGCGAGTTCAGAGAGTGGCCCAATGACAATCCTTTCACTACTACCTCTTTCGCACCACTAGCAACGGAGTCCCATAAGGTGACTCAAACGCAGACGGCTATGTTAGAAGTATTTCAGTGGCTACATACTACTCTGAAACCGATCATTAACACTATTACGACTATGACGCCAAGCACGAATACCGGACAAACAGTAACTGATAGAGACGAATGGGGCAATGGTGTCGAAAGTTATCGTGTAGATGAACCACCGCACTCGCCAGGTTTGTCGATGGAGTGTCGTACTGATTATTTATTTCAAACGTCTGCCATTGCACTTTTTATTTGCAAGTTTTAAAATAATGTTTGTTTTCGTTAGACTTCCCACATCCGCGCCAAATGCACATGCGTTCCCATATAGTTAAGATATTTATAGGGTGAACATTCTTTTGCGTATTTGCATGTATATATTTTTATGGTTGATAGTATTAATTACTACGTAGATTAGAACATTTTCTACATAGAACGATAAATCCTTCAATATTTTTTTTTAAATTGCCTCTACTTTCAGTGATCAACGCTTCCGAGATCTTCGAGTCGTATGATGCCATCAGCCCAGCTGCACTGATTGCTAATATCGATAACACTACGGTGTGCGGCCGGAACCCAATTATGGGTACTATCGTTACCGACTCGGCTCCTTATCTGTATCCGTTCATCATTGAATACTCTCTCATCGGTGCCACTGTCATTTATGTAATGTGGAAACATATCGGTCGCTATCCCAGGTAAATATTATGTGTTCTTATACTGTAGACTGTTTTAACCTAGAATTAAACTTCATGAAATATTTTTAACTTTGCATCCTTAGTAACAGTAAATAACCCACCTTAGTCACTTAGCTTCTTTAAAGTCCACAGTAATTAGTAATAACCTAGTCCAGAGTTCATATCAACACTTAGATAAAGTCTAGCTTAAAGTAAATTAGTAACGCGTTCGTGATTCACAAGGCACGCGTTTCGTTGCAGCGTGGCCAACGATGAAGATCTGGAAAGACGTCTGGAAGCTGTTCTCTCCCGCAGGGCAGCGGCGCTAGCAGCAGCTCAACGTGGTAATCGAGTCGATTGCGCTGGAGCTTCAAAGGGACTCTTCTGTGGACTTCTACTACTGGTGGCCTCTCTGATCTGCCTGATACTTTTCTTCGTCCTGATAAGACACCATGAATTGAAGCGCTTGTCAATCTATTTGGCAGATGTATCCCACTGTGCTCTGATGGTTTTATCTATCCTGGCGATTCTGATTGGATTTATTCGGTAAGATTTATATGTTAGAAGCACTATAGAAATAGTACCTGTTATTAGTTTAGTTGTGTTAATTTTTATTTTTTTATGTGTGTTTTAATTTTTACTTTTCGTTTCTTCCTTTCCTGTTTTCCTCATTTCCTGTTCCTTAATTCCGCTCACTTGTAAACTGCTCCAATGTATTTCTTTGTTTTGCACAATGAATGTGCTCACCTACTTTGCTATTAAACAATATAACAATGTACTATCTTTTTTCTGTTATCAATTTACTTTTTATTGTCTGTTTTCTTTTTTGTTTACCATTTTTGGTTGTATTCATTATTTAATTAGTGGTCGTGTAATGAAATGGAGCTATAATCCTTCCTCCTATACCGAGCCTATTCACAGGGTGCAATCTTTGAAGTTCCGCTCTGAAGAACAATCTGACTTGAACGACATTCTGCTGCGTGTGTCTGCATTTGGCCTCTTCGTGTATGCTGTATTCAGTGTCATTGCTGGCGGTATGGGCGCCTTCACCCATGAGCCGAACCTCCTCGTCATGATAACTGGCTGCTTAAGTGTACTTCAAGTAAGTTATCTCCTTTCTGATTGTATGTCATAAAAGTATGATACCGGACCTTCATTTACATATGTGGTTATTGATCTATTACAGGTGGTCCTTCAATTATTATTCATCGCTGACGTATCGCGGCGCCGAGTCCATTTGCCAGAACAAGAACGCAGCAAGCCCGCCCGTCAAGCCGTCACCTTCCTCCTGATTTGTAATGTTACTATGTGGCTCATCTACACTTTCGAGGCACAAAAAGTCCTGGCTAATCCTGTAAGTGTCTATCCTGGAATTACTTAATTTAATAATTTTAAAATTGGCATAATTTTCAGATATTTGATACTTAATTCATTTATTTTTCAGGTACAACTTGATTTCTACGGTTTCGTTGCTTGGTCACTTGTGCAGCGCTTCACTCTGCCGCTTTGTATTTTCCACCGCTTTCATTCAGCCGTCACCCTTGCTGAGATATGGAAGACCAGCTACAAAGCGCGACTGGAGTGAGCACCTCGTGCAATATCGGAGACCGAAGTCCAATCATCATAATCACATCCTGAAATTATTAGGATGAATAAAGATTTCGTCCTTCTCCGGGACAGCAATTTTAGGTAGAATGAATAAATTTGCTGCTAGTTTCAAAATCATCTCGCTATTTCAAGTGTTAGTATAGGTGTGACGAATTTAGGATGGTAACATTGCATTTTACAATGTAGAAATGAATAAGTAATTGCTCTCCCGGAATGTACTTGTAGTTGACACGATACTTAGCACCAGGATCTACCCTACGTATCACTTATTATGTTGGTTATAATTTGCTAATATTCTTACATACTTCGTTTATCTTTCACATTCCATTCTATTTTAACAGATTCAATAAAAATTAGGTTTCTTGAAAGACTGACTGTGGAGACTTTAAAGCGACCAAACATACATATTTTCAGCTCATTTTTTTTATAGATACGTAAACACAATTGCTCAGATTTCGGAATTCTATACTTGCAAACATTAAAAAGTTTGAATGAGAATTTTAACATGATTTGATCGTCACACGATGATAAATTAAATTCCCAGTTGTGAAAAGTTCCCTCCTTTGTTAGAAATAATTTGTGTGCCATGGGTTAGGGTTAAGGCTTGATTAAAATTCGACAATATTTCTTGAAAACATTTCTATGTTCAAACTGAACGTACTAATCTGGAACTTGGTATTCTTTGTTGTTAATTAATGAAACGTGTTATCGATGAATTTTACATTTCAATACAAAATGGGAGCCATTTTGTGTATTTTAAAATCGTAATTATATTTAAGAGGTAAAATTAAATGTAAAATTAATTACTATATTAAAGTTTCAGAAAATTTATTAGCCAACATGAGGTAAAGAAGTAGAATTAAAATGAAAGTTTAACATTATGTGGTAACGTAAGAGGGTAGTTGACGTGTCGAAAATGCTTTTATCTGAATCAATGTACTTATTTGAGTGATCGTAGTCTGCCGCTTAGGCTATGGAATGCTTGATACGGATCGTTTGGGTATTTGGAGTTTGGAGGTCATATTGTGGAGGGGCCATAAATGCAAGATTTTTATCTCTAACAAGCATATTTTATTGGATTCTGATGTGAGACACCGTAAAGAATATACCTACTGACGGTATAATATTACGGCCATTAGCATCTGAGTGAATCGACCATAAACGTAACATAAATGACAAGAGGACTCAGATGATAGTCGCAGTGCTTTGTGGAAACAATCAAGAGGATATACATGTATCGTAACCTCTTATTCCTATCCAAAAAAAAATAAAGTGAGCTTTATCCATAAGCTAGAATTATAAAATATTACTATTTCACCCTTCACACGACTTGTCTAATAAGAACGAAAAGGATCGACATTCGTTTGCCTGGGTTGCTAAAGTGCACTTTATTTTTTTTAATAAGGAAAAGGTATTACGTTTCACGTCATTATGTTTAACGTAAATTACGTTAAAAATTCGCCCAGTAAATATTTTCGTAATAATTTTTGTGCAATCTATTTTTATAGGCTGACTAATTTACATATTATCTGTCTATTCATGTGATTCAAGAATCTAGCGTGATTTTCGCGTGATATCATTTTCTATGTTATGGATTTTGTATAAAATAGTTTATACTCGATTATTTATATTTATTAATTTTGTAAATTAACTTGTAAGGTAAACATTATAACTTATTGCTCTATAGTCTGAGAGAAATGTGTGCTTACGACGTGAGATTTTGAGTGAATGTAGGTAGTTACTTAGTTTATATGATTTAAATATTTTAATGTTTATACTTGGTAATTAACAGCCGTGAACAAAATATAAGAATGAGATTTCGTATTTATTTTTGAGATACTAAATGGCTTAGCAATAACATTTTGGAGAGTTATTGATAAATAAAGTAGACTGTAGAGCGTCGATTATCCGAACTAATTGGAGGACATGGTATTCGGAAAACCGATTTTATTCGGATAATCGAACTTTTATATAACGATTTTGGAATATAAACCGTATTTATGCGAGTAGAAATCTAAATTATTAACACTATATGGTAGTACAGACGGCTAAGTCAAGCAAATATTTGTACTTAGGTAACATGCATTGGGCATGTTTATATAATTATTAATGCTTACAAATTCTAGATTTTGGAGAAGAAATTATAAATATAAGTACCTATGGATGTTAGCAAGCTCTAATACTTAGTTCGGTTAAGCGGTCATCCGGTTGACCGAGCGATGTTTGACTAATCGACGCTCTGCTGTAGGTGTACCAAAATGCGAGTTAGGCTTGTTTTATCACTGCCGATACATTTAAACAATAGATAATTGTTAGTAAGTCCTTTGATAAACCTATACTATTTCTAACTTGTTCAATTTTGTAGGTGATATTTAATGTGTACCTTGATGTTTGGAACAAAATGTAGGTACCGATGTTTAACTCTAGGTTAAAACATTATTATCATACCTATGTGGATACTCAATCAGTGTTATATAGATACCAAAAAAAATAAAAATTTTGGAAATTCTACTTTAAATATATAATATGTAAATGTCTATTTGAATAAATTAAATACTACTTAAACGTGATTGCTAGTTTCATTTCTTTTTTTTTCGATACTTCATCAATGACTTCACTTTATCTGATAGTTAGATTCAGCTTCTGATGCACAATTATTATCTATAGTCATCAAATTATAATGATGGATCGTAGCTTGACGCCTCATTTGAAGGACCCGGAATTTTCCAGTCTTTAGGGTGAGATGATTGCATCCGTCGTAAAGTTCCACTAGCAGAAGCCATATTGCCAATCCGACAGGTCCAGTCCGGGCCCATTTTTCACTACATTTTTTTTAAAATTTGGAAAATTCAACAACTATGGCGGCAGGCGGAGGCGGAGTCTGCCGGGTGCACATTTAGGGTGATGACCAGTTTTCCTGTCTTCCAATATTTTGGAAAATATGCTCGCGCTTCAAAAAGTTTTGAGAAGCCCTTTTAGTGGGCGTTCCACGTTGGGCGCCAAGGCGGAGTCATCTGCGAAGTAAACAGAGAGTTACTTCTAAGTAAATTAAAGGATCATTACTGCACTATCAATCAAGTGCATAGAAGAACTATGCGTACGCAGGTAAAGAAAACATCTATGTTTAACTACTAGTTAATGTCCCCGGCTCCGGATGTCGGTTTCTTAAGTGGTCATATTTCCGGTTCTAGGTAGGTAGGTACTTATCCAGACCTTAAGTTTGATCATGATCGATCCAACAAAAAAAACGGCATCTAGACCCGTTCAGTAGTTTTTGCTATCATCGCAAATAAACAGACCAGACCAAACAAATATTTTTGGTTTCAGCTAGTATCATTATTAAATATCTACAATGTACAGAGTTTGTACCTACATACCTATTTATACACTAAAAATTTAAAAATGGAATGTGATATTGAATTATGAATTGATATTCTCTTCTTCTTCATCTTAGCCTCAGAACAGAAAAAACTAGTAGAAGTGTGATACGATGACTTTGCGTTAATCCCAGTCGCATCTGCAGCTTTCAGCTTGGAGTCTGGGATCCGCTTTACCAGTCTAACTACGGATTTGGATAAACTACAATTATAGTAAACCGCGTTAGAACCTTGCCTCTCGCGGTTGTATACCAGCTCGATTCTTCACGAATCTCCCGAAGGATCGGGAGATACATCAGCTGCGTCGCACCCGCGCACGTCCGCGCATGCGCCCGACCGCGCATGCGCCCAACGCGCCCGCTCCGACCGCGCCCGCGTTCGCGCCGCTCAGCAGTCTTCCGCTGGCCACGCTAACTGTAAGTTACATACGCGCGCACACGCCTATCGAACCTACCTAATCTAGTTATAAGTGTTCATCTTAATAATTATTGTAACGATTGTACTTTCTCATTGCGAACATTAAACAAGGATACCCTTAAGACTTCTCGTGTTCATTTCTACTATGAGAACCCGTACCTCATACAATAATATTCTTTGAAGCGATTGTTATCTGACCTTCACAACCCAAAGGCGATATTGAAGCATTGCAGTTAGACCAGTTGTTGGACTTTTGAGGGCTCCAACTACCCGTAACGACTGCCATGGATGTTCGACGTGGTAACCGGGACCGAAGGCTTAACGTGCTCTCCAAGGCACGACCAGACCAATGCAAGTACCCATATTCATGCATAAAAATATTTGCATTGAGCGGGGATCGAAACCGCGCCTCCTGCGTAGCGGCCGTGTACACTACCGCTACATCACGGAGGCTGTCAAAGAATGTGATATTAATGAAATTAATAGCAAATGGATGATCATGATATAAAGAAACCGACTTCTGCTGAAACAATTATTCGATTCTATTGCTAGGATAGGTGCCACTCTTCTGTTGTTATATAGTAGGTACTTTAAGGGTGCTAAGTGAAAGTGAAAGTGTATTGACTAAAGAGCGCTGATAGAATAATAATGTGCTTTTTGAACATCGAAAGTTGATAAACTGATGATAAGGCAGCACGGTGATAGCACTTTAGCCTGTCCCGAAAGAAACAAAAAAATACAAAACTTGATGTCATACGTCAAGTTGACACCTGACTGACAATGACTGATGACATTTTAGTATTTGACAGTTTATACCATTCCATGAATTTGATGAGTATTGCATTGCATTTATGTGTCGAAAAGTAACTAATAAACTATTTCTACAACTTTGATATTATTATGAGTTCATTTGTTAAAACAGTGATCTTATAGCGACAAATATGCTGTTACACTGTGGTCTTTTGTTGTTGTTTTTGAACTGTGTACGGACGACAGAGTATGTTTATCCTAATGGTGCGGTGAAGGATGATGTTGCCGAGTTTAACGAAAAATTTACATGGTGGCCATCTGTTCATAATGGTGCTAATATGTTAAAAGTGAAACGCCAAGCAGAACAGCTGCCACAGCCGCAGGTAATCAGTGAAGGGGGTGATAAGCCACCCTCGTCAACATCGGTAGCTCCGCCTGTTGCTGTAGCCGTACCAAAGAGTGAGGATACGCATACAGAAAGTAAACAGACTGCAGCAACATCCACCACAGGTGATTACACAACATTTGATCTTATTTCATTAGCATATGAACCTGACACTAGCAGCCAAAATTGTAGCAGCCAAAATCAGGAGCCAAGATAGGCAATCGGGCGTGCTCCATGAGCGCGGGCCTAGGGATGATTGATGGATCCGCCTGTCACCCTAGTAGAAGCAGGATGCAGCAGCTGCGCAAAGTGCGCTTCCCCATACCCAGGTTTAGACGGGAACACAATGGTCCCCACAACCCGAAGGGGGCCATCTCGAAAGAAAGAAAGAGACGGTCCTGGGTCTGCCAGGGTGAGGTATGTTTCCTGCATTTTCACCTCCGGCAACCAAAGACCCAAAGACGGCGTGCGTTTTAGTTGATTTGAGTCCGACATAACCACCTACACAGGCTCTAATTGCCACAATAGGCAACACAATTATAACAGTCACACATTCCCATTACAAGAAGGTCTCAGACAATTTCACCATCATTATTTTCATATTTTTACTACTTGTACTGATTTTGGCTGCTTGTTTCAGCCTCATCAATAATGTTTACTAACTAATCTAACTAAATTTTCACATCACAATATCATTGTATTTTGAAACATTACACTTTGGACACACACAATGGGAAATTGACCATTCAGTTACAAAAAAATCTTTACAAAATAATATATGAGGTGGGCCCACTATTTTTGGTATGCTGTGTTCTTGTTTAAATTGATTAGGTCATAAAAATATAATAATCATAGGGAATCCACATGTTTAGTTATTTTATGGTATATTTTTCCTCAACTGTATAAGTACTATGGCTGTCAGTTACTCATAATACCTGGTTTCTTTTTATTTTCACCTTATCCTTGTTACTATAGAAATTACCTTAGAAGTTAATATAATACAGTCATTTTATATCCATTCAAATCACAACATATACCCCAAGAGTAAGTGCCCACTTGACGCCAACTGGCTCACCCCCTTTTATGTCATCATAAATCATAGTTGGCAAAATGTGGGTTTTAATACACCTCTGCCTACCCCTACAGGGATTTATGTGAGTACATGTATGTATGATATTTTCTTTCATTAAAACATTTGTACCTTGTAAACAACATTTAAAAACACACACATCAGTACAGGCAAACCTAATCAGACACATACAAAATTCTCACATGCCAATGACTCACCCCAATATTCTCGTACAAGGCGAATAGAACAGTTTCAAAACAATATTGGGGGCAAGTCATTGGCCTTTAGCATCTTGTGTTGATGTTACATCACCGAGATTCACTCTATTGGCCCATATGACTGCAATGTAGCATATAGAAGTGAGATAAATGGCTTCATGCACAGTTAAATGTATTTAGGTAAAGGCTAGATAATTATTCCAGTTGATTATCTTCATTTTAGTTTGTTCATCTAATGTTCTATTCTATTTTTAAAATATGCTAAACTATTCTACTGTTGCAAATTATGTCAATGTCAAATGTTTATTGTATTTTGCACTTTGAGATGAAGGAGAGTACTGTAATTGTATTATTATTTATTTTTTTACTTTTTTGGACTCCTTATGAATCAGTTAATGTTATTATCATGCAAGTCTATATAATGACAGTCAATGTCAACATAATTGCAGTGTTATTATAAAAAAGTAAGTATTTTACTTTAATCTTCTTAAAATTTATTTTTTAAACATATGTACATAAAATAAACAACTCCGGTGCAGGCCAGGAAGTTTCCGTTAGCCAATCTGTGGCTATGCGTTATCGTTTGTCTATACTGATAATAGGTATATCCAGTATGGTAAATGTTTTGTGGTGTCTGATAAATATGTCTGGCGTGAAGGTATGCCAAGTATAGTATACACATGGCACGGCAGTTACTCTAACATATGCGAAGCCGTCAAGGTAGTAGAAGAACAATACTTTAGAAAGGAGGAATAAAAATATTTTGATAGTATAAAAATTATCATAACTTATGAGTGTTACAGTCTCTGACAATATCTTGATAGTAATTATATTTGTATTTATTAGTCAGTGGTTTTATTTTTATTTTTTCCGCAGATTTTTTTGTGTGCAACTTTAAGTGTCTTTTTGATAACGAATGTACAACATTATTGTGCTCAATCATATTAAATTCTTTTTCAATATGGGTACGTGTGATGCTACAAAATTGTGCCTAATATTATTTCAAAATATAAGAAGACCACCAGCATATTATGTGAGGTGTAGCAAAATGAAAACTGAAGCGTCGGTAGCTTAGTGGTTAAGGAGTCGGCCTTACGATCGAGAGGTCCCGGGTTCGAATCCTGGCCATGACACTACCGACGTGAACCCACTCCTAACACAAGCAATTTAGCTAAGCTGGAGGGGTTAGAGGGAATATTAGTAACTTCGGTTCTAATATTCTTAAAAAAAAAAAAATTGTCATGATCATTTTCATTTTGCTACGAAACAGCTGCAAAGCAGATAGCCAACTCTGGTTTACAGTAGTCCTTCTTTACAGTATCTTTTTTTTTTTTTTTCGTGCGTAAATCCCCTCGGATACCCCCCTGCCGGACCCGGAAGGGGAGGTTATGTCGGACTCGAACCGACTAAAACCGCACGCCGACTGTGGGTCTTGGTGCTAGGCCGGAGGTGACGTTGTCATCGACATATCCCTCGCACCCCGGCTGACCCAAGGCCATCCCTTACGGTCTGGCCCTCCTCAGTAGGGGGGACAACGGTGTCCCCAACTCGCTCCCGGAATGGGGAGGCGCGCTTCTCAGCGCGCCGCTGTCGCCGTGGCCTGCTTCTGCTGGGGTGACAGGCGGCTCCACCCGTCACCCCCAGGCCCGCGCTTATGGGGGACGGAGGTCAGTCAGTGCCCTCCGACGCCCGAGTTGCCTGCGCGCGCAGGCGGCGCGATCCGCGAGTCTCTCTCGCTCGCGCCGCCTCTCCCGTTCCGTCCTTTACAGTATCAATGATATAGACCACAACTAACTGATTTGCTATACCTCACATATGCTAGTAATCTAATACACTATTTTCAACCCACTGAATCATGTTTCATGTAGCAATAACCGCAATAACGCAAGCAATTTTATTTCAAGATTTAGATTTTTTATGACTGCATTAGATTCAATACCCTTATGGAACGATTTCGTACCTACCCTCTCTTTGCTTAGGTTCTAAACTATTGGCCTACTATAATATGCTGTGTGCTATGTTTCAAACGAGAAAGAAAGATGGGACTATACCTACTACTACTGCCAGTGGTGATCAGCCCTTCTATGTGGGGCCATTTCACCCAATTCCCCTGTAACAACTGCCATACATGTTCGTATGGCAACCGCGACCGACAGCTTAACGTGCTCTCCGAGGCACGACCAGACCAATGCAAATACTCTTATTAATGCATAAAAATATTTGCATTTTGCACTGAGCGGGGATTGAATTCGCGCCTCCTGCGTAGCGGCCGCGTTGACTGGCCTGTCTGGGACTCTGTTATAAGCCCACAGGAATTCATATAACATGTCACAACAGATTTGCTTCAGGTGGCAACATGCAAATTATACATTACTAGCTGACCCGGCGAACTTCGTACCTCCAATTTATTTCCGCCCGTGTGGCGTCAGAACCCGTTCCCGCTCTGCACCTTCTACTATGTATTATACATATCGTCCCCGTAGAGCGAAAAGTCACTAAGTCGAGTTATGGTCAAAATGAGTTTTAAATGTCATTAAAATCTCTTTTTTTTTTCGCTGAACATTGATTAATTGTAATTTATGAAAGAAATCTGCATCAAAATCGTTTGCGTAGTTTTAAAGATCTAAGCATAAAACGGGACGGACAGACGCGGAAAGAAAAGTTTATGTAGTGTGTGAAAAGTAAATATTATGTAGTGAAGAGTTACATCATTCAAGTTCATGAAAACCATTAAGTTTAAATGAAAATAAAATTCCTGTTTCTCAGTTCCAGACAAAACGGCCGTGGTAAAAGTCCCTCCAGTGTCAAACACCACAGAGGTCAAAGCAAGCAGTACACCAGAGAAACCAAAACAGCTTGATTTGAATAATCCTGGTGTTCTCAAGAGAGGATTTATCGTTTTTGGAGGATTTGCATTGCTGGCTATTGCATACTTCATTTTTTACAGGTAGGTATATAGTTATTTACAGTATTTGCTATCAGACATATATGTACTTAGAATAACATGTCTTTATCTGAGAGATACATATGAAGAGTATTTAGTTGTTTCTAGTAATTGGTTGAGGCAGAATTAAATCCCATCATACCTAACTATATAACATGTATAGTCGATTAGTCGCCATTCCAAATCATGCCTTTTTTCCCCGATGTATTACGAACTTAAAAAGTTAGCCTAATGAATGCTATAAAAATCTCATTCTAATATAGTACCGTTAACTGGCAGAATCTGATAAATGATTTGAATTACAATATCTTTTTTCAAAATAAATTATAGCCAGTATCACTCGGGATGACGCACGTAAGGCGTCTAATAATATTCCATACCTCCAAAATCAGGCATTAAATAAATAATTCAGAGGAATAACGGAACTTAACTCACATACAGACATGAATCCTGAAAACGTTACAACCTGTTATTGGGTAGGCATGCCGTGTGCCTATTGTAGAATCTAATGGCGAGAACCTACATACTATACTTCCATTTCCATAGATACCTACTAATATTATAATATGCGAAAATAACTCTATTTGTCTGTAGGTTTATCATGTTGTTCACGCCTAAACCATTAAACCGATTTTGATCACATTTGTGAAAGGACATAAGTAGCATGGCGATAACTGACATCTACACGAGCAGAACTTTTGTTATCAAAAAATTGACAAAAATTGTTAACGTTACTTAATTCTAATAAGGAAAATAATTGTTATCAGTACAAGGAAAACAAAACCATGCTTTAGCAATACATGTTATTGATAACTCATAGTGATTTCAAAGCAATTTTGATTAGCAAATGTTAAACAGTGCATCAATGTACCGCATCTAGTCTGTGAATTATACTGTTCACAGTGTTCACCTATTACAGCTGCGGCATTATTCTTAATGACATTGAGTTTCTAACGCAGTCGTAACGTGAGAAGACGGTAGATTTCAATTGATTAATTTAAAATATAGGACTGGTGGAAAACTAGACCAACTTAAATGTGTCGGCTAATGAACGCGCGGAGTTACGGAACGGTTTGTCACTCAGAATAAGGAGCCTGTTATGATAATGAAATGAAAGAAGTCATTGCCGCAATCGTGAACTTGGGTTCATTCTTGATAAATTTATCGGTATTGACGGGTTCCCCGAGATTATATTACTTGATTTATTTTCTTTAATACTATGTTTTGTTTATCTTCTGATAAGGAGCCAGACCGCTGGCTTGCCGCATTGTACACTAATGTATTGTACTGTGTTTATCGTAAGCGATATTTTTTTAAGAATTCTGCGAAAAATGTTGTATTGTAATTTTCTTATGAGTAATAGTTTAAGTAGTGATAAAAATGGTATAAGGGCACATTAAGACTTTCTGGGTCCATGCCAACATCACCTACAAGCCACTGGGAACGATATAGGGCCTGGTCTCCAAGGCGCAAGTTTTGGATGCCTATTGTGAACCTGTGTGTTTGTGAAGCGGGCCAATCGCGATTCGAGTCTCTCGATTCGATTATTATAATTTTTCGTGCTAGGGATATAGATAGAGAAAGTTTTAAGCAATGAAAAGCCAAGCAGAATTACTTAACTGTAAAATTGTGCCTATGTGAAGTTTCAAATTCTTAAAGGTTCCACAAAGCAATTCTATGTTATGCCTACCACATAAATAGCGCAGAAGCGCTTTTATGGCACTATGACACGAACAAGCGTACAGTCACGCTACGCACGCATTCTACCATCTGAGCTCCTTATACAATTACCATTGTTTAATATAACTAGTAACATTATGATAGGTTAGTTTTAGAACAACTTCAAATTCTATGTCGAGTCTCACTCAGACGAGCTCGGGAATATTCGGAGAGCTCGCCTTAATCACGAACGACACCGATAGCCTGATAGCCAATATCCTCGTCTCATGCTAACTTCATAATGTCCTGCCCACCTTAAGGTCTATAATTCTTTGACATCCCAAATTAGTCTTATTAACTTTAACACTAGAGGGCGTGTGGCACTCCATACAATACTAGTTTCAAATTGTCTAGGCACTTCTGAAGCCCACTGTACGTTGGAGCTGTATATATGAATTATATAGCAAATATTTCTAAACATTTGACATAACTTGCTAAGTGCTGACGCTGACTGTACAATGTAAATAAAACATGTACTTATAATTAAATATTAAAGAAGTAAAAGAATATATGAGTGCTTCCCTGATAAGTTAGTATTTTAGTGTTGGAGAAAACATACTACTACCGCTTTGTATATGTCCTCCTGTATCCTGTCATTAAACTTTTGTATTCTCTAATTTCCAGGAGAAAAGGTAAGAGTAACGATACAGGCAACGCGCACAGTTCAAATGATGCCAACCAATTCCGCTACGGTGTCCTCCAATCCGAAGATCGAAGGGACAACTTAGAACTGTCCCGTGTTCCCCTCACTATGGAATCTGATGACGATGAAGACGAGGACTTGGAGATATTCGACTTGGAACAGAAAAAGAAGTCACTATCTTATGTTAATTTGCAAACTAATGATGAAGATGTAGTCTTTTCTAACAGAGATAACACAGATGATAGAGAAAATTTGTTACTAGATATCGAAGATGGAACATCTCAAACTCTTATAAATTGGAGTAGTAGTGGAAGTAAGTCAATATTATAAGTACTGACTAGTAAATAGTGCTGCGCTTGTGATATAGGAGTGAAATACATGCATTTCGCCATATTGATGTTGAAAGTATTCGTTTCTATTAGTATTTTGATTGGTATGTAAGTTTTAGGGCAGTAAGCTGTTGAATAAAAATCGTAGTTAAGTATTTTATTTTATTATTTAATGTTGTATGTTATGCTGGTACCATATTTCGTTATGTGTTATGCGGCTAGGTTGTATTCGCTCAAATATTTGTATTATTTATACTGTTGATTGATGACACTTGGTGGAATTCATTGGTACACATATTGAGAACACTTGTACTTTTGTACAATTACACTTGTACTTGTAAAAGTAAATGTAAACCTTTGAGAATGCCGTAAGGCGAAACCGGTCAGGTGTAATAGAATAAAAACAGTGGAAAAAGTACAAGTGTTCTCATTATGTGTCAAATATTTGTCATTTCAGTACCCATGCTACAAACTTGCCATCCAAACATGCTGCTGATGATAACGTGCCAAAAAAGCTAAATAATAGATAGATTGATACACGTTTTTGCTATTCGTACTTACGGTATGCGTACGAATAAAGCAAAATATTGACAAATAGGCCCTCCAAATTTCTTTCTATGCGGCCGAATAAATGTCCAACCATACCCAACGGATCGCATCGGCCCGCATCGAAACGAATTTTACGATCTTTAAACGAAATTAAATCTTGTATACAGTGTTTAAAGTTTATATTTCCAAGTCAAGGGTAAACACAGCCGGTGACATGCCGCGACACAAGATCGGCTCCGTCCGCGTGCGTACGGATACCGACGCATACGTTCGGCCGATGCTGGCCGATGCGGGCCGTTTGGTGTGGTTCCACCTTAAGGCGAATACCAAATAACACATAACCAAATGTGGTTTTGCCTTTAGATATTTCTGTTTTTATAGCCAATCGTTGGCTTTAAACAAAATTAAATAGTTCATTTATTGTCATAATTAGTGATTATGACAGTATAAATGTACTTATTTTAGTTTTAAACACGCATTCGTATTGTAAGTAAATGAAAATACTAATGTAAGTAGGATATCTACAGTTTACATGAACAGCATATTAGCATGTTGATATTTTTCATGATGTAGATTCTTATCGCTAAATTAATGTACCAGTGACTGCTTTGTTAACTGTAAGTAACACAAAATGCCTTTTAAACACGCAGTGTATATGTCGCAGCCAACTAGTTTAATCAACTGGGTTGGCCGTTAACTATGCGGTGCATTTGACTAAAGGCCTGAATGATATTCAGCCGTATCGTTTGTTACAATATTTCACAAACGGGCTGGCTGATGCTTATTACACACATACATACATTACTCACTTGTGAATTCCCGAGAGGGTAGGCAGAAGTGTATTAACACCAACATTTTGCCATATCTTTCATTAATTCACAGACAATTAGTTATAATTTTATTGAGAATGCTGCACAACCCGACTTGGATAGGTTAGGTTAGAAGGCTAATTAGCTAATTGGCCATCGTGGTTATTTTTTTATAACCAAGCAAAAATAGTCATTTTTTTAGCTATTTAATTAAATGGCTAGGCCACTTTTTAAACTTCATCGAACCAAACCATTTGCCTTGCCGTTAAATGAAATGGCTGAACATCATTCAAGCCGTGAATTGTGCGGCGCTGTTTAGTAAAGAGCCTAGGCGGTTAAATGAACGGCTGATTAAAGAAGTTGCCTGCGACATATACCCATATAACAATTGTGTTCCTTCGTAATGAATATGTATGAATATGTGATTCGATCGGATGGCCTTCGAGAAAATTATCTGTATCATATTTAGATGAAATAGTAATGGAATGATCTCGAAGTGGCAAATGATTTGAAGGAAACGACTTCTGCACTTTATTTTTGTTGTATTGCATTTATTTATTTAGTTTATATTTATAACTATGAGTTCTATATCTTCGAATTATTTATGTCTTAATCAGAACATCGATTGGGGGCCTAACGGTTAGCCCTGTGTTGAGCACACGCATGCAGGGACCTGTTTTGTGCAAATAATTGGGTATTCTACTGAGTAGTCAAATTAGTTACTTTAATTAGTTACTTTTTACTAAACGTCAAAACGGTAAGCTATAAGGTAACTATAAGATTTAGTGACGTCATAAAATTTAATAGTCAAATCAGTTACTATTATAGGGTGGGTGGATGATTAAAAATAAATAAAAACTATAAAAAAGAACCGATGCTATTTTTACCGCCATTTTACCATTCTTAATTTAAAAAGCTCGGTTAGATAATTTATTGCAACTATAGGATAATACCCAATTTGCACTAAATCGTACAATAACTTCATGCGATTTACATTAAGTGCGACATCCCGCATGACACAGCAGATCCGTTAAGGCCCTTGCAATCTTGTAGAAGAAGAATGTTGTGAGTTATAAAAAAACGAATCATTTATTTTTTGTTACATTTAAAAAGTGTATTATTTTGTCATTTGAAAACGTTTAAAATTGGAAGCATAGAAACGATTAAAATATTTATTTTATAAATTTTATATTTTTATGTAATAAATACGTTTTTAAATTATAAAAGTTGTTGTTTTTTAAGTTTTTTTTTCATAAAACGTTAATATTAAGAATGCACTTTTGTAAATAAATTTACAACTACACCTTTTTCCAAATGGTTGTAAATTGTAAAGCCATGTCTTTGGTTTGAATCGTAGGCAAAAAACACATGGTGTTGTTATGCAAATTGAATAATGTGTTGCCAATATTAGATGATTCATATACCTATGCTAGCAACTAAAAGCTATATTTTTGTACTAATTTACTGTCAGATAGATACGTTTTACTAGTTACTACGAGAGGCGTCTAGTGGGTTCTCAGTATAATAAAAATATCTGATGAAAGAAAAATGCTTATTTAAGTTAGTATGATTTTTATACCTCTTAGGTGACAGACAAGCAAGATTACAGCTGCACTCTTTTTTTTCTACGGCATATTTTATATAGTTTTTAAACTAAACGTGGTCGCTCTGCATAAGTATAGCCAATATTTAAGAGTGTTATACATAGGTATAAATAAGGACCTATGGCAACTATTAGGTCATCTGTGCCTATGGACCCATGTATAGGTACCGAAAATTTACTGAGTGCCCTACGCTGCGTAGTGTAGATAAATTTTAATTGTTATGTTTCTAAACTGAATAATTTTGAATTTTTGAGCGCGCTGATCGCTAAAGCCCTGTTAAGAATGGAGAATGTTCACAAATTCTGTATTTTAGATTAAGTATTGTATTGGGTGTTGAAAACAAAAAATACCTGATATAATTATTTCGACTAGGAACATTCTGCATTGTGATCTGTGAGTGTTTGCAACACTAGAAGATAAATCCAGGATAAATCGGCCCTGTCGAAATATTTCTTCATAAGAATCTAAAAGTTCTGTAGGAACATTGCTAAGGAATTCCCTTTAATTATTAAGTTTGTTAATTTTTTGGCCTTCACTTGCTTACACATTAAAGTAATGCAGAGTATGCGATTTCATTTTTTTCCATGGGTATTTAAATTATGGCAAAATATCCGTATCACAGTCTCCAGGATTAGAAATAAGTTTTATGAAGAAATTCAAGGTGTAGAAAACGCGCATGACATCCCTTTCATTACAAATGTTCATAAATCAATTTATAAAGGATTTTTTTCATTGGTCCAGGTTAGTGGTCAAAGCATTCTCCCTGTAAGAGATAAAAAAATCCTTTCTAAATTGATTTGAATAATTAGCCAACTAAATGCTCTAAAATTCATTCAAACGTTCATAAACTTCTGTAACCAATGGCATAAGTCAAATATTGCGTTCCAAAAAATACCTCGTACACCGGCTTACACGGTGGAAGGGTTCACGGACGCCGCAACGAACACCATGTACTCAAACGTGTCTGCAATATCACAGACAGGGGAGCATGCTGTGTTGCCGAAAACATTTCGCCAAAATTTCACTACGCAAACAAACTTTGGACACGTTTTATTCTACCAATGCAATGTTCGGAATAATTTCAGTAGGTGCGCACTTTTCAATTTCATCAATTACCGACCCGAACTGCACAGATTTTGTGCGCTAACTTGCTTACAGAAATAGCCGAAACCGGTAAACCTGTCCGTATTTGCGGTTTTGTACAAAGTATAAAATAATCGTCCGACAAAGGACTTAAGGATCGATTTTCTACTTATGAAAAATGTTTTCAAATTTATTAGAAAGAAAAGCACAGTTGTGTTTCTAAAATTAACAGGAGAAGAAAACAATGAAGATCATAATTATCATTTATTTCCAAAAGATATAAATTTTGATGAACACTATAATCCGCACGCCGAATGATGATCCCTATGACAGTTCGTTAGCGCTTAACATTGTACTGACGTCCTATCACATCAAATCCTTTAGAGGTCCATTAAAAAGACGAAAAAATCATAATTGTGTACAATTGTAAATTATAAAAATGAATATTAAGAAATTATTACGTAATGTTCGGAAATAATAGAAAAAAACTCAATGCAAATGTACATGGTACGTGCTGCAAAAGTTACGTCGTCAAGCTGTTATCGACTAAGAAGGGACACATCGATAAATAAAATATCGATAATTTGTTGGAAATATAAAACAAATGCTTTGAGTTTGTATTTTATTTATATCAATCTGAATCTGATACAGGGTCAATCGGATCTTCAAAATCTGAGTCTGAACTGCAGCTATCCGTGACGTTTATTATTAACGGTTGGTCAATGATATTGTCGTATTGTACATCTCGATCCCAGTCTTGTAAGCAAATTTTCTTCGTTCTTTCGACCACTTTTCGCCAATCGTCAGCTGTCACTTGAGCGCAAGCTTCTTCCAATAAAACCATCATTTTATTTGCCGTGAATGGCGGAGTTGTGTTATGCCTAGCTGCATGACCTGAAAATATTTGTACATTCAGTAATTATTTTTAGAAATATATGCATATACATAATATTATATAACGTCGTTGTCAAACCAAAATCTGCTATGTGCACTCTCTTCACTTAGCAGATTTTATTTGACAATATTTTTTAGCTGCTCCACATAGCATATTTGAATAAGTTGTCATAGAGCGCCGTATAGTACTTATAAGCACATAGCCTTTCATGCAATAGATTGGTTCATTTACCAGTTGCAATGGTCAAAATCCAATCGCAATTTTCAACATGTTAAAATTATAAAAAATGCACATAGCAGATTTTGGTTTGACAACGACGATAAATAAAAAATATAGATACCTTTGATCTGCGCCCATATCAACTCGATTGCATTATATTGGCAGTGATAGGGCGGTAACCGAATTACCGTATGCCATTTGATTTGGCCAATTCATCCAAAAAATATGATGGGTGCGTCTGTTGTTTGTGAAAGTTCAACAGTCTAACCAACTCTTTTTTTAACATCTGACTGTCAGTTTCCACACCATTGCCGTGTAACCACTCTATAATTTCAGCTTTTTTGTTATTGCTGCTGGGGGGTTTGTTAATTTGAACTGAGTGATATGAAGCATTGTCCATTAAAATATAGTGAGGCTCATTCAAATTTTTTAATAGTTTTATAAACCATGTCTTAAAGTTTTCGAAATTCATTTCCTCGTGGTACTCCGTTGTTTTCACTGACTTAAAAGCCCACAGGCAATTCGGCACAAAACCTGTAGCTGTGCCAGCGTGGCAAATGATTAAGCGCTGGCCCTTTCCTTCAGGAGTTTTTGTGCTGGATTTCGCTGTGTCATCCGTCCATGCCTTACCTACAGTATGATTGGCGTTCAGCCATGTCTCATCAAGGTATACTACCTTCTCCCAGTTATCAATTTGTTTGATTTTGCGAAGAAAATCGCATCGTAGTATAGCTATGTCAGTACGCTCCATTAATATTTTTCTCTTGTCACATTTTTTATAGCGGAATCCACATTTTTTCAAAACAAATCTAAGAGAAGTAGCACCGCCTTTGAAGAGTTCTGCAGCTTTTAATGAAGAAAATAACTTCTGGCAGGTCGGTAGTTCACCTCGTAGGTAGTAACCATAAATATGATTGCGTATAGCATCTAAATCAAATTCATCAGGTTCTGTTATATGACATAACCTTTTCTTTTTCTTTGGTGTTAATAGTTTATTGTCCTCCATGGACGACTCCCCAAATTTTTCCTTTGTTATTCGAGAAACAGTAGCCTTTCCGATTCCTAGAGCATCGGCTACACGATCGCGAATATTGTCAAGCGGTAACAAGGGTCCGCCATTTTGTTGTTCACGAGCAAAATAGTCTCGCAAACGAGCTACAAACTCGCGAACTTCACTGTTGAGAACAGTTTTCCGCTGTCTTTTCGGCATTTTGCAAAACCGAAAATTAACAAACAGGTAACAGAAAATCAACAAATAACACAAAACAGCGAAAACAGAAACAAAACTCAGCTAACAAAGAAAGACGTGGCGCATACAAGGCGTTAGAGCACTCGTATGACGCGATGTGATGCGGTGTGACAAGAAGACAAAACAGACTGACAAGACATGACATGACTGAATTAAAAAAATACGGTAGGTCTATGGCCTCCATTTAAATACTTTTCCATGTAATCCATAATTGCCAGCTAATTATGAATTCTTTAAAATTCAATTCAAAAATAAAATTCTTTAAATTATGCAATTTGAATAAAAATTAAAGTATAGTAAAATAAAATATAATAAGGCTGTTACTTTTTTATCTAGTGTTTTATGTCCATCAATGCGCGTAGTCTTTTTTTCAAAATAAATAAATATTGCTTATTATGTTGAATGACCTGGCTGAATGACATGACATTTGCCTGAAAAAACAGTATTTTTATTTATTTATTTTATTTATTTAAACTTTTTGCACAAATACAAATGTACAAAGGCGGACTTAATGCCATGGGCATTTTCTGCCAGTCAACCTTAGGGTGATGCAGAGATATTTTGGTCAAAGGTAGGTGCGCGAAGTATTCTGGTGAGAATTTTACCTAGTTTGGTACACATGTTTACATAATAAATATGATTTTAAACTTAATAAACATAAACATAAGAATATGTTCATATATGGTAATATATACAAACATCATAGACTACATACCATAAACTTATTATATACTACATACACATACAGATCGATATATACATATACACACATATCCATACATATACATACATACACCTACTATCACATACATACATACTTACACATACGTATACATATATTACATAATATCAAATATATACAACCTAAGAAAAAAAATGTAACGGGTACACTCCGAACTTGAATTCCTCTAACGATCGTTGTTGTAGAGCTGACGGACTCTGGCCTTGAATATGAAACGGTTTGCGGACATTCTGACTTCCAGAGGAAGCGCATTCCATAAAAGAATAGCTTGTACAAAAAAAGAAGAGTGAACAAGACTTGACGTGTGAGTGGGACAGTGTAGGAGAAGGTTGTTAGAAGAGCGTAAGTTTTTATTATGGGTAGAGCCAAGTAAGTGGAGCTGAGACTTTAAATAAGCTGGGGCGTTGGGAGAGTTTAGCAGAGTATATATCAAGGTGACCGCTCTTAGACTGCGTCGCCGTCGTATAGGCAACCAACCCAGCTCTGTACGATACTCTGAAACGTGGTCGTATTTCCTAAGATTGTAGACGAATCGAATGCAATTGTTGAGAAGTCGGTCTAGTTTATTGAGCAGATCAGCATTCAGGTCGAAATAGCATACATCACCATAGTCGAAAATAGGAAAGATTAAAGTTTGCATAAGCATTGCTTTGGTTTTAGGTGGAAGAAAGTTTTTAAGACGGTAAAGAGCCCTCAGTGTACCGGTTACCCTCTGGCTGACGCTAGTGACTTGATCCCGCCAACTCAGAGTTGAGTCAAGGTGTAATCCCAGGTTCTTAACACCGAGTGTAACAGGAATTATTTTCCCATTAAAAATAATCGCTGACATGGTCTCGTCTTTTAACCTTCTCATCATATAGCTACTACCTATTATGATGCTCTGACATTTGTCAGGGTTCACTGCCAGTCCAAACCTGCTACACCAGTTACCTATAAAGCTCAAGTCAGCGTTTACTCTATCAATAGCCTCTGAGATGTTATCCACAGAGGCTTGGCTATACAACTGCAGGTCATCGGCATACAAGTGATACGAACATTGAAGATCGGAGGTTATGAAGTTAATAAATATGGAGAAAAGAAGAGGAGAAAGTATACCGCCTTGAGGGACCCCAGAGTCCAGATTACACCAACTCGATGACTTCTCGTCGGCACAAACAGACTGCTGGCGACCCTGAAGATATGAAGAGAACCAATCCAGGTCATCAGATGAGATTTTAATATGGGCAAGAACTGATAAAAGAATGTTATGGTTCACACAGTTGAACGCATTGGAAAAGTCTACTAGGACCATCACAGTAGCCTTAGTCTTTTCCATGCCATCCCTGATATCACCCGTAACCTTTAGGAGTGCAGAGGTAGTACTGTGCCCTGGCCTGAATCCTGATTGCAGAGGACTCAGTATGTCATTGTGATGTATAAAAATAGACAACTGTCTATGCACACATGCCTCCAGCACTTTGGATAGAAAGGGAAGGATCGAGATAGGACGAAAGTGATTAGGAAGGGAAGGATTAGAAATTTTGGGAAGGGGACGAACAAAGGCCTTACGCCATAACATAGGGAAATTTCCAGAATCTAGGGAAAAGTTGATGATGTGTGTGATAGCTGGGAGTAGATGATCCAGGATAGCAGTAATCATCCGACGGCTAATATTGT
This sequence comes from Eilema sororculum, assembly GCA_914829495.1. NCBI lineage: Eukaryota > Metazoa > Arthropoda > Insecta > Lepidoptera > Erebidae > Eilema > Eilema sororculum. The sequence goes on from OU618538.1 coordinate 16,671,802, forward strand.
CGCAGCCCACAGCCCTAGATTTGATGGACAGGATTATTTTTTTAATCTCATCCGATGTAACCGGAGAAAACTGAAAGGGAGCATAACTGGGACTAGTCAGTCCGGCTATGAAGTCTACTGTTTGACGCTCGGTTAGACCATCAATTGCAGGTGTGGTGGAGAAATGTCGATTAATAGCATCTAACTCGATTGTCTTAGGTAGCTCCAACAGCCTTGGCCTACCAATTCCCAGTGTCCCAAGAAATTTCCAGACATTCGCTGGTGATGAGCAAGTTATATTATCGGAGATGTGTCGGCGTTTAGAGTTCCGTATCACCTGGTTACACCGATTCCTGACAGTCTTGTAATAGTCCCAATTGATGTCCGAACGATGTTTTTTAAATTTTAGAAATGCCCGATCTCTTCGTTTCATTGCAATTCGGACCTCATCTGTAAGCCATGGTGCAGGGGGATGCTTTAACCTCACCCTTCTAACAGGGGCATGTATATCGTAGAGGTTATTTATGGTTTTGTTGAAAAACAGAACTTTATCATCAACCGTGGTAGCATCTACCAAAGGTGCCCAGTTGATCTTGACAGCATCAGCACACAATTTACTTTCGTCCATGCGACCAAAACAACGCCTATGCAGTACTTTCGGTTTGAGTTTAGGAGGTTTGAGAGTATAGGATAAATAAATTAGGTCATGATGTGAAAAGGCCGGCGCTAACACCTGACCGTGAGAGTGAATAAGACAGGGAGAAGAAGTAAGAATCAAGTCGAGCCAGGTATCTTCTACGTCCTTATTATGGTGTGTGGCCTTAAGTGGCAAATTATGAAGACTGGCTGACTCGACTATGTGAAGGAGTTTGTGAGCCCGTGAAGAGTCCACTGCGAGAAGATTAGTGTTAAAGTCACCCATGATGATGTGATGCTCGTAATCAGACCCCAAGGATTCTAATACCAATTCGAAATCAGTGAAATAATCGACGGTGGGGGGACTGTAGACAACGCCGAGAAGCATTTTGACACCCCTGACCCACACCTCCAGGAAGAGGAACTCTGCGCTGGCTGAGTATTTTATCGAAATTGTTTCGCATAACTAATACAACTGTCAGTTGAAACGTCATAGGGATCATCATTCGGCGTGCGGACTATAACTGGCATATTCAACATAACTCACTCGAAGAAAGACTCCAGAAGACCTCCATCCAGGTAAGTAATAATCATAATCTTAATTCCTACTAACATAATAAACTGACCTCCGCCCGCGTGGATGTTGGTTTTCGCCGGTTCTGCAGCCGCTAACGGCTGAACTTTATAGTAGATGCGAACTGAGAAATTTTACCTATATGTATTGTAAAACAATAGTCTTTGTATTTCACTGTTCGTATTTAATAATAAATTCTTCAAGAGAGTCGTCATTCTGCTCAGACTGAGATTCATCATTCTTCTCAGACTGAGATTCATCATTCTTCTCAGACTGAGATTCATCACATTCTACAGCTATTGGGTTTCTTGCAGATCGAGTAGACCGCGCCTCTGGAGTACTATGAGGGAACACATGGGAGTATACTGTCGACATAAATTGATCATATTGCCTTTCGTAGGCAAACTCTTCGACAACACTTTGGACCCGGTTCCTAAAAGACAGTAGCCTATGTTGCGGTATTTTCTCAATGTGTGGTAAAAGGCTTTTGAAAAATAAAATGTGCTCATTGTCTGCATTTCGATTCTGTCGGGATTTTTCTTGTAAATATGCTAACCCTTCATGTTGCATATTCAAAATATTTTCATTGAGTGATTGTTTAGGCCTTGTTGAAGCGGTTGTAATAATATTTGGTATGGCAGACGTTGTTGGTTCACTCGCATCACTATCGTCCATGTTCCTTAGTAAAGGTGAAGCATCAAAAACAGTGTCTTTTGGAGTCTGGGCGTTCCTTATTTCAACATCTGGTTCTACACTATCTAATAGAGATCTTTTGCGCGTCGAACTTCTTCCAGTATTTACCCGTGGCTTCACTGCTCCTTTTAAAAAAAGCAAGGTCTTAAAATAGGGCCACTTAGGATAATATGTAGTAGCTTCATCTCTAGAGTGAGAAGATTGAAACTTTCCTAACTCTACGGTGAATTGATCTCTCAGATATCGCCATCGTTTTCTTAATTTTATTTCTGAAACATACATAAATGTAGGTCCGTGATAAAAAAGTTGTCGGGAGACAAAATCAATAATACTTACTATATAATACCTAACTATTATATGAATTATACCTCTTTTTTAGATTCAGGTGCAACTAGAGGATCAACCAAATCACTTTCATACAACATCAGAATAGGGGTAATTATAACATCGAATATTTATCACAAAATAAAATAAACGAGAGCACCCGTTAAAAATCTTATTACAATAATGTGGGTAAAATCGATTGAAACTTCATTAACAAAGTCGACTGCTATTTGAAATCGAATAGGTAACATTTTTACTTTCTGACGTAAAATTAACTGTCAGTGTCAATATAACCTAACCTAAAGTAATTAATTGGATGGATTGTAAATATTATAGGTATATATGAATAAATATCTGATAAATAACTACTTACATAATACAAATAATCTGATTATTTATGAATTAAAGTCACTTACCATCCTGCTTCATTTCCAAACTAATCTCTTTCCAATATTTTTCGATAAGAGGTCTGTTGCCATGAAGCTTATGTCGCTTGTCCCATATAGGTTGTTTATCATATATTAAAGCTATCAAAACATCACTATCCATATTATTATCCATTTTCATTAATACATAACCGACACGCCGTGTAAACTTGAACTGATAATGATTCGGTTCAGGTAGTCGGCCCTGACAAGTTTAAACTGTTTCTTTGCAAATGAGCGCGGCGTACCTACACAAGTCAATACGTACCACACGGTAGGTACTGAACTGACCCGTCCGCGCCGGTACAGGAAACCGGTGTCTTTATAGCGCTTTTACACACACAAATAGGAGTTGTGTAGCATTTTAAATAGGAACTAACCGTAATTGAATATATTTTTTTAGTTTCTTGTTTGTGTTTAGTTAAAAAGTATTCCAGAACGATACTCTGTCCTCGATTTATAACCTCAGACCAATGATATTTTATACAAGATATGTTACGTTCATAGTAACTGACTCCTAAAATCTGATCCAGCAGCCTGTCAGTGCACAATAGTTGACAATTAGCGTTAAAGTAGTACGAAAGATGGGATAAGCACGTGAGTAAAAAAGATAGCTATTATTCGGAATGATTCGGACGACTGCACTGCTAGGATGGCTTCGAAGCATAGATTATGATTTTGTTGAACAGAAGGGGTATTTCTTTGGTAGGCAAGAAATGAAATTCGATGAAAAAACAATACGTCATTATTTACTTCGGAAAATGATAACAATTAAAAAAGATAATAAAGAAACTTCTCGAAAATAAAACCATAGTGACGCAATGACGTTATAATAAAAAATTAAACGCCTTCAAATGAATTTCATTTATTTCTTTTCTGCCTCTTAGAAAGCTTTTTATATCGGGATTATTTTTATGAGCAGAATGAAGCCGAACAGTGGTATATTTGTCAATTATTTATATTCTTCCTGAGCACTGTTCGACCTTATTTCGAAGTATATTTCTCAGTGGCTTCAAAGTGATTGCTACAAATTCTGCTGCTTTTTGAAGGTGTCCAGTCAAAGTCATTTCGTTGTTCCCTAACAATTGCAATCCACTCTTGAAGTCGAACTTCATTAGTCGGAAACCTTGAAAAAGAAGTTAAGTTATTAAAATTATTTAAAGGATAACAAATGAATAAAACGAAAATTTTGTCACTGAATTTTAAATACCAAGTAAAACTGAATAACATGTCAATTATTACTTTAGTAGGCAGTAAAGTGAAAATTACCCTATGTCGCATCTGTACTGATAATCTATGCAAGCAGTGTTGTTACACAACACTTTTTGATATGAGTACGACAAGGACACCCTTGTCGTACTCATATCAAAAAGTGTTTCTGTCTTTTTTCTTTGCCGCCATTATATTAAAAATATTATTAAACCAATTTTAATGAAATACACTAATAAATCGGTAATATTGTATGTACTTACATGTGATAGGAGAAAGTAAAGTAAAGCCATCCGACCATTAGCTCGATAGCCCAGACTATATTAAGAACGCTAGAGATGAAAAGAAAATGATTAGAAGTGCAAGCAATTTTCGACTTATTGACATGAGATAGTAACTAATTTTTTTTCTTATATTCGTGATCAGCGTCATCTATTAACGCGAAAAGAGACGTAACTAAGAAAATGCCATTTAGGTTGAAAGTCGCTTGCAGTCTCTGCGTGTTTAAAAAATTCTAATAGAGCTGTTTTACATAAAATAAAACAGTTATTATGTACCGAAAGAAAGACAGTGTTATATTGAAGAAGCTGTCTGTGATTTTTCCTTAATTTAGTAAGAATATCGTTAAAAGCTTACCTTTTTTAATCTGTCTTTCGATTTTAGTTACCTTCATCACCACAGAGGGCGCTGTTGCTTACTCCCAGCGACGGAAGCGCCCATTTCTTCATAGTGTCTTCTCGCCAGCAAGGACCTTGCTCTAACACTGTCTTTCTTTCGGTACATAATAACTGTTTTATTTTATGTAAAACAGCTCTATTATGTTCCTTCCAGAAAGACAGTGTTATATTGAAGACCTGTTTGGTTTCTGCTGGTGATGGTTACTATAAATCAACGCTATGTGAAAAGCATTCAAAACGGTAAAAATTAGTTTTTGAATGAAACAGGATGTCTGACTATAATATTTATTAGTCATGATAGAATATTTAAACAAAACACAAGATAAATTGTTATAGTAGGAAATAAACATAACTTTTGACTTAATTGAAACACTTTGTTTTCTTAAAAATCAATAAAACTAAAACATAATATAATGTTTAAACAAGCAATAATTAAAAGATAATCTGTCTTAAATGATCATAAGACAATTTTTTATTTTACCTGATTTAAACACACATTATTGATTAAAACAATAATTCTTAAAAGTAGTACTAAATCAATGAGATCAAAATAATCACAAAACAAACATCAAAGTAGCCAATAGCTAAACACTAGAAAAATTGGTTCGTAAGAGGTCTTTATTTTCATTACTCTCCTGCCTTGAAATTTCCTTGCAGTAAAATTTTTTGAAAGTTTTGTCACTCTTCCAGTTTCCTCTACTTAAGATGTCCTCAATAGGTACATTTTCAAACCAGCCTTTGGAAGCCACTGCTGATCGTACACTACCTGGAGCTGCCTTAATATGCACTTCTTTGAATATGGATCTAATCCATCCTCCAATTAGTGTTCTGGTAGCGGATCTAACAACACCTTTAATGGATATAGAAAAGACTAGTGGCGTCGGTACCTGAACGACGAGGTTGAGAAACTTGTATAAGCTGATTGATGTGTTCTAAAGGACATAAATTAGCATTTTCGTGTCTTGTCAATGACCACCCAGATTGTCTATGCTTACTACAGTCAGTTTTAGAGCCGAATTTCGGCCATAGTATAATTCTATCTTCCTCTTGTATAAAGTTCTTTTGAGATAAATCTAGTAAGGTGAGATCATGTACTCGCCTGCCTGAAGCTAGAAGTAGAATAACTGCAGTTCTTCTAGAAATGTCAAATAGAGTGTTGTTACACGGCATTGAATCTAGCCAGTTGAATATTATTTGGGTGTCCCATATAGGAGATTTAATAGGCTGTGGTTTGGCTAAAGCAATGGCTTTTAAGATTTGTTGAACAAAAAAGTTTTTTGAAAAATTTTCTACATTTGTTGCACAATATGTAGAGACTGCAGATTTATGTAGTAAAATTGTATTATAAGCTAAATTATGTTTGAAATAAAGATGTGCAAGAAACCTAGCAACATCTCTGCCGTCTGGGTTTTTACTGTTTATAGCATTGGAAGTGCAAAATGCAACCCATCGTTTTATGGGAGCCCTGTATGTATTGAGAGTGGTTGTCCGCCAACCACTATTCAATAATTCTATTTCCTCTCTACTCTAGTTTTTTACTTGTTCTGCCCACCCCCAATTTTCCAAGCATGAAGGGACAGACTGTCCACCTGTGGAGGACACCTCCCTGTTGAGAGGTCTATTAGGGTCTTCCGCAGACCCTTTATCGGCAGGGGGTCCGATAGGGCTCTCAATCTGAGATCGACGAGCCAATAACATTGATCCCACAGTGGGGCTATTAGTATGTATGTCCCCTTGGCATTGTTCAGATGGGCTAGCACTTGTGGTATTAAATTCGGAGGGGGGAACACCCATCCCAACTGATAGTTCCAGTTTTGACTGAAGGCGTCGCAAAATATTGCTGAACCATCTTTCGAATCCCAGGTTACGTATTGGGGTACGACGGCTGAGTGCCTTGACGCGAACAGGTCGATGTTGGGTACGCCCCAAACTTCGAAGATAGCTCTTGTGGCTTTTGGTAGAAGGTGCCACTCTGGGACAGACTTGCCTCTTGAGAGGCGGTCTGCAATTCTGTTTAATCTCCCGGGGAGGTAACATGCCGACAGTGTTATGTTGAACTGCTCGGTTAGTTGAAAGAGCTTGCTTGTCAGCCCTAGAAGGGCTAAGGATCGAGTGCCCCCCTCGTTCCTTATGTATGAAATTAGCGTCTGGTTGTCTGACTGAACCAGAATGTGTGCGTTTTGAGCATAAGCAATTTTCTCGGATAATGCTGCATACACTGCAAACAGTTCTTTATGTTGGAGTGCCATTTTTGCTGACTCTGACTCCACTTGCCTGACAACATGAAGTTGTTTAATTGCGCTCCCCAGCCCGCATCCGCCGCGTCTGTGGTGAGAAAATGAGTAACTTTCTTCTTGTGAATTACTTGCGCGCTGTGGTGCACATTCCTGAGCCACCACTGTAACTCGCGCTTCACAAGAGGTTGCAGAACTTTCTTTTCTCTCGGTCTGCCTTGTTTGAAGCATTTGAGAAAAATTTGTGTCCTGCGACAATGGAGTCGACCGTTCGGAACTGTCAGGTTTGCAAAATTTAATGTGCCTAGCAATTGTTGTGCTTCTCGGAGACAAGTCATATTTTTTTGTAATATGTTGGTAATTATTTGTTTGATTTTGATTACTTTTTTTAAGGGTAAGGACATCATGTTTGAATTTATGTTCCAAGTGATTCCCAGATAATCTAACTCCTGAGTTGGGAAACAAACAGATTTTTGATAATTCACCTGCCAACCCAGTTTTATCAAAATGTCTATGGTCTGATTGGTTTGAGTTGAAAGATTTGATTTGTTTTTTTATTTGCCAGTAAGAAATCGTCCAAGTATACCAAAACTCTTATGCCTTTCCTTCGAAGGACCTCTGCGACCCAGTTGGTCACTGTTGCAAAGGAATGTGGAGCCGATGATAGGCCAAACGGGAGGGTTGTCAACTGATAAATGTCTTTTCCATATATCACTCGCAGGAACCTTCTGTGAGATTGCTTCATGCGCAGATGAAAATATGCTTGGTGTAGGTCTATTTTTGTCATCCAGTCCCCCTGTTGTAAGAATTGAATCACATCTGTTCGGGAAATCAACTGAAAATGTTGGGTTGAAATATGTAAATTTAGACTCTTTAGGTTGAAAATGGGGCGGATGCCCCCATCTGATTTTTTCACTAAAAACATTTTTGAATGAAAACCTGGAGTAATATTCATTGGTTTTTCCAAAATTCCTGTCTCTACTAGGTCTTTTATTCAAATTCAAATTCAAATTCAAATAATTTTAATTCAGATAACACAAGATCCATATCTGGGTTAGTAACAACTGTAACTTAAACAAAACTAGTGTTAGTATGATAGTTTTACATAATCAAAATAGATGAGAATGATATTATATTATGTCAAACAGATTATTACGTCAAATTAAATTAAAAATCAATTAAAGAATTAAATTAAATTGAAATCATAATGTAATTCATAGATTAAAAGGAAAAATTTATTTGGGACATTACTGGGGAAGTTTTTGTTACAAACTTTTGCAGAATTTTCTGGCAAGGATAATGAAGTGGTGGTTTGTCCTTGAAGGGTATGTAACCATTGCTTATGAGGTTTAAAATGTTGGGACTGGCCCCCAAGTTCTGCCATGCCTGAATATGATTTTTCAAACACCCCCCTCGGAAGCCCGAACTGTGGTTGTCACTGTTCTCTAGTATTTTGGGAGTCATTGCGGCGAAAGGGCTGTTTTTTAGTTTGGGTTTTATTTTTATAGGACTTCTGCTGTTTCCTTTGCTCTGGCTTCTTATGAGATTTAACAGTATATCTATTATTATTAAACTTTTTATTCATTACATTTTTGTGATTGTTCAAAAATTTGGGTGTATTAAGCCAAGTCTGCGAGCCTCCTAAGGAGTCTACCAGTGGTATAAGTTCTTTACGGTCAAATAAATATTCCGTACTTGGGGGAATATTTTGTAGTGCCATCTTAATGTTTACATTATTAACTTCTTTAAGAATGCGGTCACGTCTAATTTCAATACATTCTGATCTCTTACCACAGATTATTTGCATGTGAGTTTCTGAATTTTTAAAAGACGGAGAAGATGGTCCAAATGTAGTTAAGAGTTTATCATAAAGAGTGCTAGGGTTAAGATCTGATTTATTGTTATAAGACCAATCTACAATATCTTGTAAGCCGGCTTTTAGAATTTCCCTACCTTCTAACACGATGTTGGATAAGCCTGCCATTAATTGCTCGGTACCGGCAACATAGTCATTCCCTTTATTAAGATGACATAATTCTTCGTTTAGTTTTAGATTGGTAAAGCCTGGTGAAGCTAGTGACGAATGTAGATCTTTTTTATATCGAATGCCCTTCCAGGCCGGTGAATTAAATCGTTGGAGAGACACGATCTCCTTTAACCTTGAAGGGTTTGCAATAGGAACGACATTATTTTCGTTCACTGTAGTTTTGATATCGCCCAGCGATATGTTTGAACTCGATGGGTAATTAATGAATGAAGTGGAGGCTGGGACTAACATATTATTGTCCGTTCCCACATTTTGATTATTCGCGCACGCGTTAATATATTGCGGAATTTGGGAAATACAGTCAGTAAGGTAGCTGACTTGATTGAATAGAGATTCTATTCGCGGGTCCGAACACGTGCCAACGTGTTTTGACCTCTTGGACCGCTTATTTGGCGGTGGCGAGGCAAAGCCATCTTCATCCTCCGAGGATGAAGAGCTGCTTTGTGGGACGCTAGTGCTTCGCCCTCCATCCGAAGCGGCGACATTAGCACCCTCGCCTTCTTCCGCCGTATTCATTGTTATATCTAGGTACTTACCGCAGCTCTTAGCAAAGCCACGAAGATTACACGTTCGGCACTTAAGTATTATTGCACTGTGCACATAAATACGACATAAACAACGATATTACGATACGTAATCACTATGTAATTCACTTTTAACTTGTTTTCTGACTCGAGAAAAATTTTAACGACTTCGCGGTAAAAAATCACAAGACGCTATGAAGAAATGGGCGCTTCCGTCGCTGGGAGTAAGCAACAGCGCCCTCTGTGGTGATGAAGGTAACTAAAATCGAAAGACAGATAAAAAAGGTAAGCTTTTAACGATATTCTTACTAAATTAAGGAAAAATCACAGACAGCTTCTTCAATATAACACTGTCTTTCTGGAAGGAACATAATATCTCTCGGACTATACTAGCTCTCTCGCGTCCACGCGCGTCGACGCCCGACGCCGCGTCGAGCGTTGCAGTGTGCCAATCGCCTAAATATAAAAATGTGACATCTAGTGTGAAATAGTTAAACTACAAAGTAACATCGACACTCAATGAAGTGAGTAGTTTTACTATTGGCCGGTAGATGGACAATAAAGAAATAGGCGGAGTATAACTACAAATGTTTTTTACGTTTTGTAAGCTCTTGTTTATAATTTATTATGCCTGAATCATTGATAAATTAATCGTAATATAATGTGAGGTGTGAAATAGGAACAAAGTGTCAAGAAAAAAAATACGAAAGATTCATACTTATTATAAAAAAAATCGTTTTTGGCAAATCGTCATCATCATCATTTTCGCTAGTCCGGTCACTCCGGTAGCATGTATCTAACTTGTTTACTTAACGCATGCAATGCTTTTATCTAATGCATGTAAATTTACGCATACAAAACAGTAACCTAATTCGTATAAGAAGAAACGGACAATTTTAAAAAGAAATCTCGTAGATCTAGGCGTAGGTACCATTGGCAGGCAATGTGCCGGTTCGTTTATCTCAATATCGCAAGCTGACAAGCGTACAAGTCGTACGTGCGTCCAACAGACTTGGACGAGACTGAAATAGTCAAATACACCTTTGTTACGAACGTTTCTTCGGTAGATGCTTGCTTAATGGATAGGTAGATGGTGTAGCTACATACTTGGAAAGATATTTTATGATAGAATCATTCTATGGTTTCCATTTCGATTGATTTTTCACAAAGGAACTTAGTTTGATATTTATGTAAACATTTAATATCAACAGAGATTGTTGTAAAATTGAGCAATTTAATAATGGAATACTGGTAATTTCGTTTACTAGTAGGTACTAGTACTTAGGTAAGCAGTACTCTTTAAAAAACTTAGCTCCACCCAAACTTAAGCCAGCCTGATCAAAATCAAATAAATATTTTCCATTCGTCCAGATTGATAACCAGAGTTTGATAACCAGTTACCAACGAAGAATTTTCGTCTTCTTTGGGTAATCGGTTATCAAACAGGAATAGGCTATTTGACTATTTTTTTTTTTACTTTTGAAAAATGACCACTTTCTTGTAATAAAATGAACTGTAAAAGTAAAATTTTCGTACGACAAATAGTTGTCAAGATATTTGATTTTGAAAAATTCAAAATTGTCGCGCCGCGCCGCCCAAAAACGCTCTATACAAAATCGTACGGAATTGTGACGTCACGCTTCTGTAGCGCTTAGTGCAAATGTATGGAGTGCAAGAGAATATCGCATTTATCTCGGTCTACGTTGCGTTTACACGTATATAGTTCATAATAATAGTTATTTAAAATTTAACGAGGAATCTAAAAAGTTATAAATTTGAATTGAATTTGATTGTTTATATTTTGACTTTTTTTGGAAATTTCAACTTTGAAAAGTCATAGTTTCAGTTTAGATATGCAATATTTTATTTTGCAAGGCATATTTTTTCAAAACAAGCTATCATATTAAGCAGTATTGGGAAGAATCGATGACTTAGTAAAATACCCTGTTATTTTTCATATTGATAACCAGAGTTTGGTGAACAGTTACCACAGAAGAACTTTTTTCTTCTTTGGGCAATCGGTTATCAAACGGATTATTTTTATGTTGTAACTCTTTAGTTGAAATGTGTTCAAGTCAGGTACATAGCGAAATCAAAGACACGGATTCCAGCGTAGCAGTCCAATGCTGCCACTACGCCACATAATTATGTAGCCGATACAAATTATGTTACTTCATTCCTTATGTTGCACGGTGAAGCACTTGAATTCGGTTGAAGTGGGTTAAGCTTCTTCAGAACTCGAACAGAAAACAACAACGTGTACCTTATAGTAAATAGGCATACTTAGGTACTGCCTTCACTGCCTAAGATTGAGCTTTTGAACAAATACTTTGACGAAATTTGAACCGAGGAGTACTTAATCAAGTATTATTTAAGAGTACTAGCTGTTACCCGCGACTTCGTCCGCGTTTAGTTCGGAATAGCTCAAACTCATTATTAAACATGGTGGAAGATTTTCGTCCCAACTGGAACGGAAGTAGGTACTCGAAATACTGGAAATAGTGAATTTTACGCAACGGATACATTTCTTTATTTAAAAAAAGAAACAAAACTGTATTCAAATCATTTCGAAAACTCGCTTGACATCTTCCACCTTGTATTTTTAAATTAAATATTATGAAGACAGTCTTTTGAGTTACTGACTTATAAATACAGAGCTAAACTACTGAAAACTACGAAAATTGACAGACTTCTTCTATGGGCTTGGCAAATATTGCGGAAGGATTTTGAAAAATTCAACATTTTGCTGACGAAATCATTATCAAGTATGTGATGAACATTGTTATTATGTGGACTTGGTAATGTTCACCAGTTTTTATGGTTTAAATATTCTTCCTTCCTCCTAAATTCTTAAAACATGCTGCCACCACTTACGAACTGAACAAATTAAAATAAGTACATCAAGTATCACACAAAATAGTTTCAAGAAAACCCGGTGCCTTGCACGCCCTGAGCAGTGAGCAGTGGTTCTCTTCTTTGCCGAGCCAATGGTAGGTAGTTCCAGTTTTATGATAAATTCCATCGACCACAGTCACATCGTTGTTCATTGCTTTACACACAGGTAGAGAAGAGGGGCGCAGTGGGCAAGAGAGCAAATACAGCATTGACTGGGATGGGGTCATATAGCCTCATTTTTACCCGACTACGGCGAAGCCAAAAGGAGGGTTATGATTTTGACAGGCTATGTATGTATGTATGTATGTATGTTCATTTGTGCCCTCATAGCTCCTCAACTACTAATCAGAACTGGACAAATGAGGTATCGTTACAAGCGGCTTTATCGTCCGATGGTTATAGGCTATATGAAGTGTCACACAATCTTGTGTGGCGCCCTCTAGCGCTCATAAGGTACTGTTTATTTGAGATAAATATGCCGTGTTTGGTATCAAATGAAAGGGCGTAATAAGCACATTTCAAATATAACTTATTAGCTTTACTTGGCCCCAAAATAATATAAATAAAAAATAAAGTTTAAAACTAAAACCCGACTACTGAAAAATCACGCTTTCAACAGTAACAAACAAGAAAATAATTTATCAAGGATAGCCGTGGTCGTATGCCATTTACTCTAACAAAACAATATATTCTAGCGAAAAGTGGCATACGACCACGGCTATCCTTGATATTTTCTTGTTTGTTACTTTTGAAAGTGTGATTTTTCAGTAGTCGGGTTTTAGTTTTAAACTTTATGCTATATATTCCTTGTATTGGTAAGTTTCTTTTCAGCAGAAGATGTAGATACTTCCAAATTGATACTGGAGTTGATGTCCACATGGCGGATTATTTTGGTCTGATTAAATTTACCGGCACTGAGTGTTTCTCTGCCCACATTCAGTCTCTTTTATATAATAGGAGCAGCGGTATCTTTTATATACCTAATACATAGGTTGGCTTCTCCTGGCGTACTGTTATCATTTCTGGTATAGATTTACGTACTTACTATTAGATACCTACTTATTAGACGGAATCGATAATATCGCAGCGGCGTGCGTTGGTAGTCATCAGGTCACTAACATTGTATAATGTCTGCAGTTGCATAAAGACGTTGTCTCTCTGGCTGTATTTTACCATTTCTACCGTACCACGGCGAGTGAAAGAGCCTATTAGGAATCTTTCAACTAATCTCTCCTGCCTTCCGTCAGTCACATACGGTAGAAATAATGCCACCTCGAACCAAGCTGTTCGGAACTTCATTTCTTTATCAGGCGGTTAAAAACTGTATTGCTCTGCCCACACATGTTTTCTTTTTTTTAGGATCCGGAGTTTTTTATATAGAACACGTCAATTTAACTTCAGCTCGACTGATGTTAAGCTAAATACAAAGACTCGGAAATAGGGTCACCATTATAAACGTGTACCATCTTAACAATGGTGGCACTCATCTTTATGGGATCATCAGAAGCCTTTTCACGCCCCTCTTAAAGGACCCGGGACTGTAGGAAGAAGTAAACCGTGAGCTGGCAGGGATTTCAGGTCATAATGGTGCGACATAGGAATAGGTCACCAAACCGCTTGGTTCTTTATGGAAAATTCTGATCCGTATGTGGATGACATCTGAGCCTTGCATGCGTTGTCCTGTGTAGGAAAGGAGAGGGTGGAACTCATTGGAATAGCTCATCAGAACATTCACCATGGTAGAGACGGTTATACGATAGGGACAACTATCTCCCAGAATACGTAATGTACTTCAGAGAAGGTGCAACGATTTACTTCCTCCATGAGCGTGGCTTTGATGGTGATAGCTTAGGCTACCCATCACCCTAGCCGAAGCAATCCCTGCTCTTCACGTTGAGACCGCCTGATAGGTAACCAAGGCAGGTATACTGGGGTACCTAACCCCAGAACACCTGGGGCCCATTCCTCTGTTAAATTTTAATCGGTTTGATTCCAATATTGCGCTTGCCCCGATGTGGTGGAATCGGTATCAATGGGGGATACCAGTTTCAGTTTTATGACTTCTCAGGCGGGTGGGACCACTTTTTCATTCTCCGAAATGAAGAATTTTGTATAGATCTAAGAATATTATATAATAAGTTCTACTATTACTGTCACACAGCCTAGTTTTATGTACTACCTATAGAATACTAAGCATAGAATTTATATTTTACTTTAAATAAAACTATAAATACAATAAAATACAACAAATACTCAATAAAATAAAAAAGTTGAACAAAAGTAAATAAAAAACCATAAAAAAGGAAAATTACATTTTATAAGGATTCGAACGCGACTCAACTAAGTTATAAGTCCACCGCAGACGTATTGAGCCGCAGTTACCATGAAATCGTAGTGTGAAATAGACGTTTAAATAATTATGTCATAAAACATTATGTCCCATTCCTTATTATAATAGCGTGATGATATTAATTATGAAAGCCAGGAGCCTTTTTACCGAACCAGCTGCTTACTAATTTGTTGGATTCGAGAGAAAATCGTTCGAAAACAATGTGAATTCTATCGAGACACTTGCTGTGCCGAAGATTCTGCAGTAACCTGACCTGACTTGGCTGAGATGTAGAACTCTGGCCTCTCGGAGTTCTTCAGATTCCTATGACCGAAATAATATCTTCTTGTAAGCATTGTTTCTTCTTTATTGGTTCGATCTATTCACACAATCACAAATAGTTAGCTGTGATATGCTATTATTGACATAACTTTTTTATTTATGAACCGATTGCAATAAAACAAACACTAAATGTTAAGTGAAGCCTACCACAATATATTAGTGAAAACTGCAACCAAATCCGTTCAGCCGATTCTGAGATTAGCTTGCACAAACTCACAGACAAACAGAGAAACAGATAAACAGACAAACAGACAAAAATTCCAAAAAACGTTGATTTGGCTTCTATTACGTTTATAAAGTCCCCCTTTAACAATTTTTCTCATTTCCTTTCCATGTACAGACATCGATCGTTTACAGATTTATTATATGTATAGATATAGATTATAATTATACTAGCTTTTGCCCGCGGCTCCGCCCGCGTGGATGTCGGTTATCGCGACCAAACATAGCCTATGTCCTTTTTCATGGTCTAATCTACCCCTATACCTAATTTCATCAAAATCGGTTCAGTAGTTGAGGCGTGAAAGCGTAACATACAGACAGACAGACAGGCAGAAAGACAGAGGGACAGACCGAGTTACTTTCGCATATATAATACTAGCTTTTGCCCGCGGCTCCGCCCGCGTGGATGTCGGTTATCGCGACAAAACATAGCCTATGTCCTTTCTCAAGGTCTAATCTACCCCTATACCAAATTTCATCAAAATCGGTTCAGTGGTGGAGGTGTGAAAGCGTAACATACAGACAGACAGACAGACAGACAGACAGACAGACAGACAGACAGAGTTACTTTCGCATTTATAATATTAGTATGGATTAGTGTGGATATGGAAGTATGGATAAGCAGTAGGTATAAGTACCTATTCAATAATAAATATACGGCACCTGACCAGATCAACTTGTCATTCCTAGCTACCATTATGGGCCCATCCCGCAAGAAATTATGCTAACACAAACACATTTTTGTTCATTGCTCAAAGCGAATGAACACAATGGCCTATTTTCACTGACACGACCGCTCATGCAAAACACGAAATGGAAAAAGGTATAACATTTTTTGAATTATTCTATCTTCCCGGAGATAAAGAGAACGTTTAAAAATACACGGTGCATAACATAATGTTTCAAATAAACATGCGAAAGGGCTGCGTGATGAAAACAAGAATGGTTTCGATTTTACACGCGCGTTCTGCGAGCATACCTGCTCAGTGCTCACGGCACAGAATAAACAGAAGTTAAGCTTCGTACAATGCGCATTACATAATATAATAAAGTAAAGCCAACGAAGCAAGAGAAAAAAGGTAAACAATGTTTTAGTGGTTCTAAACTTTTTAATTTGAAAATGATTACGTACCTATCACTTTAAGCGCGTTCCAGACAGAAATGAAATTGCTCTTATGATGGCGGATCTGACAGTTTAGAACCGCTGTGCTAACAGCTTTCCTGTACTTCGAAACACGCAACGACAGCTGTCACTCGACCTTTGTCGCGTACGTGTGATATGTGCGACAAGGACAGAGAAAATAATCGCTAGTTATCGCAACGTGACTCAGTAGGTAATGGTCGCTTTGTTTACCTTTTTCTCTCGTCTCGTTGGCTTTACTTTAGTCATTGCTAACGGAGCAAAATTTCGGTACGCACGGGAACTCTGCAGGGTTCAGGGTTACGAGTATGTTACTTGTTAATGGGCTATACAATGCAAATTATCGTTTTTAAAACTATGATAGATTCAGTCTACTATATTTTTTTGGGACTTCAGCAATATCTTCGGGGCCCTGGCCGACTTCAGCTGCTGATTCGCGGACGAGGCTTTAGTGCAGCCTTCGTCTGTGGGTTGGGTGATCAAAATCAAGAGAAAGAGTAGTAAAGCGGTTTCCGGGGTCCACAGTCCAGAAAGCCTGCACTGTGGATCCTGGAGACCGCTGGCTGCTGTAATGTTGTAAATAGGACTAACGTTGTGATAATACTGAATGTTGAAGAGGATAACGGAATAACTTTTACCACCATGTTATTATCCTATGTAAGTATAAATCGTTTTTGTTCTTCTGTATTATACTTTTTCACATAAATCGACATTGGCGAACAATAATTTTAAAAATTAAGTAAGGACATATAGGAGTTTAACTTCTGTATACGTTTTGTTCTATGCTCATGGCCTATATGTATGAAGGTATATTTTATAAGGGCGTGATGAAGACAGCTATAGATATGAAAATGTAAGTGCGTGTAGTTAAAGTGACTTCTCCGTTATTAAGGGGAGGATTTATGGCTAGTTGAGTGGATGTGAATAGAGGAAACCATTACCCATTGTAGGTTGAAGGGACTAGTTAATTTTGGATATCTATTATTAATTAACCAATAAACATAGTTGGTAAAATATGGACAATCAATATAATATGGATTGAAATCCACATTTCAGTCTAATTCGGAATTTGATAAATATATTATAGATATAGATAAATAGATACTAGCAATGTGATATAACCAATGCTGTTTTATAAATAAATAAATAAAGCCTGCGGTAGCCTAGTGGTATGGGTAATGGACTGCTGAGACGAGGTCTCGGGTTCGATCCCAGGTTTACCATGGCACACACCAATGACTTTTCGATGCTTTTCGAAGTTATGTGTGTATTTATCGCAGGTTTATAAGTGCCCGGTTAATGGCAATAGGCTCGCCACCTATTACATTGGGACCTAAACGTAAACTGGCGAAATGTGGGTGTCAGCACCTCTGCCTACCCCTTCGGGGAATACAGGCGTGAGTTTATGTTATGTTATGTTATGTTATGGATATCTTATAAAGCTAGAAAATGATTAAGTAAAGCTTTGATTATCTCTAATTTATTTATGACTTACAAAACCATATTTATCAATTGCTTAATTTGATCATATTATATCTAAATTTTGCAGAGGGTTATTATATTATATATTATAAAATACAATACAATCCAATAGTTTGGCTGGGTAAATTTTAGTGAACTTGAGAGTACCTACCTGATGACGGCCAATCTACTCATTACCATGGGTACATTGATCACAGAAGATTGGTCTTGCCACGTGCACCATCTCTAGAACAAACCAATCTCGCTCTGATCTTCATAATCGTGAAGTCTTAGCAGCACGCCGCGCACAAGCAATTACCAACTGCTAGTGAATACATTCTTATCCTGAAACCTGGAGCAATTACTGACCACCAACATCGAGAATCAAGAAAGCAGCGCGCGGTAAGTCATCTCAATTGCACTTTGTATACCCGTTGGTGCATGCCTCTGATTATTCCTACAGGGTTACCTATACATCATAGATGACTTGGATTGATACGTCCTTCACGTTATTAGGTAATCGTAGTATCATAGTTCTCCATCCGCACAGAGGCTACGGCTCATTATAAGCCTGCGGCTCCAATATCTACTGTAATTATTGTTTGAACCATGCCACTCTTTTTGTTTCTTCCTGAGCATTGAGGTTTAAACAAACAATCATTTTTATTAGAAATAACTATTCTGAAAGCATGTAGGAACTGTCCCTGCCTAGTAAAAGCAAACACATTTAGTCCACACAAAGAACCTACACTCAGACTCAGATCAACTATTTGTGAGTCACATGTAATACACATTCTAGCTAGGGGGGTTCCCACAGTTTGTCGATTCGCGGTCTCCACTTTAGACATCGTTTGCTACACTGATTGTTTCCTTGCCATTTCAAGTTGCTTATACAGGGCTAGGCTATTATGGACCCAAATTTCTGGAATGTAATAGTAAATATTATCATATGTTCAAGAACCTAATTTAACCACCAATTAACAAATAATCTTAGGTCTTACTAAAATATTATTTTAATTCCGCTCGTGCATGGCTCTATAGACCCAGAATTGCGATATTGATTGGTACAAGTGATGAGCTTTGGGATATTTTTAAATCGGTGTTATAAGAAAATTGCAGCTGTTCTTTTCCTTCCTTTATTTTTTAGAAATCATTATCACTTCCAGTTGCCACATATTATTTACTACAACACACTTTGAATTTTCCCTCTGCAACTTCTTTGAGTTGTTGACAATTCAAAGAGTACATACACTGTGGTGCGTAATTGTATATACCTAAGTACATATCACTACATAGGCATTGTTAAGGGAAGCCTTGGTATATAGCTCGTATGCATTTGATGAGCCGAGTCATGCATGAAGATGTAAATTTAAAACTGAGTCAAAAATGCAAAGCTACATTTAATTTATAGAACGATCTTTGAATGGGATATTGAAAACGAGGTTAACGATAGTCATATTCATGAGTGGTCTACTCTTCGTTACCACGATGCCACACGAAACAGCCACACATTTGCTTTGTTATACAGCCACGAGTCTGCACGACATTCTCGTGCATTTGCATATCGCGCGACAGAACCATAACATAAAGCCGCCGTGGGCGAGCGGCTTACCGTTCAACCTAAATGTTTATTTCCACTAATCGCTCATGCCTTGTACTCTCGCTAGGAGGGTCGCGCGGGACCGTAGCTCGAGGGCGCGTCCAGTCGGGGCGGAAATGAAAAATAAACACGTCCGGACGTCGCACGGCGCCGGCCGCGGAAAATGAAGGGCTGTCGCTTACGTCACGACCCGAGAGAGTCGTCACGAGCCTGCGAAGTGTTTAGTGTCGACTGTCGACTGGATATTATATGTGAACATAGGATGTAGAATTGTTGTGCGAGAAAATAAGCTAGCTGTTGTATTTTTGCCATGTGGGATGTTTTAGGTGGAAATGAGTTCATTTTTGATGTTACTTAATTTGTATACCTGTGTGGCATGGCGGTTAAGTGTCCGTCATATATATAACATCTGTTAAATGAGTATACCAAATATATTTTTAGTAATAAACGTCTGTTTTTCTACATTTTACAACCCATACCTATTACAAACTTTGCTTATGTTTTTTTTTAGATGTGCTGTTATTTATCTAGATGGGTTATTAGTACCAACAGTATTACCACGGTGATACTAAGAAAATTACACGTGGTTTACAAAACAGGAATGAAGTTCTAA
This sequence comes from Eilema sororculum, assembly GCA_914829495.1. Taxonomy (NCBI): domain Eukaryota; kingdom Metazoa; phylum Arthropoda; class Insecta; order Lepidoptera; family Erebidae; genus Eilema; species Eilema sororculum. Next base: position 16,691,727 of record OU618538.1, read on the forward strand.
AAGATACACAGGTTGATACAGTAACTTTTGAATTCAAAAAAGGTTTCGAACAACTCCATTGATGCCCCACATTATATCGACTGATAAAAAGTAACATTTTAATGCCGGTCATTAAAAACGAATCATGCTGAAAGTTCAACGAACGAATAATTTATTATTTTGCGTATTATTTACCTTATTATATTATTACAAAAGTTTATCGATATTATGTAACTTATTTAAAAAAATTCTGGTAATTATGTTTTTGAGCCGTTTGGGGTAGAAACGTTGGGGATATGGGGCCCAAGTGCCCGTTTTATTTACAAAGACCTAGCAAAGCGACTGATCGACGCTATGCGTGACCAGAAGGCTGGTTATCTTGCACAGAGGTCAAACATTGCCATTGAACGTGGCAATGCAGCCAGCCTTCTGGGTAGGTACGTTACTGGTCGGTGACGATGTGGAGGAATTCCACGACGCATTATTATGCAAATATTTTATTTATTTCTTTATTTTTTTAGTTTATTTTAGTACTAAGCTATAGTTTCTAGTTGAAATTTTCTTTTAAAATAACATTAAAATGTGTTCGAGATAAAAAAAAAAGAAAACTTAATGATCATGTTTTATACTTTGCTTTGACTGATGTTAATTGGGGAGTAGGGAGCTCTATGAAGATCATCGGGACCTAAATCACTATTACCTGTAAGAGCGAGGCGCCACTTACGCGTTGCGCTGCGTCGGAACGGAGCAGGGTCATTCTTAAAAATTTCTAGTAAAATAAAATTATAGCAATGAGACAAATTCTTTTAAATTTCTAAGAATGACCCTGCTCCGTTGCGACGTCGCAGCGCAACGCAAATGTGGAGCCTCACCCTATGTCGGTATATCTGTTGGTTGAAAAGCAGAGCTCTGGCATAGGGCTTCCTATCGAAGTCGGAGAATCGGGCAGATTAATAAAGATTCACATTCGTTATTTAGTTGGCGGTAGGCGAGGTTTAAGATCTCTTCATATACTCAACAGCAAGTACAATGATATTAAAAAAAAACAGTAGCACCTTGGAAGAACCAACCGAATTGAAATCTTGGTGAATATTGTAGAATGTCATAGGTATTGTAGTTGTTCTTTTTTCAAAAAATGGCCAAAATATTCCACTTCCAATAGATTTACCAATAATTGTTTTGTTTCTGTGATTGTTGAAAGCTATGCTGGTCTCAAAGTGCCTTCTTCTCCCATAAACCATTCACCAAACATTCAATTCATATATTATCTCCAGTAGCACAACACTAAGATATTACCTGTTCCCAATCAATATGGGAGTTACGTGCACATTCATGTCGCGCCAAATTAATTATAGCTATTATTCGATTGATTAGCGACACGGCATGTAACTAATATTGAATTAATTACCTCTTTATGCGGGATGTTATCAGTCTAAATTAGTATGGTACATGTATGTTAGTAATGGCGTAAACTCGATGAAAGCTATGTATATGAGAGTAGATACAAAAGATGAATCAATGCCAGAGACAGTAAGAAGAAAAATATAGCAAGTTAAAATACCTATGTGGTTTCTGCCCTTGAGGGAGCATAATGATATTTATATTTTTAAAGGAGTACTAGTGACTGAAATTAATTAGCATTCAAAAAACATCGGGAAAATGAAATGCTCAAGTGGGACTTGAACCCACGACCTTTCCCTTAGTAAGAATGTTGGTAGATGGCTCCAGCATCGCCCTTAAAGCCGGATATAAAGAGAAGGGAAGAAGTGATTCAGGTGTGGCTCAATAGCTCAGTTGGAAGAGCATTCCACTGCAAGGGTAAGGTCGTGGGTTCAAGTCCCACTTGAGCATTTTTATTTCCCCGATGTTTTTCGAATTTTAAAGTAAGGATAATAAATGCTAAAAAAACATTCAAAAAATTAATTAGCATTATTTTGCAAGAAATCAGGTTTGCATGCTTTAAACTCGAAATGTCTACTGACAGGATGAGTTAGTTAGAAGTTTGAATTCCCACATACCTACCAATTAAGAAAAAACCTCTTAATAGGTATCTACTCTCTAACAGGCACTGAGACAGCCATAAATTTAAAAAAGTACCTCCATTCCTAAAGTCAGTCCATAAATACATACGGTTGTTACAGTGTACAGTACATAGGCACACCTTATCAGATTGAACCTGCCAGCCGCTGTTTGCCTAAGGTGTGCGCTGTACGCCACAGCGACTTTAGTTTGTGTTTCAAACAACTTTGATTGAAATTCACTTTATTCTCGCAAATTGGTAAAACTTCCACAATTGCTTTTCTTTTCAAGCTAAGTTTATTCGTTTTACAAAGATGTATGATAGTCTTGTTATGGTCATTTAATGTTTTTACCCGACTACGGCGAAGCCAAAAGGAGGGTTATGATTTTGACAGGCTATGTATGTATGTATGTTCATTTGTTCCCTCATAGCTCCTCAACTACTTATTAGAACTAGACAAATGAGGTATGGTTACAAGCGGCTTGATCGTCCGATGGTTATAGGCTATATGAAGTGTCACTCAATCTTGTGTGGCGCCCTCTAGCGCTCATAAGGTACTGTGTTAAAAAATAAATTTGAGATAAATATGCCGTGTTTGGTATCAAATGAAAGTGCTTAATGAGCACATTTCAAATATGTATAAATTATTAGCTTTACCTTGCCCCAAAATAATTTAAATAAAAAATAAAGTTTAAAACTAAAACCCGACTACCGAAAAATCACGCTCTAAAGTCTTCTTGTTTGTCACTTTTTAGAGCGTGATTTTTCGGTAGTCGGGTTTTAGTTTTAAACTTCATTTTTTATTATTGTATACATACGGCCAAAGAAATAAATAAGTATACACCTTTATATGTAAAAGTGAATCTAAAGTTGGATACTAATTTGCTTGTTAGTGTACATACTTATTTATGTTCCTTATTTGTGAATACTTTTTCCTGATTCTTCCCTTTCTGACAGAATAATCACTTCTTTGCGATTATAAATTACAGGACACTGATGTCAAGAATTAACTAGGTTCAGCTACCTCCTCCTTGGCGTAGAGGTAGAATGTTCAGCTGCCACGCAGGGGCGCGGGTTCGATTCCCGCTCAATGTAAATATTTGCAGGATTATATGCAGGATTATGCATTGTTCTGGGTGTAATAAGTATGTATTTATAAAGAAAAATGCTTCTAAGTATGTTTATCTTTATTTTAGATCCCATAACACAAGCTAGTTGAACACTATGCTTACTTTGGGTCTAGATGACACTGTGTAGAATGTCGTAGAATATTTAGTTTATTTAAATTTGTTTTTTAATTAAGTAAGTATCTAAAACTTGTCTACTAACAATGTAAATAGTTAATTTGCATTGTTTGTCAAATAATATGTGAAATATATATATTTTTTAAAGAATATTAGAACCGAAGTTACTAATATTCCCTCTAACCCCTCCAACTAAGCTAAATTGCTAGTGCTAGGAGTGGGTTCACGTCGGTAGTGTAATGGCCAGGTATATAGTATAATAATTCGATATCATCAGAACATGGGATCGAAATATGTGGCAAATGTAACAATACAATTACTCCGATTAAGTGAGAATAACCTGAAATATCTACATCAAATGCTAAGGTAGAACAATCTCAGTTATTCAATTGGTTTGCTATTGCGAGTATTTTAATTATCCGCTGATGTACGAGTTCTGAGCGAGTAAAGCCGCTCGCAATGAGAAAATAATAGCGGCGAGGGATCTGTACTGCGTTCTTGTACAGGGCAGTATGGAAAGGGCTTTTTATTTTAGTATTTTGAAGTAGACAACTAGAGAAGGAGATATAAGATCAGAAAGTCAAAATTCTCGTATTAAAAGATGTCCAAAAGTTCAGTTCAGTCCCCAAATCCAGTCTTTAAAATATCAAAAACCACTAATTCTCGATACAAAATTTTACAATATTTTCATTGACATAGAGATCGTTTTTAATATTCTACTGGGAGCTACCTCTACGTAGATATTCATTAAAATCACAGACATGCGATATACCTCTTTTTTTTTGTGCGGAAATTCCCTCGGATACCTCACTCACCGAAGCCGGAAGTGGAGGTTATATCGGACTCGAACCGACTAAAACCGCACGCCGACTGTGGGTCGTATTTCTAGGCCGGAGGCGAGGTTGTCTTCGACTTAGTCCCTCGCACCCCGGCCGCCCACGCGTTCGCACAGCGGACCATCGCCGTATTCGCCGTGAGCAGGGTGGCGAGGGTGAGAACTCTCACTTCCAAGGCCGCGACCAGCTTCCGCCTCGACCTACGTGGGACACTCGGTGTGCACACAGCCCCGTGTCCTCGCTCCCGTCGCAGTGATGGCACTCGGACGTTGGTTCCTTATCGATCAGACGCAGATACCGCTCGAAGCACCTGATAATCTGCGTCTGAGGCTGAAATGTGGCCTCTCTAGCCATTCCCCCATGATGGGTCTTACTGCCGCTTTTTTTTTTTTTTTTTTTTTATACAGGACTCGTCAATTTGACTTCACCTCGCCTGATGTTAAGCTAAAGGCAAAGTCTCGGAAAGAGGGTCACCATCGTAAACATTTACCATGTTAACAGTGGTGGCACTCAGCTTGACGGCCTCATTAGATGCCTTTTCACGCCCCGCTTAAAGGACCCAGGACTGTAGGAAGAAGGAAACACGTGAACTGGCAGGGAATTCCAGGCCTTAGTGGTGCGGCATAGGAATGAATCACTGAAACGCTTGGTTCTAGCAGGTATACTCTGCACCGTAAATGGATGACATCTTAGCCCTGCACGTGTCGTCCTGTGAAGGAAAGGGGAGGGTGGGACTAATTGGAAGAGCTCGTCAGAACATTCACCATGGTAGAGACGGTAGAAAACTGCCAAAGACGCAACATCTCTACGCATCTGCAAAGGCTCGAGGGTGTTCGTGACCTCAGGATCCCCAATAATGCGGACCGCACGTCGCTGCAACCTGTCGAGAGTATCTAATAAGTACTTTGCGGAGCCGTCCCAGAGATGTGAGCAGTATTCCACGCAGGAACGAATTTGGGTCTTATATAGAAGACACCGCTGCTCCGGCGTGAAAAAACGTCTCACTCTGTTCAGGACTCCGAGTTTACGCGAGGCTGATTTGATGATACTCTCGATATAGTTTTTGTTATTCAGTTTGCAGCGAACATCCATACCGAGGATAGTGAGGTGATCCTGCAGTGGCAGTGGTGTGCTCTGAAGAGTGGGAAGGGGAAGGAAAGGAGATACCTTAGCTGTAAACGCACATGCCTGGGTCTTCTTGGCATTGAACTCGTCCAGGTACCTAGCGCCCCATTGAGAAATGTGGTCCAGGATCCGGTCCAGGTCAGTGACAAGAAGCTGCCTTTTTTCCGCGATATCAGACTGCTTGGCCGCAGGATGTGCGTAATAACTCCCGTGTAAGGTGCTGTCGTCTGCATAGCAGTGAATGTTTCCGTTACAGAGCATGTCATTGATATGCAGAAGAAAGAGAGTGGGAGATAAGACGGAACCCTGCGGCACGCCAGCATTTACCTGCAAGAACTCCGAAGCTCGTCCATCACAGTATATCCAGGTACTTTTTAAAATTAACCAAAGTTCGCCTCCATACTATGATTACTGAGTACAGAGCAATCCTTTCTTAGCTCCAAGTAGATAACGAGATAGGTACGTTGCATAAAGATTAACTTCTGCATTCGCTGTCCCCTAAGCCTCCTGTCTCTAAATGAGCCTCAGGATTAGGAAGCGGTTGCCATTTAATAGTAAGTGGCTGATTTTCTGCAATTTCAGCAGGGTCTAATGTGATTCGGTGAAATAATAACTAAGCATACATAGTAAAAATTATGATGTATAGGCTTTGTTCTGTTCATCTGCTTACAGACGAAACTCTGGTGCAGATTTTACTCTCGAGGTAGTTTTTTTTTTATCGTGCGATAAATCTCCACGGATACCACCCCCACGAAGCCGGTGGAGGTGGTTATGTCGGACTCGAACCGACTTAAACGCACGCCGTCTTAGGTCCTTGGTTGCCGGAGGCGAGATTCCAAAAGCATATCTCTCGCACCCCGGCAGACCCAGGACCATCTCTTTCGAGATGGCCCCCTTCGGGTTGTGGGGACCACAGGGTCCCCATCTAGTCCTCTCGAGGTAGTGGGTCAAACGGAAGTCGCTCCAGTAAAACTCAAGATAAACCTGATCAGGAGAAATAAAAATATTCCGCGTTGCCAAGACATTTTAAGTATTTAAGAGATTTAAACATCAAGAAAAATAAATCCCTCGGGCGGGACTCGAACCTGCGATCTCTCCCTCACAGGGGAATGCCTTAACCAACTTGGTCACCAAGACCAAAACAAGTTTATCCGGCTTTAAGTCCCGCCCGAGGGATTAATTTTTCCTGAAACATTCGGATTATTTAAGAGATTTTAAAAAGTATTGTAGATATAGAAGGTTGTGTGAATAGGACCAAATTTCCTTACAGGTGTATCCGATATTCCTTACAGCTATAGAAAAAAATATGACTTGAAAACTGCAAGAAAATAAAACTCCACGACGAATTCCACAACCTTATTATAAGATGAATGTTTTAGGTGTCAACTCTCCATAACAGTTCTGAATAAGTATAATTCTCGTACTTTTAGTTGGAACAAGTTTTCTTTTCACCGGCGAAGTCACGGCCAAGAAAAATAGTTGTTCTCACGGAAATGTCGTGGTTTCACCACACTACAGACAAACCGCCGTCTACAAACTTCTGGGCAGAAATTCAAAATGTTTTCTTAAACTTTTGTTTTTTATATAACTTGTAGGTTAAAAAATAAATTTCTTTACATACCTACCTGTAAATTAATGTCTGAAAATGGCTATTTGCTAACCTGACTGGAAGTTGCTAAAACGTTCTGATTATCTCGACTGTAACGAAGCCTAAAAGAGAGGGTTATTAATGTGTTTCACAAATATATTTGTATGGTCGCTAGCCTTTCTTTGTTTGATACTTTTTAGTGCGTGATTTTTCTGTACTTGCTTTTTTAAAGAATATTAGCAACCGAAAGGAGAATGCCAATGTTCGTTTCTTTTTGAAAACCCTAAATAAAAAGTGTATAGCTAGATAAGTAACTTGATAAATCATGTAATATTTTTTTAACAATATTTTAATTCACTCGAAAAATTTCGATTCTTAATGAATAGCCTGTGTGTTACCACAACTTCCGTTTATACATTGTCTTCTCAAATGCACTTAACATAGATAGTTTCAAATGAAGTAGGAATAATGTTGTTGAGATAAGAGTAGTTACCCATACATGTAAATAGTGTAAATACTGACGGTAAAAAATAATTTTATCAGGTACTTTTTAGCACGTTTATCAGAGATTATATATATAAGAAAATCAGTAAATGGGAATTAATTTAACTGACAAAATACAATTGTCTTTTACGTTTCGAATCGTATTCTATTTAAATCAAAATATATCTATGCGATTAAGACAATGAGGGTAGGTTCGTAGAGTAAGCTTTTAGCGCTATTTTGCTTTAAGACGCGAGACCATGCCGGCCGTTTGTGAATTTGCGAAAAAAACTAAAAGCTTGCTCTTTAAATCCATTGAACCGCCAGCTGCAGATGAATATGAGGATGATGATATATTTAAACATCATAGGTTATAACTTGCTTAAAATATTCTAGCAATTTCATTTTCTACTTCCTATAAACCTGTACATTCAGCATAACCTAGTAAGTACTAGATGACCCACCCGGCACACAGCACCCACAGCACAGTCCTATACCACAATTGCATACCTACCGGGTCCAGATTATATGTCTTTTAGGTACTTTCACGCAAGCGCGACCATGCATTAAATATAGTTATAATTATAAACATTGATGTGTAGGTACTTAGGTAAGTATTACATCAGGGTTATTTATAAGTGTATTGAAACTATTACTTCTATCTGATTTGAATGAAATCCATGTTCATCCATGTAACGATTAGCACTTTTTGGACAAAATTGATTTGTCGGATTGATGGACATTTGCTTCAAAACTAACCTCTAATTTGAACAGTAAAACGAAGATTGAGAGAATATTCCACAAAATAACAGAATATTTTTTATTTCCTATGAAAGTACGATATCAATCCAATATAATATCCGAGTTTCGCCGTCATACAAAATTATTTGTTTTGAAACGGCGGTCCATTGAAAAATGGGCAATCTCCTTTCTAATATTCCAGGTGGTTACCTGGAATCCTCCAACTAAGCTAAGTTTTAATTTGAAACTTATTTTTGTTATTGCTGATACAAAATATATAATATGTTATCGTGTAAAGACTAGCTAATCTATTTTTACAGCCATATATATATAAGTTTAACTACACATAGGCAGTCTTTGAATAAAACATATTCCTTCCCGAATATTCCCAAGACCATTCATTTGTAGTTGCCCGACTCAACGTAATGTATAAATGATTACAAAGATTACTAGCGAAGGTAACGAGAAAAATATATCTCAGATGTATTTCTTGGGATCAGGTGGCAGATACATTAAGGCAAGGATTCCTATTATTAGACAATTACAAGGATTAATAGAAAGATACTCTCGTGATATTTCGTATGTGAGGAATATTACCGTTTGTTTTCTGTCTACTTATTATTGAAAGAATGTGACTCGCTAATGCACAAGCATTATATTTATGTCCTATTGATGTAGTCAATTCTTGACGAAACTAACTTTTGATCTAATGAACTATTGAACTAGTGAATCGTTGGTAAGTTATTGGTGTAGTAAAAGTAAATAGTATTGAAATTTTAAACTATTGATCTATTTATTTAAGTACATATAATTTATAATCCATATCCATACTTATATTATAAATGCGAAAGTAACTCTGTCTGTCTATCAGTCTGTCTGTATGTTACGCTTTCACGCCCAAACCACTGAACCGATTTTGATGAAATTTGGTACAGGGGTAGATTAGACCTTGAGAAAGGACATAGGCTATGTTTGGTCACGATACGGTTATCGTTACGGTATAGCTTATTATACGGTATAATTTTTGGCCGCGGCTCTGCCCGCGTGAATGTCGGTACATTCACGCGGGCAGAGCCGCGGCCAAAAGCTAATAAATACATAAAGGAAAGGTCGTGGGTTCGAGCCCCACCTGAGCAATTTATTTTTCCTGATGTAATTGTATTGATCTAATGAACTGTTGATCCTGCGAATGTACTACTTCAAAACAAGATATAACCACTATTTTAGTGTCCCCATGACCATGGAAAAGCCACCGAAACTTCGGGAATACAGTATAACTATAAGTAGGCCAATTTAATTGAACGTTGCATCGGATTATAGGACTATTTTTCACGAAATTCACGCATACGAAAGCGGGACGGGTCGAGCGAATAATAATATTAGGTAAACAGTCATAAAACATTTTTAGAGCGCAATTTTCATAACTACATTATAAACGACTGCAAAAATTATGAAGAAGGTGAAAACTCAACTATGTCTTAAATGAATACGTGTTCACTTTGGTGACATTAAACGTTTACGATGTCTGAGTCAAGCAAAAATATTTAATCGGTGATATAAAGTTTTCATATAAAAGACGCTTTAAAACTTTTCGGTTCAGTGGACTTACTTAATTGAATAACAATGGAAAAGGTTGTCTATGGGTATATATTTTTTTTATACCACTTAGGTGGCAGAAAAGCACACGGTCCACCTGATGGAAAGAGGTTACCGCTGCCTATGCCGTATGCAAAACCAGGGCTTTACACTCGTGCTGCCTACCCTGAAGAAAGCTCCTAATGCCCTACTTGAAGAACCCCATATTGTAGTCGCTTGGGAAAACCACGGCAGTGCGGTATGAAGTTCACGGTGCGCACCATTTTTGGATGCAATGTGTGCGGATGAATTCCCTGCCTATAGCGAGCGGTGCGATGATAGCTAACTACTGACTGAGTTGTTCAGGTCACTTTATATAGGCCTCCGTCTTGATCCAACGACTATTCATAGCCGGAATCGACATTTAATGTGCAAGCGCAAGATAAAATACCACTAAGCTGTCACGCATCCTAATGGCAATTGCACCTAGGTAGCTCAACCCACTGATATTTTAACGAACAATGAGTTTAACAGGCCACGACTCCTTAATACATACTTAAATACAGATATTCATGCCTTTATCTCCGGAAGCTTAGGCAGAGGAGAATTAACACCAACATTTCACCAATTAGTGTAGGTATTCAGTCCCGCGTAATAGGGGGTGAGCCTATTGCCGTATTCCAGGCACTACTGTTGACTCGAGCCATGCACATGAGGCAGAGTCTAGGCTGTTTATATCTGCCTGATGTTAAACAGCCCTATCCTTTAGTCGCCTTGTACGACACCGCATGGAAAGAGACAGAGTGGCCCAAATTCTACTCTGTCGGGAACCACGCGGTATAATGCTCCGAGTTAAAATATCGTAAAGCAATTCTCTGTACTACTTACAAATTCACTGCCGCTCAAACCAAATACACAATGAATTACACAAAATAAAAGCGAGTCTTTCTCTTCCAATCCTTCCAAACTCAATCTTTGTATTCAGGCCGTAACAACAAATATCCGTACGCCGTTACTTGTCACGAGAAAACGATTATTTATTGTACAAATCGAGTGACGTGGGTTCCAAGGATACAACGTTATAAATCAAACACTTCGCGTCAGCATGAACGTGACGTTATATTTAGACAGCGACCAACAAAAATATGGCGAATATGTCTAGAGGTTTTTGAAGGCTCTCGGTACTCCCGGGGGTCTCGTAAGAGGGTGTGGGATTACGCCAGGGATGAAGCGTGCACCTGGGTACTGATAACGGCAGTAATCGATAAAACGTGCCAATTGGCAGTTTTTGTTTTCGTTGTAGAAAACGATGATAGATATATTATTATATGATCTGTGTGTGGTGGCTAGGTAATATGTCTTTTGAAGAGTAATTTTTTTGAGATAAAATTCAACACATTTTTCAATCTCAGTAGCATCCGAAGTTTATAAATCGGGAGTCTGGGGACCGCTTTATACCGCAGTCTAACTGCGGATTTGACTGAACTTTGACATTTTTTGAGAAGCGATGCAGTCCTCCACAGGTCAAAGTTGATATGGAAGCATTGCAGTCAGACCAGTTGTTGGACTTTATAAGGCTCCATCTACCTGTAACAACTATGTGGCAACCGGAACTCCAGACTAATGCAAATAGTTATATTCATGCACGGGGTTCGAACCCACCCCTCCTGCGTAGCGGCCCCGTTCACTATCGCTGCGCCGGCTGTCCCGTTAGACTACTGTTTGATTTATTTTTTGCGTTTATAATTCCACATTAATGGTTTCCAAAACTGATTCGTTCTTCACTGGTTCGATATCCATAAATAAACTTCTATAAATATCAATAATATTAATATCAAATGGAATCGTTTTCTGATCGCCTATATCGTCTGCGGTCGAATCGTCTTTTATGAGGACAATGTCTACTTTTTACAGGACCCCGATATGTTAGCTGTTCAATTGTATGGAAGTAAGTTCGATATCTGCAGTCAGCTATTGTTGGAGCATCCACTTGATAGGTCTTTGTTGTGGATTTTGTCTTATTAAATTTCGAAGTTCGTTCACTCGGAGTCGAGTTAGTTGAGGTTTATGTCTTAGATTATTTTTATCTTCAGGATCTTTATTACTTTATTTACCTTTTAGTGCTCACTACATTTTCCCTACTCATTTATTTGAAGCACTTAATGGTCCTACTTCTGACTTTTATACAGATACATTTAAGTGCTTGTATATGGATAGATGATATGCAGGTTCCAACTGGACGGACATCGTCTTAGGCAGTATTCTACCGTCTCTACCATGGTGAATGTTCTGATGAGCTCTTCCAGTTACGTGCAGGGCTAGGATCCCATTCGTATACGATGCAGAATATACCTGCTAGAACCTGTTTCGGTCTTTTTTTTGCGAATGCAGCCAAGTATTTTATTACTAAAATTAAACTTATTAATATTTCCTGTTCATAATACCAATAAAAATTGCCAATAGAAAATTGAAAAGTTAAGAAAACATAAAATAAAAGATGTTCAATTGAACAGGTAATAAAAACTTTTACTGTTTTCTTAAGCGATAAACAGGATAAAGACAGTCTCAATGAAAATAACAGATCGTAGTAAACTTGGGCTATTATGACCAACAAAAATAGTTGGTGGATGTTGGCAAGTTGGGAACTAACGGGCTCGTTATTGGCTTAGTTTGGCCAATATTTTCTGTGGACAAAAGATGGTGCGATGTTGTAATAAGAAACCGCTGTATTGTCGACAGATTAGTTGGCATTAAGGTGTTGTTGTTCGAATTAAGGGTTCTTTCGTGAGAATACTTTGAGGATGAGAATGAGTTTGGGAATATACACATGTACTATGCTGTTCTGAACTATAAACTCTTATAATATATTATACGAGTATTATGTGATACCAGGTTTATAAGGTAATTGTAAGAGGTAAGACGAATCAGGGTCGAACTCGCAGTATATTCACTAATAAGCATCGGTAGCTTCGTGGTTAAGGAGTCGGCCTTAAGATCGAGAGGGGTTCCCGGGTTCGAATCCTGATTTATTACACTACCGACGTGAACCCACTTTTAACACAAGCAATTTGGTTCAGCTGGACGGGTTAGAGGGAATATTAGTATTTTCAATTCATCAATCAATTTAGTAACTTCGGTTCTAATATTCTTGGTGAAAAAAAAAAGAAATAATCCACAACATTCCACACAACGCTGTCTAGACCCATGGCAAGCATAGCTTAACTAGCTTGTGTTATGAAATCTAGAATGCGGATAAACATACTAATACTGTTTTGCCAATGCAAATATACATATTCATACATACAAAGATTTGCACTGAGCGGGGATTGAACCCGCGCTTCCTGCGTAGTGGCCGCGTTCATTACCACCACGCCACACAGGTTTTTCAGATCTTTAAAACGGGCTAGGTAATAAGTTCATAAGTGTGTTAAAATATGAGTATAATATACCAGACTGTAGTCTCTGCATACCACAGCGAGAGGAACGTGCGATTGTATGTATGTTTGATTAAGATAAACTCGAATATCAAATGAGTCCTATAATAATATTTGTCGAATGATAACCGCAACGAGTATGTGATTCAATATTCAGTAATGAAGTCCGTGTTTGTACAAAGCCTGTCAGGGACAGGGAATCGGGCAGGTAGGCAAATTAATCCGATGCAATTTTATCTAGTCGACTCTTGGTTTTGCTACAATGGGCGCAAAATTAAATGATTTAGGGTTAATTGAAATGATAGGACAGTGTTTTGGAAAATTAATATTTAAAAGATTCAAGAATATTTGCTTATTTTTTTATTCTTTGTTTAAATTTTAAATTAATTGTTTGATTTTGATACAACCGTTACGCGTTTACGTTAGTTAAAACGCAAGCTGATGAATTTAGGGAAAAGAGTAGTATGCATTAATACAATGCATACAATGCACTGCAATGCACCAATATTTTTGGTGTAAGTATCTAATTATTAGTTTTTATTTCAATTTTCGAAACTTTTCAACGGTTTTGGAACAGGTGAAGTGATAAATACATTTTATGTTTGAGTTTTATAATATAATTTAAGAATAATTTAGAAAATTCTAAATTCTAAAACATTATAGCAAGTATCAAGTAAGTAAGTATCGTCATCATGAATCAAAATAAATATTTTTTGTACTTTCATAGAAACACCCAGACCGATGCAAATAGACAAATTCATGCATACAAATATTTGCACTATAACTGAACCCTTAATTGAAATCACTTAGCGTCCACTGTAGAACATCGATTCTATATTTAATTGGCCGAGCATAGAATAACAGGCGTCCGCGTTGTCCTTTTGTAATATGACGTGACTCCGCAAAAGGGGTTGTTCTCAAACTAATTGAAATTCAACAATATTTTGTGCTCTATTTGATAAGCTAATGGAATAGATAGCTAAGTTTTAATACAGGCATTTAGGCTCGATGCCTTTGAGGATAAGCTTGTTCGACAGGGGTTGATATGAGTTTGATAGTCGTAGTTAAATTACTTTGTATGCAGGCTTGATCCAATTATAGTGAAGGTGGCAAATTGCGCCTAGCGTGCAAGTGCGCCTATCACAAATATATTATTTAGTTTTTAATCGACGTAAGATGTCATTACTAGTATCGAATAGGTAGTTTTCAAAATATTTGTGGTAGGCGCACTTGCAAGCTAGGCGCACTTTGCCACCTTCACAGTACTGTTTATGAAAACTTTCACTCTATGGCAGAGCAGTAGTCACTGATATGCTTATCACCTTAAGATCTATTCCCGGATTGGGTAATATATCCGTACTAATATTATAAATGCGAAAGTAACTATGTCTGTCTGTTCGTCTGTTACGCTTTCACGCCTAAACCACTGAACCGATTTTGATGAAATTTGGTATAGAGGTAAGAAAAGTCTATTTTGGTCGCGATAACCGACATTCACACGGGTGGAGAAACGGGCAACAGTTAGTATATTATATTTCTTCTCGAAAAATAAGAAACCATACAGACAATTTAAATAGAAGTGGTTATGTTTGTTCTTGGGGATAGGACAAATGAATCAAACATTACTTAAGTAAAGAGAATAAGTGAACCTCGGTTTCGGACGCAACTATGAAATCACTATAATGATAACGAAAAAGGTATCGAGACAAACATTTTGAACTTCATAGTGCATTAAAAAAGGCAAGTGTAAAAGTCCCACCAAATTCCCCAACGTCTCGGCCACTGAAACTGAGTTGTTTTCATTGAAAACAGGGGTTGTCTCATCTCCTCATCGGTGCCCAGATCACGAACACACTTTGTTAACAAAACAGCCTTTCCTTTGACGTATCGACTAGACATTTTTTAATGCATAACTTGAACGGAATTATTGATAACTATATCCGGCGATCCGACAGAGATTTAGCCTTTGAAGATGCGCTTGTATGCGTTTCACTGTTGTTATAGCAACGTTGTTTTATCTGTAACTTGTTTGGTTAAGACTTTTCACTCGTATTTCTTAGTAGCTGTCGCCCACGGCTCTGTATACCTGTGTGAATCTTTGAAACTGTTTAAGACATAACATAACGGAGAGAAGGGGTAGGCAGAGGTGCTAGCACCCACATTTCGCCAGTTTATGTTTAGGTCCCAATGTAATAACGTGGCGAGCCTATTGCCATTAACCGGGCACTTATAAACCTGCGATAAATACATCGTTTGAGAGTTTGAACAAATTACCAATAAGTACTAACAGCTTCATCTTATTTTTCAACGTTTAAAAAAGTTCATAACGAAATTGCAGCAAATTGCTTTTAGTTAAAGTACTTTGAATTCCAAATTCAAAATAGCACATCGATGTTAGGGATATCGTCTGCAAGTAAATTACAAGTTGGAAAAGTTGACGTTGAAATTGAATAAAAACTTCAGTCATTTTTCAGGACAACATTGCCTGGGGTGCAATGAACCCGATTCGATATTCGAATTTCTTATCCTTCATTCATTAGCAAGTTCAATCAAGGGTCCAAGGACTGCGGTTATTTATTGCTTTGCACCGGCCCTCACAATTACGGCAGAAGGAAAAACTTTCGCCATTACGGACCCCCGGAGGCTTTCATACAAAAAAATAAATTGTACACACCGACGTGTAGTGCGTAATGGATTTTGGGTTTCGATTTCGTTTCTGCTATTGTATCGAGAGTATGGCGGCCGCATGCGAGTATTGGACCGTTTGTATGTATATTTGTGTAAAATGTTTATTTCATTCTACCGCATATCGTCCCGTGGCTTTTTTACGAATCAGTTACGGTTTCTACGTATGTTTGTTTGAAAGGGTTCTTCAGTCTAATGGTATTGCGCTCTTCTTTATATTAGGTGCTGAGATTCAAGATTATTTTACAGCTAAGATGGCAAGCTTACTTATTGTAAGAAGCGTACGAAGAAACAGAACAATTTATTGACACTTTAGAGCTGTCTTATTGGGTAAAGACATCAGTTACAAAGAGGATACAGATTTAAAATTATAATTTAATTTAAAATCTGTTAGCTTTTTGTAGCATTAGCTTCTTGCATCTCACTAGCATTTTTTGCTGTCAGTCACTACAGAAAGAAGACCTCTATTCCCTTTGCGCCATAACATCTGACCCAGCAATACCCAGTCTTACCTAGATAAAGTCCGAATCATACACGTTGAACCTAAAATGTGCTCAAAATGCGCTCTATACGCGCAGTGCACGTGTCTTGGATGTGTTTTATAGATAGCACGGGGTGCTACTACGGTGGACAAGCTCAAATTCACCAAGAATAGATTATTACAAAGCATTTTCTCAACATTACCTCTGTGGCGTGGCGGTAGTGCATGTGACTTTCACGCAGGAGGCGCGTGTTCGATTCCCGCTCAGTGCAAATATTTGTATGCATGAATATGAATATGGCTATTTGCATTGGTCTGGGTGTTTCTATGTATAATATGTAGGTGTTTAAAAAAATAATATATAAGTATGTTTATCCGCATTCTAGATTCCATAACACAAGCTATAAAAAAAAAGCTTACCATGGGTCTAGATAGCGTTGTGTATAATGTTGTGGAATATTTATTTATTTATTTATTTAATCTGCTCGTTTCAAGGCCTTTTATATCTCACTCTTTAGGTCCAAGATACCTATATAATGCCAGCTATACCTTTTTCCGGTTGTCAGATCATATGGATCACACGTATTCGTGGGCATTCCGTCTACCGACTCTTGAACATTCCGTTCACCGACTTACGGTCTTCCCACATGCGTATAGTTGGATGCAAAAAAAAACATTTCTCCAGGTATAGGATATCCGAGGATAAAACTATTTATCATATCTAAGTCCTAAAAGATTTACGGAAACCCGAATCCCCCACAAATCGTCAACCGGGCCCCATAACGTTTGCTGAACACGTGGATCGTAATTCAGTCGACAGGTGTGCCGACAATCCGAAGACAAGTCTACACATTGAATTTAATAAAACCTCCCTATACACGGCGTACTTACAATTTACGACTTGTCAGTGTAGACGTGTGAAATCTATTGTAGTTCTGAATATTAGTCGACGCGGCCAAATGCTCGTGAATTATGTCATCTGAATGTGTCGCGGGTGAAATATTGTGAGTTAATTTTTTCCTTTAGCTTGTGTAAATGTGCAGTTGTTGACAGGTTTAACAATCGTGTGGGGTAGAATTGGTGTACGAGGCAACAATAAATTCAAGCATCATACAGTGGCATTGCACGTGGTCAGAAGTTGACGCCGAGACGCGTATCATTACGACAATCAATCAGTTCGGGTGTACTCACTATTCTATCTTTATCAATCATAGCATATCATTTTGGATTAAGTTGAGTCAATATACAGTTGTTCTTAACTTCATCTTTTATTTATCACTTCGGTAGAAGTAGCAGCTCGTTCAATTGAGTCGGAGAAATTCTTGGGAGGGAATCAGCTTCATTTAAAAAAAGACAATCACCAAAACCAAGCTCGTATTATATTTTCCCTGTTGAATATGGTCAGTTATTGCAGATGGAATAAAAAATTGCACAATATATTTTACTAGCTGACCCGGCAAACTTCGTTCCACCAATTTTTCCCGCCCACGTGGCGTCAGATCCAGGTCCCGCTGCATTCTCTACTAATTATATTGAGTATGTTTTATACATATATAAACCTTCCTCTTTATTCAGTCTATTAAAAAAACCGCATCAAACTTCTTGGCGTAGTTTTAAAGATCTAAGCATACATAGAAAAGTGATGTGGTGATGATGTATAGTTGTCATTGGTATTAGCTTAACGTATTCGAAGTTGCTAAACACCTTAACTATCCATTGAGATGACGATTTGTTGTTGGCAACTAATCAGTCAATCACTCAAGCATTGCATTATGTATACTCTAAAGGTTACACATACATCAGGGATGCGCCCGGGATGTGCACGAACAGTGCCCCGATATGAGCTCAAATAAATATTGGTGTGTACATTTTATATGAACTCGTTTACACACGTCCGTGTCTAACCTGTCTAAGCACGGCACGGCCCAGTCTCGTCCCTGGCACGTTTTTTTTTCTCCTCACAAAAAACAAAATAATACAGGCACAAGAAAAAAAAAACGATACATGATAAAAGTAAAATTGATTCTCCTGATACATTTATCCTTTGTGAGGAGCTGGTGCCTGAATTAGGTTAAAAACCTGTTCTACGGATCACCAGGTCTTCACTCCACGAATACAACATAATAATAACGAGAGCAAGTAACATATTTTTTTTGGCTATATGTTTTTGACGTGTATGGATATACCTTCATTCCAAAACTTGATTCCATGTAAAGTTGGTGTTCCTCACCTAACCCGAACTCACTGTAGCATTATGTTATGCTGTTTGCGGACACTATTGGCCCACTTAATATAGAACCATAACAAGTAGGCATAAAATACTTACGTAAACAGCCATGCTGACCCATAAAGTTACAAGATTACACAGGCCGTAGCCGCAAGATAGTAAATTCGAATATTCACAACGAGGGCCGAAGAAAGGGCCACCTGTGCGGGAAATGTTATTATCTCATTAGAGAAGCCCTTTCTGTTCCCTCAATTTGTTACTAACAAACGGAATTTTAATATTATCCGTGTAATAGGTTCTACTGTTCGTAATCCCGAGGCGTTTTGTTAATGTAAAACAAACTGTAGTGTATACTTGGGTGTTTATTTTGTTTGGCATAATTAAAGTGACTAAGTAATTATGTGATGTTCTGATGTTGTTTGGAACTACTTTAACGGTAAATAAGGAATTGTTTTTGCTCATTCACTTGCAAGGAAATGTAGAAGCTAGATTACGTAGTCAAGGTAAGGAGGGAGTTTAGATTTTTGGAGTCACGGATAAAATAAATATTTGGGGGCTGTAAATCTAGCGAAAGTAGAATGAATCGATTTATAAGGACAGTATACAAGAGGATAAATAGGAGAGGATGTGTAGGATCAGGTTTAAAGATGCAAGCTATCAATGTAAAGAGAATGTAACTATTTCTATTGTCTGGAAATGTAACTGTTCCAAGCTAATTCCTCGTCTTCTACTACGTGCCAATACATAATATAACTAGCCAATTGTAGGCACGTATACCGTACAGAATATGCAGGCGCAAGTATAACAAAACTGACTTTGAGATTAGTAAAATACGATGTGCAATTGCAACTAATATCATATCTCATGCTATCATGAAAGGAATAAAACACCGTTGTTCATATTGTTCAAAACTCGGCAATTTAACAAAATTACGTCATATTGTACAATACACTCGCAAATGATACGAAAACGTTTTATAATTAAACCAGGACAGAGCCTCGGGCTTGCATGCTTGTATAAGCACATCGCGATGTTACGCTAGTCATATGAGAGTAGGATAGATATGTTCAGACGTATGTCGGGATAGAATGCACGTTTATATGTAGTTACAAAACATACATTATACTCACTTTTTTTCTTTCACAGCCGATTGTTTCTCTCCTTAAACACTTCACAAATTTAGCATTCATCAGTCATTCATTTTCACATACATAGTTTTGTAATGGTTGTGTCCCCTTGTTTCGTTTTATTTTGGTGTAGTGTTTTTTCCTTTGCCTTCATCAAGTGAGGTAAATTTATATGGACTAGGTAAGTAGATTTATTAAAATGTCATTATGGAATTCTATGATTTTAGTTTTCACTGGCTTATGCATAAGCTCAAATGGTGGACGATCCATGCGATTGCTGCTTTATGGCTACCCTATGGCCTACATTTCCACTTATTTACATTTCATTTGTGGAAATGCGACTCGTATCTACAAGACACGGCGGCGATACAAAAACCCATATTCAACGTATATGCAAAATAAAAGAACACTGTTAACGTATTTAAACGTTAAAATTTGAGGAGAACTATTTTACATAGCATTTTGGAACAATCGGGAAATTGTTCAATAGTTCAAAATGATGTTCACAAAGTGCTGAACCAGATCAGATACCAAGGGTATGCTGTGAAATTTCAGGTACATATTTTGGTTTGAATAAAATTTCAATGAAAATGGAAATTATTAGCTGAACTAGTTACAGATATTGTTGCAGATATATTATGGGAATGAGGAAAAAAAGGAAAACATTTTCACGATAGTACTTACCTTTTAAACTTTCGGATTCCATGATGTCCATAAGAGTCAGCCTGTGGTCGAAACGTCAGACAAATCAAAGGTATGTATGTACAGTCAGCCCCATAAGTAGCTTAACAAATGGTAATTTATTGATTACCATAACTGTTAAACTGATTATAAAATTATAAATAAACCGTGCAATATAAGAACTTTGCCCTTAGGGGATTTTAAAACTATATACCTAAACCTCTGTGGGCACATGCACTCCAATGTAAGAAGGATTTTAAATATTTTTGTGTTAATCAACTTTCCATGTCAAATTTTAATTAAAAATGGTTCAGCAATCTAATCCTCGAAATGTAACATATACATACTCTCGTATTCATAAGAAGTTCCATAAATATGTCACTGTCAACTGAAGAGACTCTATAACCTACAGGATTCTTTTCTGCGAAGTTTCGTGTAAATTGCATTGTTATCTGAAATTCGTCCGGCTCGTCCACTTCAACTGGTTCCTTATCTCGATGCAAGTAAATCTCAATAGTAGAAGGGAGATTGTGAAATATTGCCGGGGAAATTGCTTTGGATTTGAATAGAATAAGGCAGGTTTCCTTTGAGAGCGATAGTTTAATCATGGAGGTTACCTTTGGTTTGGTCAGATGTGGGGTTAGATTTATAGCTGTTGAGAAGATTGAATGTTGAAAAGTTATATTTAGAACGGCTTCTTTTTGGTTTGTGTAAATAAAACTTGTTGTTTTAGCATGTACTTTTTGATTAAGATAACAAAATTAAGTATGTAAATAAGTTCAAAATACAACGGGAAAAATGAAGTGCCCAAGTGGGACCTGAACCCACGACCTTTCTATTACATGGGGAATGCTCCTCCAACAGAACTGAGTAAGAAAGTTTGTAGATGGCTCCACCGTCGCCCTTAAAGACGGATATAAAGAGAAGGGAAATTTGAAGTTGTTCAGGTGTAGCTCAATAGCTCAGTTGGAAGAGCATTTCCCCTATAAGTGGTTTCAAGTCCCACTTGAGCGCTTCATGTTTACCGATGTATTTTAAATTTAAAAGTTAGCATAATAAATGCTATAATAATTTCATTCAAATACGTGAATAAATCTTTGAAGTTGAATTGAATCTACTTCTTCTATTCTTGAAAATGTCGTAAGTTTATGCGAATTATTAGTAACATAACATAACATAAACTCACGCCTGTATTCCCCAAAGGGGTAGGCAGAGGTGCTAGCACCCACATTTCGCTAGTTTATGTTTAGGTCCCAATGTAATAGTTGACCGCGAATTATTAGTATGTTTCAATAATTCGATTTATTTGGAGTTATTATGTATGTTATTCGTACGAATTTCAACGTTTCAATTGCCTATAGCATCCAGAGTCACAGAAAGACTAAGATGGTTGCAGCCACATAGTTTGAAGTATATTATAATTGTCGTGTCAATTTCAAATCATGTAATTTTTTTTAACTTGGGCTGATAAAACATCATCCCAGTAATTATTGCTACAAACTACTAGTTAACCCCTGGTATAGGGTATCTTATTTAGATTATTTTAACGAGGTCTTTACATAGCATTATAATGTTATCAAGCGTATTTTTTGTTATTAAACCTCAATGTAACTACATAATTAATCTTAACATTCACCACATTTTATGTTGTTTAGTTTTAATTGTTACGTGTACGCTACTTATTAAACATTGTTATTTTATTTATCTTTAGTACCACACCGGCACGTTATCAAGGACACAAAAAACCTGATAAATATTGCTAGCTAACTATTATAAATGTAGGGTGTTGGGTCCTTATCGGTCTTTTGGCCAGCTTAGTGACCATTCCCTTGCATAACAGTGTCTTCTATTGTCATAGCTTTCTTTCTTTTGACAGTTACGCTGTTCTTTATAATCGAATTAACATCACGTGTTAGAACTGAATCAGAGCCCCTAACCCTTAAAATCTAATCATAGCCTGTAATCTTGAAACAACCAGTTTCAAAAGCAAGCAGAGATACTGATACTGGTTAGTCTCTCCGCGGACAACTTCCGACTGTGGTGTTATTCTACACGACTGTACAAGCCTTGCCAAGGTTTGCCAAACACCACTTTTAATATTAATGTAATGAGGGCTACGAAACGCCATGTTTGCCAAACGAGACTTGGTTCTTTAACACTCTTGTACGAATATAAATCTTGTACCCATACCATGTGCCAATGTTTGGAACCAATCATCCCACAAAGGAAACGATTCTTGACATATTCTCAAAAAAAGGAAGTAGGTAATTCTGTAAAGTCTTCCCCAATTTCACCTCACATTGTCAGTTGACTTGATTTTCTCGTAACGCGGGCGCGACGTTTCCCGGTTACGTCGAAACGTAAATGTTGCCGGCGTCATGTTTCGCATGCCAAGCATATGCCAGGCGGACAAATTGAGTACGTAGTGCGTGACACTGTGAAGTGACGTGAGAGAAGTCTATAGGGTGATCTGAATTGGAAATCTTACTACTATAGATATTAATGGTATAAGCTGCGGTACTTTGTGGTATTTCGTTTTCTTTCATAATATATGTATTGAAAACACGTAATTTACGCAGGTGATTGATTTTTTGTAAAAAATAATTGACGAATAAATTTAATAACTTTGATGATTGAACTGGTCAAAGTCATAGTTTGAATTCTTAAATTACCTCAATCAATCTATTAGTCTATCGCACTCAACTCCTAGACATAGGCCTTTCCCAATATTGGAAGGTTTTGATCTAATGTTAAATAACAATACCTATTACGTAGATAGTGTTACTAAGTTTTTAAATAATTAACCTTTCATAAATTAATTAACCACAGTTAGATTCTCCAACAAAACCTCTAGAGTCAACTTAACCTTCTGCTTTCTATAACGTGTATTAAGAGTCTCACGACTGAGGGATTGAACTGCACGTTATTGCGATGTGACTATTTTCCAGTTGAGAAATTTTATGTATCGGTCCGCGCGGACAGCTGCGGCCAGCACCGGCACGTCCGCAATACGTTCACATGTTTGCTATCGATAGACTACGTGTTACATTTTATTTCAACTAACATTGGGCACTGGGCTTTTAATTACCGAAGTAGGTAACAGACAGAAACGGAAAAGTACGCATACAATTCGTAATACATACATCGAGAAAAAGAGGCGCTCAAGTGGGACTTGAACCCACGACCTTTCCCTTACAGGGGGAATGCTCTTACAACTGAGCTATTGAGCAACACCTGAATCACTTCAAATAGCCCTTCTCTTTATATCCGTCTTTAAGGGTGACGGTGGAGCCATCTACCAACTTTCTTACGAACTGTTGGAACCAATGAATGATTTTTCAACCATTTTTAAACATTGATTTAATTTTTAATGACTCTGCTCAAATATTTGAATGGAATTTTTGAAAACTTAAAAAGTTCGCTTATTAAATGCTGAGTATAAAAATTTCTTTCAAATAGGTACGCATAGAATGTCGTACAGCCAGCATCTGATCTTGACTACCAAAGTCTCGATTTGACACTGATGCTGACTGTACTGAGAACTGGAAGAGGGTTCTAACCAGTGGCGAAGTCTGAACATTTTCGAAAGGCAAGCCGAAAATATTGAATTGTAAATGTTAAAATCTCTACCACGGCTTCCCTTTGCACAGCAAGCCGGCAGAAATCGTGTTGTAGGGACCCCTCACTACTGGTCAAAATCAAAGTAAAAAATCGTTTAGACCATTAAATCGGGACTTACAAAAAATCAATACAAAATAAATAATAAATACTAGTTCAGCAAATATATCACCGGTTCGAAAAGCGGCCCTGACCTGGGAACAACCCGGCAAGAAACTCAGCGGGCATTTTTTTTTGTCCTAACAACATCGTCAGGGCCCAGTTAAGCTCACATGCTAGTCGGTACACCTGCTAAACAACAGACGAGAATCTGGCGCAGGGCCCGCAGGATGTCCTGTTGGAGCTCGAAGGTCATATGGCCGGCACTCTCGTAAAAGTTGACCAATCAATCAAAAGTAATAAGTCGACCCCGGGCTCTCTAAAGTAAACTTCAGACACTAAGTACTAGGAAGTCGCAAAAAGAATCACGATGAAAGTGCCTTACTGAAACGATTTTTTAATTACATGATAACTAAAAACTTAGAGCACCCAGCTGAATAGCACCTGTCAAAATCTTGACAGGTGCTCTTCGTGGACATGGCTAGGGTGCTATT
Organism: Eilema sororculum; assembly: GCA_914829495.1. Taxonomy (NCBI): domain Eukaryota; kingdom Metazoa; phylum Arthropoda; class Insecta; order Lepidoptera; family Erebidae; genus Eilema; species Eilema sororculum. The sequence continues at coordinate 16,716,164 of OU618538.1, forward strand.
CGCACAGGTGCTATTCAGCTGGGTGCTCTAAGCCCTAAAAACGATGCTGAATACCTACAGAGTAATTGCGCATTTTTCTCGCTAAGTACCATATTTTCCATACCAGTTATATATTCTATTATATTATACCGATACCCGATATTGTAAACGAAGCTTCTCTGTTGCTACTGTAATTTATATTTTTCAGGGTACCGGTATTACCGTTAATATTAAAGCAGTAATACGAAATGACGGTAGTGCGATACCCGAGTCGTACCCATGTCCTCACATTTGACGTTTATGAGGATACTCTAACAACCTGCTGTGTAATTCGATCTGTCTATAAAATCAACCCCTTAAATTTATTAGTGGCTAGTGCGGCCATTTTATGTGATAGCAAACTGTTCATTAGCGTTTTAGGAGTTTGCTTAATGAAGCACATAGATGTCTAGTGTCGACTTATTAAGTGTTTTCGGCCAAATTACAGATATATTTTTATACTAGCTGTTACCCGCGACTTCGTCCGCGTGTAGTTCGGAATAGCTCAAACTCATTATTAAACATGGTGGAAGATTTACATCTCAACTGGAACGGAAGTACTCGATATACTGGAAATAGTGAATTTTACGCAAAGGTCGCAATTTCTTTATTCTAAAAAAGAAACAAAACTGTATTCAAATCATTTCGAAAACTCGCTTGACATCTTCCACCTTGTATTTTTAAATTAAATATTATGAAGACAGTCTTTTGAGTGACAGACTTATAAATACAGGGCTAAACTACTGAAAACTAAGAAAATTGACAGACTTCTTATATGGGCTTCGCAAATATTGCGAAGCAATTTTGAAATTTTGAAAAATTCAAAATTTTCCTCACGAAATCATTATCAAGTATGTGATGAACATTGTTATATGTGGACTTGGTAATGTTCACCAGTTTTAATGGTTTGAATATTCTTCCTTCCTCCCAAATTCTTAAAACATGCTGCCACCACTTACGAACTGAACAAATTAAAATAAGTACATCTTGATGTACTTGTATCACACAAAATAGTTTCAAGAAAACCCGGTGCCTGGCACGCCCTGAGCAGTGAGCAGTTTTATGATAAATTCCATCGACCACAGTCACATCGTTGTTCATTGCTTTACACACAGGTAGAGAAGAGGGGTACAGTGGGCAAGAGAGCAAATACAGCATTGACTGGGATGGGGTCATACAATATGGATACGACATATAGGCATTAATTGAAACCATATACTTGGTACCCCCCATAGCTTCAAATAGGAAAAATTTGAACAAAATCGGCCCAGTATTAAGGGCAGAAACTAGGGTTTTAATATTATAAAAATTTGAACAACTTTAAACACTCCGTAGAATCATAGTTATCAATGAACTCTAAATTGCACGAAAATACTACCATTAGGGTTACCATCCGTCCGAGTTTCCCCGGATTTGTAGCCACGTAGCACCTGAGAGCACTATGCCCACTCCAACCTGCCCATGTGGTGCATGTGAGACTATCATCAGGTAGATGTCCCCAATGAGCTTAGAGTAACGGCTGCCGGCCGTCACGGCCACCGTCCGCCTGGAAAGTACATACGGCGTGCCGATGTTCCACGTTACCTCCACTTGCCTACTTGGTTCTTCTTTAGCCATGTCCGGCTCCGGTACGGTAGTGAACGAGCGAACCTCTTGAGAAAGTGGGGTATGCATGCACGAAATCCCGGATACGATTTTTTATCGTATCTGGTGTTTTTGACTTTTCCGGAGATGACTGGCGTCCGACGTTTTTACAGGGTCGGCAGCCCAACTGTAACACCCCTGGGGTGGCATACGTCCATAGGCCACGTTAACCACTTTCCATCATGTGTGCCGTATGCTTATCTGCCACCTTAGTAGTATAAAAGAAACTTTTGTCCTGGTTTACGGATTTTGCAGATGGAAACCCTTATTACTATTAAAACTGCACGAATGCGACGTTGCCGTACTGTGTATTCATTCATTTTTCCATTCAACAATTTCGTAAAAATACGATTGTAATGAGAGAGACATAATACCTCAAAGGGTGCCGCCCGGTAGGGTAAATTTCTGATTAACGGCAGTCTGTTACTCGTACAGAGAATAATGGTTGTTTTGATTACACATAAAACTCTTTGATTTGATAAGTAGGTACCTACTTATCAATGATTAACTTTAATTACTTACACTGTATTTGATTTCTTTATAATTTTTCCATAACAAATTCAATAATTAAAAGTATTAATATCTAGGTAATGAAGAATTTAAAACACATAATTTCAGTGTTAATCCCGGTTGCATCCATATCTTGTACTTTGGTGCCTGAGGTCTGCTTTCCTAAGCACAAAAGCCAAGATAAACCAAATAAAAATAAAGATTTTAATTTGGTTTATCTTGGCTTTTGTGCTTAGGAAAGCAGACCTCAGGCACCAAAGTACAAGATATGGATGCAACCGGGATTAACACTGAAATTATGTGTTTTAAATTCTTCATTACCTAGATATTAATACTTTTAATTATTGAATTTGTTATGGAAAAATTATAAAGAAATCAAATACAGTGTAAGTAATTAAAGTTAATCATTGATAAGTAGGTACCTACTTATCAAATCAAAGAGTTTTATGTGTAATCAAAACAACCATTATTCTCTGTACGAGTAACAGACTGCCGTTAATCAGAAATTTACCCTACCGGGCGGCACCCTTTGAGGTATTATGTCTCTCTCATTACAATCGTATTTTTACGAAATTGTTGAATGGAAAAATGAATGAATACACAGTACGGCAACGTCGCATTCGTGCAGTTTTAATAGTAATAAGGGTTTCCATCTGCAAAATCCGTAAACCAGGACAAAAGTTTCTTTTATACTACTAAGGTGGCAGATAAGCATACGGCACACATGATGGAAAGTGGTTAACGTGGCCTATGGACGTATGCCACCCCAGGGGTGTTACAGTTGGGCTGCCGACCCTGTAAAAACGTCGGACGCCAGTCATCTCCGGAAAAGTCAAAAACACCAGATACGATAAAAAATCGTATCCGGGATTTCGTGCATGCATACCCCACTTTCTCAAGAGGTTCGCTCGTTCACTACCGTACCGGAGCCGGACATGGCTAAAGAAGAACCAAGTAGGCAAGTGGAGGTAACGTGGAACATCGGCACGCCGTATGTACTTTCCAGGCGGACGGTGGCCGTGACGGCCGGCAGCCGTTACTCTAAGCTCATTGGGGACATCTACCTGATGATAGTCTCACATGCACCACATGGGCAGGTTGGAGTGGGCATAGTGCTCTCAGGTGCTACGTGGCTACAAATCCGGGGAAACTCGGACGGATGGTAACCCTAATGGTAGTATTTTCGTGCAATTTAGAGTTCATTGATAACTATGATTCTACGGAGTGTTTAAAGTTGTTCAAATTTTTATAATATTAAAACCCTAGTTTCTGCCCTTAATACTGGGCCGATTTTGTTCAAATTTTTCCTATTTGAAGCTATGGGGGTACCAAGTATATGGTTTCAATTAATGCCTATATGTCGTATCCATATTGTATGACCCCATCCCAGTCAATGCTGTATTTGCTCTCTTGCCCACTGTACCCCTCTTCTCTACCTGTGTGTAAAGCAATGAACAACGATGTGACTGTGGTCGATGGAATTTATCATAAAACTGCTCACTGCTCAGGGCGTGCCAGGCACCGGGTTTTCTTGAAACTATTTTGTGTGATACAAGTACATCAAGATGTACTTATTTTAATTTGTTCAGTTCGTAAGTGGTGGCAGCATGTTTTATGAATTTGGGAGGAAGGAAGAATATTCAAACCATTAAAACTGGTGAACATTACCAAGTCCACATATAACAATGTTCATCACATACTTGATAATGATTTCGTGAGGAAAATTTTGAATTTTTCAAAATTTCAAAATTGCTTCGCAATATTTGCGAAGCCCATATAAGAAGTCTGTCAATTTTCTTAGTTTTCAGTAGTTTAGCCCTGTATTTATAAGTCTGTCACTCAAAAGACTGTCTTCATAATATTTAATTTAAAAATACAAGGTGGAAGATGTCAAGCGAGTTTTCGAAATGATTTGAATACAGTTTTGTTTCTTTTTTAGAATAAAGAAATTGCGACCTTTGCGTAAAATTCACTATTTCCAGTATATCGAGTACTTCCGTTCCAGTTGAGATGTAAATCTTCCACCATGTTTAATAATGAGTTTGAGCTATTCCGAACTACACGCGGACGAAGTCGCGGGTAACAGCTAGTATAAAAATATATCTGTAATTTGGCCGAAAACACTTAATAAGTCGACACTAGACATCTATGTGCTTCATTAAGCAAACTCCTAAAACGCTAATGAACAGTTTGCTATCACATAAAATGGCCGCACTAGCCACTAATAAATTTAAGGGGTTGATTTTATAGACAGATCGAATTACACAGCAGGTTGTTAGAGTATCCTCATAAACGTCAAATGTGAGGACATGGGTACGACTCGGGTATCGCACTACCGTCATTTCGTATTACTGCTTTAATATTAACGGTAATACCGGTACCCTGAAAAATATAAATTACAGTAGCAACAGAGAAGCTTCGTTTACAATATCGGGTATCGGTATAATATAATAGAATATATAACTGGTATGGAAAATATGGTACTTAGCGAGAAAAATGCGCAATTACTCTGTAGGTATTCAGCATCGTTTTTAGGGCTTAGAGCACCCAGCTGAATAGCACCTGTGCGAATAGCACCCTAGCCATGTCCACGAAGAGCACCTGTCAAGATTTTGACAGGTGCTATTCAGCTGGGTGCTCTAAGTTTTTAGTTATCATGTAATTAAAAAATCGTTTCAGTAAGGCACTTTCATCGTGATTCTTTTTGCGACTTCCTAGTACTTAGTGTCTGAAGTTTACTTTAGAGAGCCCGGGGTCGACTTATTACTTTTGATTGATTGGTCAACTTTTACGAGAGTGCCGGCCATATGACCTTCGAGCTCCAACAGGACATCCTGCGGGCCCTGCGCCAGATTCTCGTCTGTTGTTTAGCAGGTGTACCGACTAGCATGTGAGCTTAACTGGGCCCTGACGATGTTGTTAGGACAAAAAAAAATGCCCGCTGAGTTTCTTGCCGGGTTGTTCCCAGGTCAGGGCCGCTTTTCGAACCGGTGATATATTTGCTGAACTAGTATTTATTATTTATTTTGTATTGATTTTTTGTAAGTCCCGATTTAATGGTCTAAACGATTTTTTACTTTGATTTTGACCAGTAGTGAGGGGTCCCTACAACACGATTTCTGCCGGCTTGCTGTGCAAAGGGAAGCCGTGGTAGAGATTTTAACATTTACAATTCAATATTTTCGGCTTGCCTTTCGAAAATGTTCAGACTTCGCCACTGGTTAGAACCCTCTTCCAGTTCTCAGTACAGTCAGCATCAGTGTCAAATCGAGACTTTGGTAGTCAAGATCAGATGCTGGCTGTACGACATTCTATGCGTACCTATTTGAAAGAAATTTTTATACTCAGCATTTAATAAGCGAACTTTTTAAGTTTTCAAAAATTCCATTCAAATATTTGAGCAGAGTCATTAAAAATTAAATCAATGTTTAAAAATGGTTGAAAAATCATTCATTGGTTCCAACAGTTCGTAAGAAAGTTGGTAGATGGCTCCACCGTCACCCTTAAAGACGGATATAAAGAGAAGGGCTATTTGAAGTGATTCAGGTGTTGCTCAATAGCTCAGTTGTAAGAGCATTCCCCCTGTAAGGGAAAGGTCGTGGGTTCAAGTCCCACTTGAGCGCCTCTTTTTCTCGATGTATGTATTACGAATTGTATGCGTACTTTTCCGTTTCTGTCTGTTACCTACTTCGGTAATTAAAAGCCCAGTGCCCAATGTTAGTTGAAATAAAATGTAACACGTAGTCTATCGATAGCAAACATGTGAACGTATTGCGGACGTGCCGGTGCTGGCCGCAGCTGTCCGCGCGGACCGATACATAAAATTTCTCAACTGGAAAATAGTCACATCGCAATAACGTGCAGTTCAATCCCTCAGTCGTGAGACTCTTAATACACGTTATAGAAAGCAGAAGGTTAAGTTGACTCTAGAGGTTTTGTTGGAGAATCTAACTGTGGTTAATTAATTTATGAAAGGTTAATTATTTAAAAACTTAGTAACACTATCTACGTAATAGGTATTGTTATTTAACATTAGATCAAAACCTTCCAATATTGGGAAAGGCCTATGTCTAGGAGTTGAGTGCGATAGACTAATAGATTGATTGAGGTAATTTAAGAATTCAAACTATGACTTTGACCAGTTCAATCATCAAAGTTATTAAATTTATTCGTCAATTATTTTTTACAAAAAATCAATCACCTGCGTAAATTACGTGTTTTCAATACATATATTATGAAAGAAAACGAAATACCACAAAGTACCGCAGCTTATACCATTAATATCTATAGTAGTAAGATTTCCAATTCAGATCACCCTATAGACTTCTCTCACGTCACTTCACAGTGTCACGCACTACGTACTCAATTTGTCCGCCTGGCATATGCTTGGCATGCGAAACATGACGCCGGCAACATTTACGTTTCGACGTAACCGGGAAACGTCGCGCCCGCGTTACGAGAAAATCAAGTCAACTGACAATGTGAGGTGAAATTGGGGAAGACTTTACAGAATTACCTACTTCCTTTTTTTGAGAATATGTCAAGAATCGTTTCCTTTGTGGGATGATTGGTTCCAAACATTGGCACATGGTATGGGTACAAGATTTATATTCGTACAAGAGTGTTAAAGAACCAAGTCTCGTTTGGCAAACATGGCGTTTCGTAGCCCTCATTACATTAATATTAAAAGTGGTGTTTGGCAAACCTTGGCAAGGCTTGTACAGTCGTGTAGAATAACACCACAGTCGGAAGTTGTCCGCGGAGAGACTAACCAGTATCAGTATCTCTGCTTGCTTTTGAAACTGGTTGTTTCAAGATTACAGGCTATGATTAGATTTTAAGGGTTAGGGGCTCTGATTCAGTTCTAACACGTGATGTTAATTCGATTATAAAGAACAGCGTAACTGTCAAAAGAAAGAAAGCTATGACAATAGAAGACACTGTTATGCAAGGGAATGGTCACTAAGCTGGCCAAAAGACCGATAAGGACCCAACACCCTACATTTATAATAGTTAGCTAGCAATATTTATCAGGTTTTTTGTGTCCTTGATAACGTGCCGGTGTGGTACTAAAGATAAATAAAATAACAATGTTTAATAAGTAGCGTACACGTAACAATTAAAACTAAACAACATAAAATGTGGTGAATGTTAAGATTAATTATGTAGTTACATTGAGGTTTAATAACAAAAAATACGCTTGATAACATTATTCATTCATTTTTCCATTCAACAATTTCGTAAAAATACGATTGTAATGAGAGAGACATAATACCTCAAAGGGTGCCGCCCGGTAGGGTAAATTTCTGATTAACGGCAGTCTGTTACTCGTACAGAGAATAATGGTTGTTTTGATTACACATAAAACTCTTTGATTTGATAAGTAGGTACCTACTTATCAATGATTAACTTTAATTACTTACACTGTATTTGATTTCTTTATAATTTTTCCATAACAAATTCAATAATTAAAAGTATTAATATCTAGGTAATGAAGAATTTAAAACACATAATTTCAGTGTTAATCCCGGTTGCATCCATATCTTGTACTTTGGTGCCTGAGGTCTGCTTTCCTAAGCACAAAAGCCAAGATAAACCAAATAAAAATAAAGATTTTAATTTGGTTTATCTTGGCTTTTGTGGGAGCGACTACCGGGTTCCCCTCCAACTCTGACAGGAAAACTACGCACGATGACATGATAATGAACACCATGAAAATTGACAATAAATACCTTCCAACTATTCATCAATCAGGTTAATAGTAAATAAAAAATTCTAAAATAAACATATTCAAAGATGGAAATTGGCGCCTTTACCTTATTAACCTAGGTACAATTTTATGTTTCGATAATTTCTGGAATGTTGTCAGTAACCGCGACGTCACTGGGGACCGCGTGTCGTTCTTTGGTCCTCTCGGTTTATTTCCTCTTTTTAATTTGTTTTTAAAGTGAAATTGACACTAATCTATTCTTTTTGTGTTTGTGAATTGTGTTTATTTTTTGTTTCATTATTCTATCCTTAATTTTAACGGTGAAAATGAGTCTAAATACCTACCTAGTTATTAATTTGAAGTGCGAGTTTTGTTACGTATTCTTTTTTGAAAAAACAACGAAGTGTATAGTGTAACGTGTCTCTGAAAGTGACTAGCAGCCGTATTATTGAGACATTTGATAAATTGAAAGCAAGGTAGGTAGGTAGGTAGGTACATACCTAACTGAAATCTGTTGAACAGTTAGTTTGGCGATAACATTTTATGTTTTCAAGTTAGCCACTAACTTAAAAACATAAATTGATATCGCATTGCATTTCTAAAATTTAGATTCACATTTTTAAGCACTGCCGTGAAAAAGTGTTTATAAAGTTAAGTGAACTTTCGTGATAGGTGCCTAATCTTACCTTAGTAGGTAGGTCGCGAGCGCGCATCAGTCAGCTGGCGCGTCGCGTCACGTTGCCGCTTTGCTTTGTGCAAATTCTAAGCGTGTGTATTTTTGTGAATGAATCAATGACTTATAAAAGTGGTTACATTTTCTACATTTATTTTAATAATTACTTTGTTAGGAAATTTAGTTTTTTTTAAATCTGGGAATTTAAGTTTAAATTTAATTTTGTTCCATTCCTATGGACCAGGACGCTTCACTGTTTCCGTAAATGCCTATATGTCGTATCCATACTGTATAGACTCATTTTGCTATATATTCCTTGTATTGGTAAGCTTGTTTCCAGCAGATGATGTAGATACTTCCAAATTGATACTGGAGTTGATGTCCACGTACCGAATCTTTTGGTCTGATGAAATTTACCGGAACTGAGTGTTTCTCTGCCCACATTCAGTCTCTTTTATATAATAGGAGTAGCGGTATCTTTTATATACCTAATACATAGGTTGGCTTCTCCTGGCGTACTGTTATCATTTCTGGAATAGATTTACGTGTTTACTTTCAGATACCTACTTATTAGACGGAATCGATAATATCGCAGCGGCGTGCGTAGGTAGTCATCAGGTCACTAACATTGTATAATGTCTGCAGTTGCATAAAGACGTTGTCTCTCTGGCTGTATTTTACCATTTCTACCGCACCACGGCGAGTGAAAGAGCCTATTAGGAGTCTTTTAACTAATCTCTCCTGCCTTCCGTCATCGTCAGTCACATACGGTAGAAATAATGCCACCTCGAACCAAGCTGTTCGGAACTTCATTTCTTTATCAGGCGGTTAAGAACTGTATTGCTCTGCCCAGATGTGTTTTCTTCTTTTTAAGATCCAGAGTTTTTTTATATAGGAAACGTCAATTTAACTTCACCTCGACTGATGTTAAGGCAAAGACTCTGAAATAGGTTTGCCATTATAAACGTGTACCATCTTAACAATGGTGGCACTCATCTTTATGGGATCATCAAAAGCCTTTTCACGCTCCCCTTAAAGGACCCGTGACTGTAGGAAGAAGTAAACCGTGAGCTGGCAGGCATTTCAGGTCTTAATGGTGCAACATAGGAATGGGTCACCAAACCACTTGGTTCTTGATGCAATATTCTGATCCGTATGTGGATGACATCTGAGCCTTGCATGCGTTTTCCTGTGTAAGTCCACCGCAGACGTATTGAGCCACAGTTACCATGAAGTCGTAGTGTGAAATAGACGTTTACATAATATTAGGTCATAAAAATATTCTGTCCCATTCCTCATTATAATAGCGTGATGATATTAATTATGAAAGCCAGGAGTCTTTTTACCGAACCAGCTGCTTACTAATTTGTTGGATTCGAGAGAAAATCGTTCGAGAACAATGTGAATTCTATCGAGACATTTGCTGTGCCGAATATTCTGCAGTAACCTGACTTGACTTGGCTGAGATGTAGAACTCTGGCCTCTCGAAGTTCTTCAGATTCCTATGACCGAAATTATATCTTCTTGTAAGCATTGTTGCTTCTTTATTGGTTCGATCTATTCAAACAATCACAATTTGTTAGCCGTGATATGCTATTATTGACATAACTTTTTTATTTATGAACCGATTTCAATAAAACAAACACTAAATGTTAAGTGAAGCCTACCACAATATATTAGTGAAAACCGCGACCAAATACGTTCAGCCAATTCTGAGATTAGCGTGCACAAACTCACAGACAAACAGAGAAACAGATAAACAGATAAACAGATAAACAGATAAACAGATAAACAGATAAACAGATAAACAGATAAACAGATAAACAGATAAACAGATAAACAGATAAACAGATAAACAGATAAACAGATAAACAGATAAACAGATAAACAGATAAACAGATAAACAGATAAACAGATAAACAGATAAACAGATAAACAGATAAACAGATAAACAGATAAACAGATAAACAGATAAACAGATAAACAGATAAACAGATAAACAGATAAACAGATAAACAGATAAACAGATAAACAGATAAACAGATAAACAGATAAACAGATAAACAGATAAACAGATAAACAGATAAACAGATAAACAGATAAACAGATAAACAGATAAACAGATAAACAGATAAACAGATAAACAGATAAACAGATAAACAGATAAACAGATAAACAGATAAACAGATAAACAGATAAACAGATAAACAGATAAACAGATAAACAGATAAACAGATAAACAGATAAACAGATAAACAGATAAACAGATAAACAGATAAACAGATAAACAGATAAACAGATAAACAGATAAACAGATAAACAGATAAACAGATAAACAGATAAACAGATAAACAGATAAACAGATAAACAGATAAACAGATAAACAGATAAACAGATAAACAGATAAACAGATAAACAGATAAACAGATAAACAGATAAACAGATAAACAGATAAACAGATAAACAGATAAACAGATAAACAGATAAACAGATAAACAGATAAACAGATAAACAGATAAACAGATAAACAGATAAACAGATAAACAGATAAACAGATAAACAGATAAACAGATAAACAGATAAACAGATAAACAGATAAACAGATAAACAGATAAACAGATAAACAGATAAACAGATAAACAGATAAACAGATAAACAGATAAACAGATAAACAGATAAACAGATAAACAGATAAACAGATAAACAGATAAACAGATAAACAGATAAACAGACAAACAGACAAAAATTCCAAAAAACGTTGATTTGGCTTCTATTACGTTTGAAAAGTCCCCCTATAACAATTTTTCTCATTTCCTTTCCATGTACAGACATCGATCGTTTACAGATTTATTATATGTATAGATATTGAAGGTTAAATGGCTATCGAAGATGGTTAAAAAGATTACTTATTGTTCATCTGTTTTACTGACTAGGTATTAGGTAGATATGTATATTTTACCAGATAAGAGTATATGTGACCCGGGGAGCGTGGTCCGGAACCTAAGATGAGTTTCTATTCTTTTGAAAATACTGACGGCGTGCGGCGTATTGAATTATTAAGATATTGTATTGATAGTTCAAAAAACATCGGAAAAAATTAAATGCTCAACTGCGACTTGAACTCACGACCTTTCCTTTACAGGGGAAATGCACTTCCAACTGAGCTATTGAGCCACACCTAAATCATTTCAAATTTTTCCTTCTCCTTACATCCGCCTTTAAGGGCGACGGTGGAGCCATCTACTGTTGGAACCAATGAATGATTTTTCAACAATTTTTAAACATTGAATTTTGATGACTCCGCCCAAATATTTGAATGATTTTTTATAGCATATATTATGTTAACTTTTAAGTTTTTTTTCCGATGTTTTTCGAAAAGTGTGGCTCAATAGCTCAGTTCGTGAAAGAAAAAGGTCGTGAGTTCAAGTCTCACTTGAGCATTTCATTTTTTCCGATGTTTTTCGAACTCAAAAGTTAGCATAATAAATGCTATAAAAATTCATTCAAGTATCTGATAGGTCGTAATAAAAAATTTACAACACTTAGGTGGTAGACAGGCTCACGACCTACCTGATAGTAAGTGGTTACCGTGGCCTATGAACGTATGCAACACCAGGGGTGTCCCACTCCTGTTGCCGACCCTAGGAATCTTCTAATACCCTTCCTATTTACGTAATTGGGTATTCTACGGACTAGTCAAATTAATTACTTTTACTAAACGTCAAAGCGGTAAGTTTTAGGGTGACTTGTATGAATTTTTTAGTGACGTCATAAAATTTAATAGTCAAATCATTTACTATTATAGGTTGGGTGGATTAATAAGAATAAATAAAAACGATAAAATAGAAACTGACGCAACTTTTACCACTCTTTTACAATTCTTAATTTAATGAGCGCGGGTAGATAATTTGAACTACAGGAGAATACCTAATTGTGTGGTTACAACCCTATTTTGAAGTAAGATCAAGAGCCAATTATAATAAAGTAAACTTTATCGTTATAATACCTACCTGCAGTAACTTCTTCACCTTATTACATTTACAAAGATATTAAATCCGTGAGCTTTTGCGTATTTACGCAATAAATTGCAACACAGGATTGTTAAGGGATCCAGCCTGTCAGAGGTCTTTGTGTTAGTACACAATAGACACTTCGCCCGTACTGAAAGGTTTAGCCGCTTTAAATTACTTTACCTCGGAAAAAGCGGTTTATGATCATTTTTCTTTCATTCGGAAGCCCCATAATGTGTTTAATGTTGCTACTAAAAGAGAACCAATAAAGATTTTTAGGTCCTAAACCAAATGCATCTATTCATTGCTAAAGTTAGTTTTTCTATTTTATTACTTCGTTGTAGGAGTAGTGAAATAGAAAAAACTTAGGTACCTTATTATTATTCGAATATAATGGGAAAAATGAAATGCTTAAGTAGGACTTGAACCCATGACTTTCCCTTACAGGGGGAATGCTCTTCCAACTGAGCTATTGAGCCACACCTGAATCACTTCAAATTTCCCTTCTCTTTATATCCGTCTATAAGGACGACGGTGGAGCCACCTATCTTTCTTACGAACAGTTGGAAGGGAAAGTCCCATTTTATATGTATCGTATCCGAATTTTAAAGGTTTTTTTCTTTTAAAGTTAGCATAATAAATGCTATAACAATTCATTCAAATATCTTATTATTACGAAGCGGACACTACGTAAATATATTGGGTGGCCTGGAAAAAACTTAACACATCCAATGTTAAGTTTTTTCGTGGCTAAGCGATCGCCATGTCAGAAAAAAAACATCTTAGTACACATATAAATTGCATATTTTCAAATGCACCGATTGGGTCTATATTAGTTGTGACCCCGATTTTGGACTTTTCCTAGGACATTTACACAGATGTCGTCTACGGTAATTGAAGTAGGTATTGCTGATTATTTGTTGATTAAATTTTGTGTGATTTCATAACATCAAGCAAAAAAATCCTGGCGCTTACGGTGTATATCTTAGCGAAGGCAAACCTGCGGTCGGAGGACGCAGAACGACCTCCGTCCTCCATGAGCGCTGGCCTGGGGGTGACCGGTGGAGCCGTCTGTCATCCTAGTAGAACAGGCCGTAGCGGCGGCGCAAATTGCGCCTCCCCGTACCCGGGGACACTAAGGGACCCTACCACCCGAAATAGATGGTCCTGGGTCTGCCGGGGTGCGAGAGATATGCCTTCGACAATCTCACCTCCGGCAACCAAAGACCCAAGACGGCGTGCGTTTTAGTCGGTTCGAGTCCGATATAACCACCTCCATCGGCTCCGTGGGGATTTTTCAAACGATAAAAAAACGGTGTGTATCTTATACATTTTGGCTGACTGCTTAATAAAATATGTCAGTCAGGTATTACAATGTTATTTATTTATACAGATAACTTAAGGTTAATTTGATTGCTTTAGCGGGTAATAGGTTTACAGTATAGGTATGCATGGTCATGTCCCTTTTAATCAGTAGAGATGTCGTTAGCCCTGGAATAATCCATCAGATTTGCATATCCCTCATTATTTTTAACGTTTCCGATGATCCTGACGTCCCCCGTCTATTGTTTCGTGGGCATCAAACTGAACGTAGGTAGCATATGCTTTATTGAAAAACGTGGACAAAGGTTACCTATAGTGATTTATTATCATTAGACTTAATTAAAAGTTTTAAGTTTAAATAGCTTCCTAAAAATTCGAAATTCATATTTATATAACTATTTTTTAATAATCATTTTTATTTTTATTTTGTATCAACCTCAGTTTTGTAAACGAGAATGATAATATTAATGATAATGTTCTTAAACACACTTAACACAACTCTATTTAAACCTAAAAATACATATAGCTTCTTTTATTTATTCTTATCGAATGCTTATAAATGAACACACTTGTTCATTTTTTGCGAATAAAAATTACATTACATGGTCATTGTAAATTATTAGTATATGCCTTTTAGCAGCTTGATCATTAGTAAACCCTTAAAACGGGAACTTGTTGCGGATTTACTCTCAATACTAAAAAAAAAAACAAATACCCGAACGCAAAAACGCTGCTGTAGCGGAATACGGTCAAGCGCTAGCCTAAAACTGAAGCTTATCCGGAGATTTCCGTCCGGCATGGACGTAGTAGTCAAAGCGTATGATAGACGGGGGAATCCCTGTAACTAAATTATTCGTAGTCACGTACAGTCCATGTGAGGTTTCAGCTTTGTACTGAAATTTTAATTACGCATCGGATGGTCGGACCGTAATATTCGCTAGATGAAGTTCTACTGAGCTAATTAGTTCCGTTCCGTGTGTATTTTATTTTTGTCCTGACTGTTGACTGTCAGACATAGGTATAGGCCTTTTTTATTTGAGGAAATTACACCTAAGTTAATTACAATAACACCAACATTATTTTGAATGCAATATCCCGGTTTCAATCTGTAATTTTTCTGGGTTAAAAATTTCCACGTAACTGACACTAGCAACAGTCATTTATAGCAACTGAATAAATTATTTTTGTTAACATATCGAGCAAATAAATACAAAAAAAAATAATATTTTTATTTATTAATATAGCTGACTCATCTAGGTCTTGCATAGGAAAATTTGAGGCATATCCCAATTACAGCAACCCCAAGGGTAATTCAGGTTTTTATAAACTTCACGCAAGTGCTTGCAATAATTTGACAAAGCTATACACAATCAGAGTGCATGAGAATAAACAAAAAGATATTGATTTTTTATCCCATAACTATAAGATACATAAATATCTAAACCCTTAGGTACCTCATCATAAAGCAGGAACTACCCAACCCAACAATTTCGCGTTTAATTTCCCCAATAAACTTGCAATAATATTACCCAATAACCTATCTATCATTCAATAAATTGCAAACTTTTTCTAATAAACGATATTTAGGACCAACACCAGTGTAGCGAGTTGGGCCAACTGTTGGTGCGTCGTGGCGTCTGCGGTCTCCACAATTCAAAAACTTCGCAACCAAGTGACGCGCGGAGTTTCCTGGTGGTGTGGGGTGTATTGACTTTGGAAAGTTAGCTCCTATTACGAATGTATGCCTCCATTGGGAGGTGTTTTGGTTGGAACTGGGAATTGTAGTTAATTTTGAAGGTATTGCAGTTGCTTTACGTTATCAATTAATTCATATAGAACGTCCTTGTGCTTAATTTTGGAATTATAGAAGAAAAAAGCAAGTGATAGTGTTTTTGAAAGTCCTATTGAGTTATTGAGTGCTATTCAAGAAAAAAAAGTAGGTAAATACCACCTTTTAAAGTTAATTTAATGTACCTAAAGGGCGTGCGTGACTTACATAATTGTACTTAGGTATAAACTGGATGTGTTTTATTGCACTTAGTAGTAAGTTGAACGTTTGCAATGGCTACTTTTCCATTACCGTGGGAATGAAATCAGTATTTTGGTACCCAGAAGAAAACGAACAAGAAACTTGACTCCAAAATCTCTAACAAGCATATCCATAATATATTAGTAATCTATCATTAATATATTGTTTGCTTTTAATACCAAACCTATTAAAACTTCCCCGAAAACGAAAAGCCATTTTCATAGTATGCAAAATACCGGAAAAACGTCATTTTGACAAATGAACGTGGTCCACAACTTTTAAGGAAAATGTGGTCCCATTTTTCTGTTACAATATTGTCAATCAGTCACAGGCAGTACCGTGCGTTTCCTTTGCCGATTTCACTGCTTACTCTGGTGATTTGATTGAAAACTTTTTCACGCACCTGAGACGCAGGAAGCTAGGCGCTCGGCTTAAATGAAATCCGTCATTGAACGTGTTAATCTCCTTGATAAGTTCGTAATTGAAAAAGGTTTTATTTCAGAATTTATCTGTAAAGAAGGTGTGAAATGTGTAGCGTTTAATATGCATAGCTTTAGAAATTTTATCTAGGAAAATGTTCTTTACAATACAAAGATTCTCAAAGAACATAATACACAGAGGTATACAATATAAAACGTTATTGATATAATGTTACTATAATATATTTAATATTAATAATTAATTCATGAATATTTTTAAACTACTAATTACAAATAGAATAAAAGAAACCAATTAAAAACTAAAACTAAGACTAAATTAAAACGCGTCGTAGAATTACTCCGCATCGCATGCCTCTTGTGGCAACGTTCCCAGAAGACTGGCAGCATTGCCACGTTGTATGGCAATGCTTATTCTCTGACCTAAAAAGAGGCCAGCCCTCTGGTCACGAGAAGCGTCGACCATACGCTTCGCAATCTCTCTGAAGAGATTGCGAGCGCTCGGGCCCCAAGGCCCCAACGTTTCGACTCCACATAGTCTCCAATGAGTTTGGAGTATTTGCGCCGTTTGAGAGCCTCTGCGGTAGCAGCTGCGGCACCGGCACAGCCAGCCGTGCCAGGTATGTGGGTAGGGGCAATGGTGTCGACGCACGTTGCGTCCCACACCAGGGCCCTACCCATTTTCCATGGCATTAACGACATACCATCCGGTCTCTTGCCATCGTCGCGCGCCAAACCGTTAGGTTCAAGCACGGCTGGCACACAAGCGGTGACAAGAGCACGGCGGATTATGTCGTTGAGGCTGGCGTGCCGTGGCATTCGCCCAGCGCTCCTGCAGCACGACAGGCCATGGTGTCCGAGTCGGTCAACTGCTTCTCCACAACGGCATCGATGCAGAGAAACACACGGCGCGCCTAATCGGAGGCACGTGGCGATGCGGAAAGTAGTGTCGTCTAACATAGTCCCTATGTTAGATGACGGAAGAGCTTGCAACCAAAGACCCGATTCCCACAATCCAACCGCCTGTAAACGGGCACGGTCAGCAGCATTAGAGCAAGTATTTAATAGATTCTGTCTAATTTTATTTTATATTGATATATTGTATGTTTATATATATTAGTATATTTATATATATGTTAGTATGCTTATTATAAGTAATTGTATATAGTATGAAGTATTTGTGTATGTATGTATATTTAAAGGTATATAATTTTGTTTCCTATTTACTACGTACTAGTTCAATATTTCGAGCACCTACCTGGACTAATCTCTGCATCACCCTAAGGTTGACTGGTAGAAAATGCCCACGGCATTTTGTGCATAAAGAATAAATAAATAAATTAATGTTAGGATGAAGAAGAAGTTAAAACTGGAAACAACGCTATTCTCGAATTTGACATTTTTATTATTCAGATCAGCACTTACTTACCGAACAATCGGGTTGTAAACTTAAGATTCCCATTCCCAATTGTACCTACAATTAATTATTCCAGTTAAAGGCAATAAAAACAAAACTTGTTCCATTATCGTAAACTTGAAAGATAAAGATGCGACTGTGAACTCACATCGATAACAAGCTAAATTAAAACAAACAGAATGTCATTAAACTCGGATGTAACGGCCAAAAATTTTACCTCGGGCAAAGTTAAGCATGGGTTAAAATTGTTCGCTTAAATTCGTTTATTCGTCCCCACTTTGGGTAACAAACGTTGCAATTGGTCCCGAGAGTACGGGGCTCGCGTTAACCCATGGAACGACTGCTGCGGAATTAGGGCAAGTGTGTGATTTCAGTGCGATATTGCTAAGGAACATTTTAATTTTAGAGCTTATATGGGATTACTTCTGAAAACAGAAAAGGAAGTACTTTAAAGTATAATTTTGCCCGCGTGTTTCCCTCTTCGTACGAACTCGGGTTCTGTAAGCGTACCGTGAAAAAGCGCCTGTCCAGGTTCACCATTTTTAGTTTTCCAGTATCTGGATTGGTGGTTTTTATCATCTTGACCTCTCTCTAGTTTCTAATCATCCAGCAGGGCGTCAGGCTGTATATGAAAAAAAAAACTGTTGTTTAAAAATATACTTTCGAACGTTCCAGTAAGAAAAGTTTGATTCGATAACTAAAATATCCCCGTTGCGTTATAATATTGATGAGACTACTAGAGCGCTTTCTATTAATATTCAAGATAATGATTAATAGATCTTGACTTTTGCAGGACCGATCACCATCTGGCCTCTCAACTTCTCAACTTGGCAGTTGAGAAGTTGAGAGGCTGATTTACGGACGAGGCTCTGGCGAGCCTCGTCCGTAAATCAGCAGCATGGCCCTTGGTCTTGGTATCATTATATACGATACTCATACACCTACACATAAATATACATATTAATATAAAAAGTTGCTCAAGGAGGTTAGAAACATTCAATATATTATTCAGATATGTAACACATTTCATACAAAAAATCTCACAGCGCAACTTCATGCAGATCTCATTTACGATTCGCAAGACGTTGCTCGTCGCTCAGTTCATAAACTTTTATAGTTTCCCCTTTAGACTTTTATGAATTTAATCAATGCAGGACATTTTGTAATAATTTTTATGAACAAACTTTCAGAATGATATGAATATTTACGTCGTCGCTGTCTCGACGCTTTGGGGAATGGTTTATGTTAGTTTCAGCACTTCGCGTGGTTTATTAACAAACATTATTCTATGAAGTGCTCTTGAATCTTGGTTTTTACGTATTCAGTCACTTACAAAGACCTTTGGCTAAATACCAGCTACATTGTAGAGTAGCCTGTCTTGACTTCAGTTAATTTCATAATTTATAAAGGTTCTATTTATTTTTGGAAGTGAATTCTTGATATTTGATAAAGGTAAATTTTGCAGGTTCATATAATTAATTGATGATAGTACATCTGTAGCTTTGAGGATGACGTATTAAGCTTCAACGATTCTATTTCTGTACGTACTCGTATTTTGAAAGTTTGTAGTTGTTTTGTATGTTACACAAACATCGGTTCTATACATCCATCCATATACTCACGTCTTCAAATCCCCGAAGGTGTAGGCAGAGGTGTATTAGCACCCACGTTTCATCAATTATGATTTTCGGTCCAACGACGTAATAGAGGGCGAGCCTATTACCGTCTAGCAGGCCCTTTGTCTTGGGCTGTATGTTTACTGTAGTATGGAGAACAGCCCTATCCCTTAGTCGCCTTCTTCGACACCCACAGAAAGAGCTGGGGTGATCCTATTCTACTCCACCGGCAACCAACACGACACTACTCCCGTGGGATTCTGATCCCGTTCTCAAACCATGGGATCACAAAAAATTCCATGGATAAATAAAATAAGTAGCCAAGTAGTAAAAGCGTCGGTAGCTTAGTGGTTAAGGAGTCCTTATGATCGAAAGGTCCCGGGCTCAAATCCCAGCCATTACACTACCGACGTGAACCCACTCCTAACACAAGCAATTTAGCTTAGCTGCAGGGGTTAGGGAGAATATTAGTAATTTCGGTTCTAATATTCTTTATTTAAAAAAAATGTGTTATTCTAGACTTTAAGATATTAATCGAATACATAGGGAAAAATAAATCTTCTCGGGTGGGATCCGAACCTGCAGTCTTTCCCTTACAGGGGGAATGCCTTGACCAATTCGGCTACCGAGACACGCCCGATGTGATTCAAATTTCCCGTCTATTTATATGGTTTGTATAGTTAGCATACTTAATGCTATAAAATTCATTAAACTTTGAGATATTCCCGTAATAAATATCACCAAGATCCAGTTCATTTGTTTGAGCGTGATTTAGAGTATATGTGACCCACATTGCTAGCAATCTTTAAAGAGGTTAAAGCTTGTAACTTTCTCAGATTGGTCTTGCAGGTCACGGAAGCGATCCGGTGTGATCGCGTCTTGAAACCGGCAAATAGGTACTTAGCTTTCAATTTTCCCGCTTGTAACAAAATGATAAAATATCAACGTGAACCCATTTCAAACATATTAATTTAGCTTAGTTGCGACTTACAAGGATTAACGAGAACACTAATACCTATTCTTAAACAAGCATCAGTATAATTAGTGACGTATAATTATATCAGAAGCACTATGAACAATAGTGATCATTTATGGTACAGCCGGGCCGACAAAGGAGATACGGTGCAACCGTATCTCCTTTGTCGGCCCGTTGTTTACATATATGCTCGTTGTTTACATATAACATTACTAGCTTTTGCCCGCGGCTCTGCCCGCGTGGATGTCGGTTATCGCGACGAAACATAGCCTATGTCCTTCCTCAAGGTCTAATCTACCTCTATACCAAATTTCATTAAAATAGATTCAGTGTTTTAAGCGTTAAAGCGTAACATACATATAGACAGACAGACAGAGTTGCTTTCACATTTCTAATATTGGTATGGATAAGAAAAAGTGCGACCGTAAGTCCTTTGAGTCGACAAAGGACTTAAGGTCGCACTACTTCTGACAGTAAAGAACTGTTCTTCATCTGACAGTAAATTCTCAACCTACAAAATGGGCCTGTTTAACGGTATTAATGGTATATTAACGGTATTAACCAATAAACATAGTTGGTTAAATATGTACTATCAATATAATATGGATTGAAATCCACATTTCAGTCTAATTCAGAATTAGATAAATATATGATAGATATAGATAAATAGATAGGTACTAGTATGCTGTTTTATAAATAAATAAATAAAGCCTGCGGTAGCCTAGTGGTATGGGTAATGGATTGCTGAGATGAGGTCTCGGGTTCGATCCTAGGTTTACCATGGCACACACCAATGACTTTTCGATGCTTTTCGAAGTTATGTGTGTATTTATCGCAGGTTTATAAGTGCCCGGTTAATGGCAATAGGCTCGCCACCTATTACATTGGGACCTAAACATAAACTGGCAAAATGAGGGTGCTAGCACCTCTGCCTACCCCTTCGGGGAATACAGGCGTGAGTTTATGTTATGTTATGTTTTATAAACTGTAACTACGACATGCAGGAATATGGCCTCTTTCAAAAATGGCGTAAATACTACATATTATAAAAAAATCGATTCACAATAATAATACGTCAATGTTATTAATTTAAATGAAGTACATTGTTATTTATTTTAATAATATTATTATTGTTACTAATTAATTTATAGAACGCTTTTTTAGCTAGCGCACTGTCGCGTCTCTGAGTGGTGGAAGAAATGGTTAAATGGTGGTCATCATTTTTTGTTGACATTTTAGAGCGTGAGCAACATATCTATAGTTTATAAAATATCATTGGATATAACATTATTTCATTACAAAATGAGGCAAACTGATGCTGGCAATTTCAGCACAGTTTTTTCTATAAACCTGAAACAAAATCGTTTCACACATAGCCACCCCCGTTTTGCAGCTTTACGTTCAAACACGATTAACCTACTTCCACTTTTAAATTAAACTGACCTGAAAACATTGTAAAAAGTGCAATCTCAGGGGGTCAGGCGGTCCTGTAAAAACATTCAGCTCTTAAATTGTTTAGGTTATTGTGTTACAGTAATGGATGCTCCGGTGAGTAACTGAGGATGAAAATTTGATGGTAATTTTTCCGAATATGAAATGGATGATCAAACAGTAATATTAGTAGATCGATTATACATATAGGTATTATAGAACATAACAAAATGTTTAGGACCCAAGTTAATCTCACCAACTATCTAGAGCAGTTGGAAATTGACAGCCGGATGAGTCTCTGACAAAGGTTCCTTTAGGTTATTGGGCTTTAAAAATAATATGAACCATGATCTCCGAGGTGAGAGCCTTTGATGAAATAGCATCAACACTAAGAACGCGATGAAATAATGGTGGGGCAGTGGGCTGAACAGATTGCGATGAAATTTGACTGCGATAAATATAGGTCTGAGCCAAATTTCATAATGGTTTTTTCTGTCTGGATAAAAAATAGCCTACTAGGTATGAGTTATGATAACAGCATACGTGTTTCAGGACGCCAAAATATCGTATTTATTATTGAAACGATAGTCGTAAGATTAGCAACAACCTATTAAATAATTAACCATTTCATTTATTCCTAACATTTATTTATTACCTGTAAATGTATTAAAAACTTTGAATCTGTCATGCCATGTCATATACGAATTCCAAATTAAAACTCCTATAACGGTAGAATAAGCACCAAATCTTATTGCATCCAATTTTTGGTTTAACAAACAACATTAAAAAGTGAAATGCTTTCACGAAATTGTAATTCCGACGCATCGCAGTTCACAAATACTCGTTACTTAAGTCGTGTTTGTTATTTCGCTTCATGGGGACCGGGATCCGGGTTCGTACCTCGTTTTGAAACGTTTTGTTACTTACGAAGACTGTAATGTTAACATTGTAAAAAAGAAACCTTTTTATTTTTGTCCTAAAGTTGATTACCTCTGTTAGGCGTATGTGTGTCAATAATTTTGAGGATGTTCTTAGGAAAAGCTAGGTCATTAGTATCTGCAAGCGGTGAGTATATTATGGATTATAATAATTACTAGCTTTTACCCGCGGCTCCACCTACGTGGATGTCGGTTATCGCGACCAAACATAGCCAATGTCCTTTCTCAAGGTCTAACCTATCCCTGTACCAAATTTCATCAAAATCAGTTCAGTGGTTTAGGCGTGAAAGCGTAACATACAGACAGACAGACACAGACAGAGTTACTTTCGCATTTATAATATTAGTATGGATGATAGTATAATATTCATAGCGAGTGGAAAGGTACCTAAGCGATTAGGAAATAGGTGATAAATGAAAAAAAACGTAACGAAATATTGATTTTGGTACACTTGCATGCAGAATAAAATAATAAGTTTAGAAATATTTGCCATTTCAATGTCATTAGTAATTTATTAAAAACTAGCTGACCCGGCGAACTTCGTACCGCTAGTTTTTCCGCCCGCGTGGCGTCCGATCCCGTTCCCCTGCACCCTCTACTATATTATACATGTACTAAACATAAACCGGAACAAAATTCGTAGCGTAGTTTTGAAGATATAAGCATACATAGGGACATAGGGAGGCGGAAAGTGACTTTGCTATATACTATGTAGGGAAGTTATTTAATTTATGTTTAAAGTATAACAAATGTAGTTCAGCCATAATATTAAAAAAGAAAATAGAACACGCATACGATTTTGCAGAATAAAATTGTAGGTAATAACAACAGCAACATGTGGCAACTTTGCCACCTTTGCAAAAAAAAAACTTTAAAAGACTATTAAAGTTTACGAGGAGCATTGCCGCGGAGTAAACTTTTAAATAAATTCGTTCGACTGTGTAACCCAACATGAAATACAGTGAACGACAAAGGAGACACCGTTTCAGCCTCATTCCTTCATCTATCAGAGTGACACGCAATCAAACAATACAATAAAACTTCTCTTCCGAAAAATACTTGAAAATAATTTCTCCATTTAAATTCAGCAAGGGGAGAAGCACAAAGCTTCTACGGGTAATAAGCGAAGGTGCTCAGCACAATGTGCGTTCGGAGGTTGTAAAAAATACGAAGCAAGTGCAGAAAGTTGGAAACAAGAGGTGTTTACATCTAAGTCTCGTTTGATTTGTCAAATGGAACTCGGTTTTTAGATTTCTTGGAATGTGTATACAAAATTCGAACCAGAACGTAGCGTTTTTGTATATAATGGAGCCTCTTTAATGTTTTTCGGTAGATTTTAGGTTAAACGTAATAAAAAAATACATATCGTATTCGGGCGTAATGGCAGGACAAATTACGATTAAAAGATCCAATCACTCGAAACTTCGGCCCATAACGTTGCATATACGTTTTATGTTAACACTACAGTAATGTCAACGGCTAAAGTACAGTTTTATCATAAAATAATTGAGTTTTAGCAAAACAATTAAGTAGAAAAGGCTTAAAAAATAAACTTAACAGCTACAGGAAGACTAATAAAACAACAGTGATTAAAAGTTTCTGCAAAAAGCTTGGCTATTTACGTGAATGAAAGTGTTCGCTGTTACGGGACAATGGTAAGTAAAAGTATGTGCACGCAAAAAGGGAAATAAAAACTTTCTAGAAACTGTTGAAAAATCTAGTCAAACTCCATAAATCTTCGCTGTTGAGTAGCAATTTTTAGTTAAACTAATTTAAAATGATGACAAAAGAGGCATAGTTGAATGAGCTATTCGAAGATTTTATAACATTAACATAGTACCTATATACTTACTCACGCCTTTAGATCCCCAAAGAGGAAGGCAGAAGTGTAAGTATTAACATCAATGATCATTTTTCATTTATAGTTTCAAAGTTTCATTTATATATTCTTTTCCTGAACGTCATAACACGGTCTGGAATGATCTATGGAGTGCTAAAAAATATTTAAAACTAGCTTTTGCGCGCGGCCCCGCCCGCGTGGATGTCGTTTATCACGACCAAACATAGCCTATGTCCTTTCTCATGGTCTAATCTACCCCTATACCAAATGTCATGGAAATCGGTTCAGTAGTTTAGGCGTGAAAGCGTAACATACAGACAGACAGAGTTACTTTCGCATTTATAATATTAGTGTATTTTTGAGATAAAAGACTGTTTTTACCTATCATTAGATATTCAACAAACTTTCCCGAACTGTACTGAACATGTGGGTTTAAAAACATACACAAGAAACATGAATTAACTAAATTATGTTACGACTTCACTCGAGTCCATAGATAAAGCTAAGTATATTCTTGAAAGTCTACACGTGTACAGTCTATTGAATCCAATACCAATGAATAAAATAATTCCTTCACACGTCCTTAGATACGATCTGGGGACCTCATTTGTTTCGATGCGAATAGTAGTCGATTCACCCGAATCTTCGGCATTCCCTGAAAGGACTGAAGGGATTTCATTAATGTAAATGGGTTTACTCAGCTAATTAGGAGCAATAAATATCACCAAGACTACCTCGTTCATTCAGTAGTTGCAAATGGGTCTAAAGATTTAGGTTGTATTAACCGTTCATTATGAGAATACCTACTGAATTAAAGATTTTACGTAACTTTAGAATGAATACTAAACTTTAAAATACACTTGGGTCATTTTGAAAACGCTCAGGAAATACAAAACAGAAAATTCGACTTCAATATAATTAGAGCACGTGGAAAGAGATAGGGTTGTTCTCCATCCAATAGTAAACATATAGCGCTTGAAATGTACGTTGTCTGACCCCCTATTATGTCTGACTATATAGTTGTTAAGCGTCGGTAGCTTAGTGGTTAAGGAGTCAGCGTTACGAAAGAAAGGTTCTGGGTTCGAATCCTGGCCATTACACTACCGCCGTGAACCCTCTCCTAGCACAAACAATTTAGCTGAGTTGGAGGGGTTTAAGGGAATATTAGTAATTTCGGTTCTGATAATCTTTTCTCTCTGCCTACCCCTTCAGGGCTTCACAGGTGTGATTATTTGTATGCATGTATTAGAAAGGATTCTAGAGCCTCCATTAGCACATCCAACAGCCATCAAATCAATTGAGAAGAAAACTTGTCCTTTAGATCTTCTAAGAGTACCTTGCTTAACACCAGCTCCAAGTGCAATTCGTTGACCGGCGGCGTATCATAGAATAGAATGAAAAGTTACTATTAAAGTTATCGAGATATTCACAATACATGATGTATATCCCGATAACTCTAATAGTAATGTGAGTAACCATACTTAGTACTTTGACAATTGGGTATTATCCTATAGTATAATAAATTATTATCTAACCGAGCTTATTAAATTAAGAATGGTAAAAGAGCTGTAAAAGTTACGTCAGTTCTTATTTTAAAGTTTCTATTTATTTTTAGTCATCCACCCAAAATTTAATAGTAACTGATTTAACTATTAAATTTTATGACGTCACTAAATCTTTTTCATACAAGTTACCATAAACTCGTAACTTATCGTTTTGACGTTTAGTAAAAAGGAACTATAATAGATAGAATACCCAATTAATAACAGTCTTCACCGTATGTCAGTCTCATACATAAATTCTATTCTACAAACGTAAATATTGCCACTTCTTGTCTAGAGAGGCAGAATTAGTGTTGTATAAGGCTAAGCCTTAAAGGCTTTTAAGGCTTTAAGGTTTTAGCTTTAAAAACTTTAAAGCTTCAAGGCTATTAGCCATGAAAGCTTTAAAGGCTTTAAGGTTTTAGCTTTACAAGCTTTAAGGCTTCAAGGCTTCAGCCATGAAGGCTTTAAGGTTTTAGCTTTAAAGCTTCGTTAAGCCTTTAAACTTCACGGCTTCCAAGCATAAACTTTGATTGCTTCTAAGATCTTAAAATAAAAACCAAAGTCTTAACATCCACTACTCGCTACCGAATAGAAAAAATTGAAAGAAGGAAATAAAACAAAGTTTTATAAGAAATAAAACAAAGTTTTATATGAGCTACATATGGCTCCCTGAGCTTGACGTCGCCTCGCCTCGCCCTGTCCTGATCCTGGGAGATTTCAATGCTTGGTTGCAGGCTTGGGGCTCCCGGGAAACCAGAGACAGGGGGAGGATACTTCAGGATTGGGTCGCTACACGTCGCCGCCCAGACGATGCGGCAGCCCGAGAAACGGAGCTCTATAATGGGTACAAGGGGGCCAAGAGGGCCCTCCAGACGGCCAAAAAGGTAGGCCGCGAGGAGCTGATGGAGCGGAACCTGTGGGGCGCCCGTACCTTATGGTGAGGGGCAAATTACGCCCCAAGGTGCCCCCACTGACCCAGAGTCTCCAGCCGGAGCGGCTGGAGGGGGTTCTGGACTCCTTGTTCCCATCAAGAGCGGAGGAACACATTCGTCCGCGCATGGCTCCGTCTCAGTCGCCCAGCGCGGAAGGCAGCGAGAGCGACGTGCCCGTAGTCACGGAGGGTGAGCTAGGGGCGGCTGTACTGCGGCTTAAATCCCGTAGAAACACCGCCCCTGGACCCGACGGCATTCCAGGCCGAGCATGGGTCCTGGCTCTCGAAGAACTTGGGCCTCGACTTATAGGGCTCTTTAGCGCATGCCTCGAAAAAGGCCAGTTCCCCAAGGTCTGGAAGACAGGGAAACTGGTCTTAATCCGAAAGGCGGGGCGGCCGGCAAATTCCCCATCAGGGTACCGGCCGAACGTGTTGCTCGACGAGGTGTGCAAGCTTTTTGAGCGCATTATTGCACAACGCCTCGTCAAGCATCTCATACGCGTGGGGCCTGATCTGTCGGATAGTCAGTTTGGCTTCCGTCAGGGGCGCTCCACCGTAGACGCGATCATGTGCATTAGAGGCCTGACGGAGGAAGCAGTCTCACAGGGTGAGGTGGTGGTGGCGGTGTCTCTTGACATCGCCAACGCCTTCAACACCCTGCCCTGGAGTTGCATTAGGGAGGCGCTTATCTACCATGGAGTGCCTCCCTACCTCCGTCGAATTGTCGGGGCCTATCTCTCCGAGAGGACCATTACTTACCCGAGTTGGCTAGGGCCGGGTAGGCGGGATGTGTCGTGCGGTGTTCCACAGGGATCGGTATTAGGGCCACTCCTGTGGAACATCGGCTACGATTGGGTGCTGCGTGGTCCGTTGCTCAGAGGGGTCACCGTAACGTGTTAGGCCGATGACGCCCTCGTTACGGCGCGGGGAGCAACGCACCGAGACGCAGCACTAAAGGCCACGGCAGGGGTTGCTCAAATCGTGGGTCGGATACGGTGGTTGGGTCTCGAGGTCACCCTTCACAAGTCCGAGGCTCTGTGCTTCCACGGACCTCGGATGGGGCCACCTGCGGGATCCAGCCTACAGGTAGGGGGCGTCAGCATCGGCATCGAGCCCTCGATGAAGTATCTGGGGCTCGTACTCGATGGCCGGTGGAACTTAGGACATCACTTCCGAACTTTGGTCCCAAAACTGACGGGGGCGTCAGCCGCACTCGCGCGGCTGATGCCCAATAGCAGGGGACCCAACGCCCCCTGCAGGAGACTGTACCTATGGATCGTGCGAAGTATGGCCCTATACGGGGCCCCCGTATGGGCAGAGAACCTGACGGCCATTAATGTGGCTAGATTGCTGAGCCCACATAGGGCGATGCCGCCCCCCCGCCCCCCCTAAGAAGCGGGATAACACCCAAAAACCCCGCCATAGACGCGGGATAGCAACCTAACCACCCGCAATTGTAGCCGTAGGTCTGATGGGAGTCCTGGGACATCCTTACGAGGGCTTACCCGGGGCTCCCATCTATAGGCTTCTGGGTGCTACCGCGGGGGTTTTTAGTCGGTAGGAGTCCGGCATAACATCAATGAAGGATTTTCCCCCACGGTTGAAAAAAAAACCCTACATCACCTACATTCAGAATTCCGAATGAGGAAGGTTGAATGACAAAAATCTGTGCTTAACAAAAAAGTCATCCATTTGTTTTCGTGGTTTTTCAATGTTCAAATTTATAATGTATTCGATCGATATTTACGTACTTACTATTTATTGAAATAGTATAAAAATTTTACGCTTCTGTTTAAAAATATTAAAGTTGTCTAAAGATATTCTGTTGTATACATTATATTATGTGCTCAGTACAATTATATTATATTGTGTTCGTGTATGAGCTAGTTTGGGAGCCTTTAAAGCTAGAAGCCTTTAAGCCTTTAAAGCTGCAAGCCTTAAAAGTTTCTAAAGCTGCAAGCTTTAAAAGTTTTAAAGCTTTAAGCCTGCAAGCCTTAAACCTTTAAGGCTTAAGCCTTTAAAGCTAAGGTTCAAGGCTCAGGACTCGAGGCTCGAGGCTCAAGGCTTTAATTTACAACACTAGGCAGAATACAAAGTTGGTGATCAAGGCCACAGAGTTTTTAGTCTAGCTCGTAATATCAGACAGAAACTGCGCGCAGATGTGAGCCATCATTACGATCATAACGTTTATTGAACTCATCATCGCAGATATTACTGTAATCGTTTTAGAGGTATGCTTCGCTTGGTACCGCTGAATACGGATTTGCTGAAATGGGAACAATAAAATTATATGATGTACAATATAAGTGGTAGGCGGAAAAAAGTGGAGGAATCGATTTTAATAACATTGTAATTTGTCCAATATAAACAGGTACTAGTTGTAATGTTAACTCCTTATAGGTATTGGTCGTTTATTACTACTGAGTCGACCTTTTGTAGGAGAGCATGCCTCATTCTCTCTTAAAAGACTCTTACGTGTTGATGTTATACCACGAATCTTTTTCGTGCGGTTTGCCCCAAGTATACCACCCCCTTCGGCAATCGGGGGTAGATAACTATATGTCAGACTCGGACCGATTACCGGTTTCGGACCACGCAGCGTGCAATGGCCAGCAGGGCCATTAGGGGGTACCGCACGATATCCTTCGAGGCGGCGAGTCTCCTTGCCGGATTCCTACCGTGGAACCTGGATGCGAGAGCCCTTTCGATGCTATATCGGTATCGTAAGGAGGCGCGGGAGCAGGGACGGGAACCCGAGCCCGAAGAAATTCGGGCCGTGAGGTCTCAGCTCCACAGGGACATGGTAGCGGAATGGGAGCTACGACTTGGGCGACCAAGCGCAGGGCACGCCGTAATAGCGGCGGTAAGACCCATCATGGAGGAGTGGCTAGAGAGGCCACACGGCAGCCTCTCGTACCGGCTGACGCAGGTGATTACCGGACACGGGTGTTTCGGGAGTTACCTGTGTCGGATCCGGAAGGAGCCAACGTCCGAGTGCCATCACTGTGATGCGAGTGAGGACACGGAGCTGCACACGCTGACCGAGTGCCCGGCGTGGGACACGCCGAGGCGAGTCCTAGTGGCGGCTCTAGGGGTGGGAGTCCTCACACTCGTCACATTGCTCACAGCGATGGTACGATGCGCAAACGCTTGGGGTGCGGCCGCCTCCTTCTGCGAGCAAGTAATGCTCGAGAAGGAGGCGGCCGGTCGGGTCCGGACCAGACTCCGGGCCCGGGAAGCCCGTGCAGAGCGAAGGCGAATCGGACGTCGGAGGTCGCAGAACGACCTCCGCCCTCCATGAGCGCTGGCCTGGGGGTGACCGGTGGAGCCGCCTGTCACCCTAGCAGAAGCAGGCCGCGGCGGCGGTGCAAAGTGCGCCTCCCCGTAACCGGGGCTAGATGGGGACATTTTGGTCCCCACAACCCGAAGGGGGCCATCTCGAAAGAGATGGTCCTGGGTCTGCCGGGGTGCGAGAGATATGCTTTTGGCAATCTCACCTCCGGCAGCCAAGGACCCAAGACGGCGTGCGTTTTAGTCGGTTCGAGTCCGACATAACCGCCTCCACCGGCTCCGTGGGGGTGGTATCCGTGGGGATTTTTCGCACGATAAAAAAAAAAAAAAAAAAACCGTTTTCGGACCAGACATCACTATATCTAGAGACCTGAGTATAGTTACGTGACCATTACCTACACTTAAATTCCTTTCAAACACATTCATACAGTACATTCTCAGTTTATTTAATTTATGTATTATACAGTACTAAACGGAACAAGTCCCAGGCGATAGATACCACGCTGGTATATTTCTGCGATGAGGGTGATAATCGTCTACGTATGTAGATCAGCCGGGTCGCTCTGAATACATACTACGTACTTTATTACCTTTTTAAATTGTTCTAATTTTAAAACACATTCTCAAATGTACCTACTGAAATTAATTTATAAGAACTTACTTTTAATTTAATAAGCGTTTTTCATTCGTTTGTAATCACAGATACCTATAAATATAGCCTATCTAATGTTAAGAGGTTATGTTATTGATTGCAGTCAAAGGTCATTTGGACGTTGTGACCTGCAAAAGGGATGAAAAATACAACAATTCCTGTATCTAAGCTAAAGACAGTATGATTGCAACTGATGTTTAAAAAAAATCAACTACATATATGACAAAGAATTTCACAACACAAAAATGAGCTATCCTAAATTTAGTATTCTCCTCTGTGGCGTGGCGGTAGTGCACGCGGCTGCCACGCAAGAGGTGCGGGTTCGATTCCCGCTCAGTGCAAATATTTGTATGCATAAATATGGCTATTTGCATTGGTCTGGGTGTTTCTATGTATAATATGTATGTATTTACAAAAAAAAGTAATTAAGTATGTTTATCCGCATTCTAGATTCCATAACACAAGCTTTAAAAGCTTAACATGGGTCTAGATAGCGTTGTGTAAAATGTTGTGAATATTTATTTATTATTTATTTACTGCATTCCTTAAATAACCCTTAGTCGGTATAGTCTAACTATAGAACTTTTATATCTCTAATTGGTTGTGGAGGTTTGCGGCAGTCGCTTCAAGGAACACAATACATGTCAATCGCATCACAGTTTTTATACACATAAAGCTGACCTAAACTGAGTTGAAAAGGCTCAAAGAGTGATGACTGCATCAGTGCCTATGGAAGTATCTATGTATCATTATACGATACACGATATAGACGTAATAAAAAAAAATATAAATTAAATTACGAAATATCAAATTTCCCTCATGTTTACTAAAAATGAAGGCTCAACATATTAAAACACTTACGAGATGTCAATCAATCATCATCAGTAGAACAATAGCAGGTTTACAATGCTTGCGTAACATAATAGCTACTTCGTAAACAAGCCGTTGAGTTTATTATAAATTTATTAAAGTAACTTTTCCATTACTGCCTTTGTGGTGCGCACTTCCTAGACTTTGAGTTTACTTTGTCTGCAAGTCTTAAGTTTTTATAAGACAGCTTCTTCACTCATGATGCTCTAATACCTAAAGTATCTTGCAGTGGAAAAGTTGAAAGGAAACAACAGTGTTGTTACAACATTTATAAATGAAATGAAGAAAGTTGAGCCGAATTTAACAGAAAAGGTTAGTTTGGTAAAACTTTGTCGATTGTGAAATTGAGTAGCATTCTCTCAATGATTATTCCGTCCATCATATTATTGTATTTTAGACAGATGATAGTAGTGATTGCATGAAAATTTAAAATATCGACAAAGTTAAAAACTTCGATAAAAAAAAATCGATTTATGAAAATATTATGATAAATGTTATAAATGATTTCATGTGGAACTATAATCTATAATCTTTCTATACATAATACTAAAGTAGTACTTAGATATTTCGTGTCTGTACAGTTTACAATTGTAATAGAAAACGATTGTTGGCCATAACGCATACGCTAATCTCCAAAACAAAACAACTGACTTCTAGAAGAATATTCCAACATGCTGATTTCCTGGTATTTATTGAAGAGTTACGTGGCCTGTCTCTGAAATCCATCATCAGATCTTTATGCAATTTAAATGGGACCATTTTGGAATAAACCTCTTTCATACAAAAAAAGAATTTTGACAATCCGTCTACAAATGACGGAGTTACAAAAAACATTTTTCCGTAAAAATCATACAAATATAAATAATTATAAACATCTGAATTCTTGTTTAGAAATCGGTTAAAAATCGCCAGCTATGTAATATTTAAAAAAATATATTTTCTGTAGTCGATATCGATTGTGACATTTTCAAGTTATTATAATATAAACACAGTCGATAGACTTACTATATCCCTAAAATTGCTTTCTGGCTGACGTGACGATGTCAATGGAAAATGACGTATTGGCGCCTAATTTTTGTTAAGATTTTCAGGTGTTGACGCTAGAACAAAGTTATACCGACCACTGTCAGTGATCTGTCTAAAATACAATAATATAATGGACAGAGTATAGTCATCAGTTTACGCGAATATTAGTCGTTTCTGAACTTTCAGATATTTTAAAGTTAAAAAGCAATTGAAACTAAATGTCCAAGTTGAGTCGTAACTT
The DNA here is from genome assembly GCA_914829495.1 of Eilema sororculum. Lineage (NCBI taxonomy): Eukaryota > Metazoa > Arthropoda > Insecta > Lepidoptera > Erebidae > Eilema > Eilema sororculum. The sequence goes on from OU618538.1 coordinate 16,749,291, forward strand.
CTAGGTATAATTTTGCCCTCCCTGCTATAATTTTGGGAGTAGCCCAAAGCTTAGGCTACAAATAGAGATATTAAAGTGATAAGAATGTTTCTAAGTGACACAACGCTGCGAGTGTCAATTTCATATTGTGCAATATTAGGATTTCATTGCATATTTCTGTGAGTATACAGATTAAGGACGTGACAAAAAAGTACCACACTCCAATAGCTAATAAAATAGTATACCAGACTAACCAAGCTTTATCAAGCAAGAGATAATAAACAGAGGTGTATGTAATTGTTGAGGCATTGCCAAAATATATAATCTGGTCTTTTCGACGTCTAGACGCTTTTATTACCTTGAAATGAACAACAGTATCTTAGCTTGATGATCTGGATTAGGCTAAGGTTGGTAATTGTACGAGTCCAGATGGCACAGTAGTTTCATTGGCGGTCTTTGCGAGTGAGTAGAGTGTGGAGCCTTCAATATGTCAGTGACTTTTTAGAGTATATTTAATTCACCAAGTCGTGATTACTAAATTTTTAAGTTGCATTGTTACCAACCCAGATACGGATCTTGGTTTCTGAAATAAATGATTTGAATTTGATTATATATGACACTGTTAGTTTGAAACCTGTAGAGGGGGTTCAAACGATAGTCACTTCAATATAAGCCGTATACATTGAACTTAAAGAAGAAATTAGGAGCAAGGTGAAGTCTGAGATGAAAGCCTCGTAGGTACCGAGAATTATAATTGTGCTATCGATGAAGATGGTTCTTGAGATTATGAGTATGAAACTATTGATGTGAAGACACAAATACAAGTAATTTGACTTAAGAGAGATAGCGAGAATAGAAGAATATAGTGCCTATAAAGTAAAGCCAACGAAGCGAGAGAAAAAAGGTAAACAAAGTTTCAGCAGCTCCAAACATTTTTATTTGAAAATTCAAGCGCTTTTCAGACAGGAATCAAATTGCTCATAAGATGGTGAATCTGACAGTTTAGAACCGCTGTGCTGACAGCTTTCAAATGCTATGAAACACGCAACGACAGCTGTCGCTCGGTCTTTGTCGTGTACGTGTGACATGTGCGACAAGGATAGAGAAAATAATCGCTAGTTATCGCAACGTAACTCAGTAATGGTACCTTTTTTCTCTTGTCTCGTTGGCTTTACTTTAGATATTATTATAAAACACAGTACCTACTCAAGTTTTTAATTAGAAAAATTACAAGTGCACCTAGGAAAAATCCTTTACTACTCTGTTGCTCATTTTGCGATGTACCGCCTACTCCATGTTTGCGTTCAATTTGTGTGGGATGAGTCTTACGTCGACGGGAAATTTGTTTTTAATTTAAAATTTGTGAGTTAGGTATCACATTATGAGCTCGCAATTTACCCGGGCTCCAGATTCATGATTTTAATATTCACCCAAAATATTAAAATACGCTCTTCAATTTCCTAACTTGCATCGACAAACTGTAGGATGGTAAATATCTGAGTTATTTGAAATATCTAAAAACTATTTTTAGAAATTTATATCACAGAATAGCTGTAACCTGTATTGCATAAGTACCTATAGCTAAAGGAATCAAATGAAATTATTGAAAGACTCTATTCAGATATTAACTAACTAGCTTTTACTCACGGCTCCGCTCGCGTGGATGTCGGCTATAAATTAAACATAGTCTATGTGTTAATCCAGGGTGTCGTTAACTCCATACTAAATTTTATGAAAATCTCTCCAGTCGTTTATACGTGAAAGAGTAACAAACATCCATCCATCCATACTTACAAACTTTGGGGTTGTAATATTAGTAGAATGGCTAAAGGAATCGGATAAAACTATTGAAAGGCTCTATCCAGTTAATTACTAGTTTAAAACAAGATTGTATGTTTATGAAATGAAGTCAATCATACGCTTTATGATCCTTATTCATAATGAATGTTTTTACTTTTCCATAATTTATGAAACACAATACACAAGCGAAGATATTATGTTCTTACAAAAGATACCTATTTAATTGACGTCCCAAAATAATTTGACATTACCAGCCCCACAGGGAAAGTTGCGGGGAATTCCAATTTTAAATTAGAAGAAATAAATCCACCCACGAGACTATTCTAAATTCAAAAATAATTTCTAAAAATCCGCAAGCCAGACGGCTTATATCTGGGTACTACAGGTTTGATATCTCAGTACACAGTCCTTGCCCCTAGGGAAGCTGTCACAATTACACGGCAACTAGAAATGGAATAGAAAAGCCGATTATATAGGAATCAATGGTTTCACCCCTGGCCGAACGTCTGCTTGTTGCAATACACGATAGAATTAATAATGTACCTGCCTATTTGTATCAAGTGCATAAGTACGATAATCTGACAGGTTAGTTATTAGTTTGAAGCTTGATATTAAATTGCAATTATTTGTGTACTTGACTTGCGTTTGACATTGAACAAAAGGTAGAAAAAAAACTTGAGCTTTTTGTGTTTTTGTTTTTCGGTTCTACGTTTACTAGGGAGCGACTTGTTAAAACTGCTTTCACAACGAATTTAAGTTGTCACTCTCTCAAATGGAGTTGTCCCAGTTTAGGCTTGAAACTTTCATTTAAAAGACGATTGTAAAAAACGTTTTACTGTAATGTTTTAAGTTTCTACGTAAATTCAGAGGAATGGATTTTTTCTACTGGTGTTTTGACACCTTTGAGAATGCCGTAAGGCGAAACCGGTCAAGTTCAATATGTGTAACAATAAATTCCACCAAGTGCCATCAATCAACAGTATAAAAGAACGAAGTTGAAATAATTTGAATTTTTTGGTGCTATAAGTTCAACTGGTTGAACTTAAAGTTGAACTTAGTGGTATAGAGCAAATAGTATTCTGATAACTATAATAGTTTTTACTTTTTTCTATTTGATGCATTTGCAGTTACATTTGCAAGAGTACTCAAAATAATAATTCAGCCGTAGTTACGTTTCGGAACGTTTACAAAAAGAGTGATGAATTTCGCAGAGATTCAACTTTAACATTCACATAAAACATGGCATTATTTATCCAAAAAGAAAAAGACAAAATCATCAATATTGTCGCCAAAAAATTTGATAAATCTGACACCATCCTCAGTTTTCTGAAATCAGTTACAAAGAAAATCATCTTTTGTTTTCCTTAAAGAAAAAAAATGAAGCTCGTAGTTAACCAACCCCTCTTCCAAACACCTACAAAAATTCAAAGCCATTTTAGATATAGGCGCTGAAACGCCATTTTTCATGGTCTCTCGTCTCTAGTGCATATTGAATCTGAAATAAACCGCCGGAGAAGGGGCGGGTGACAATGCCGGGAGTGACAGCCTCCGAAGGTTCCTACAACGTACCTTTTTATTATTTACATCGCATTTTCATAGAGTGTTTGCTTTGAGTCTTACTTTGATTTGAAAAAGTGGTTGGTTTGTGATCTGAATACCTGAGGGGTGTACGCGCTGTGGAATAGTTCTGTGGACTTAGTTGGTGTTTGCTCTCAAAGATTAGTTTGTTGGTGTACAGTATACTGCTGTTGGTTTACTTGGAGTTTTATCTCAGTGTGCACTCTTTTTAAGTGAGAACACTTGTTATGAACGCTATTTCAATGGTTTTATTTTTTACTAGTTGTGACCGTGATCCTAATTTTCTAATTTAAAAATAAATCTGAGTTTTGGCTTATAACATGATTTACTTACAGCAAAAATGCCGTCAATTTCAGCCCGAAAGAGACATTTTTTTTTAAATAATCTTTGCTACGAAAAACATCGACCTTTCCCTTACAGGGGAAACGCTCTTCCAACTGAGCTATTGAGCCACACCTGAATCATTTCAAATTTTTCTTCTCTTTAAGGGTGACGATGGTGCCATCTACCAACATTCTTACGAACTGTTGGTGCTGTTAGAAACAATGAATGATTTTTCAAACATTTTTAAACATTGAATTTCGTTGACTCCGCCCAAATATTTGAATGATTTTTTATAGCATTTATTATGCTAACTTTTAAGTTCGAAAAACATCGGAAAAACTAATATGCTCAAGTGAGACTTGAACTCACGACCTTTGTTTGAAATTAATGTACCTAAAACACCAATACATGTTTTGATTTAGTGCCTAAATGAAAAGTTATGGTACGATTATCAGGAGAAAAGGAGAAAAATTAAAAAGCAAGTAAAACATCGCTAGTTATACCTATTAGCTACACCATACTGGCAGCGTAATACTTCAGCGTTACGTGATTCACCCCGCAGCATTTTTTTATTTAATTGAATTTAAACTGAGTTAGTCAAGGGAAATGAAAGGATTTATCATTTAAAAGTTAATTGCGTAATTTTAAAGAAATTGAAGGGTCTGAAAAGGGTCACCCTTGCTATCTGTTTTCCATCCAACGATATATTTAAAGCTCAATAATACCCAGTTGACGCCAATTAGCTAGCATTCTAAAACTTTTTCATTCAAAGGTACTTTTTTTTTGTATAGTAGGTACCCGTATAAAAAGGTATAGTAATAATATCACAAAACTATAACTCACCCATAAACTACTAACTGACAATAGAAACCACGCCATCTAGTAACTAAATCAACTCGTAATCATTAAACCAGCTCATAATGAGCAATCAGATGAAAGCTCAGTGAACACGAACACATTGAACGAATTAAGTCGCATTAGGACAAGCGCGTGAAATCATGCAGTTATTTATTACCGCCAGGGAGAATTATAAGTGAAGTACTGCGAACATGTTAAATTCCAAATGAATAGGCCTCCGTAAGAGAGCATTTACTCAACTTCGTACAGAGGAAACGCGCTCCAACGCTCGCAATTATTGTCAAAGAGTAATAATTTATTAATGTTGTGAAAGAGTTTTATGGAATTAACTTTTATTTGAGTTTTATTTTCGAATTATTATGTAAGTTTTTGTTTTTGGAAGCCTACGAAGAACTTTCTTGATAATGTCAACCTCATTTGTTAGCTGGTACAACTGTTCATTGACGGACGAGACTATGGACCAGACTGTCTTTTCGGTATTGGGACCTTCTATAAACAAAATCGAAAGGAGGAAGAGTAAACGGAGTCCAGGCCACAAGGTGAACTCTTTGGATGCAACTGAGATCACGTCTAAGATGATGATTTTGCATTCACTTATTATTCCCACCCGTCCCCTCTGGGTAACGTGTGGTTAACACCTCTGGAGTGGTCACCGCAAAGCATGGCCATAATATTGTCATAATTAAATGTCTCCAAGTTTTGCAATATGTTTGTGTACACATATTGACAACTCTTGTACTTTTCCATAGCCTTTGGTTTACATTTAGCAAGGGTTTTGGATATACTGTGGAAAAAGTACAAGTGTTCTCAATATGTGTTACGATGAATTCCACCAAGTGTCATCAATCAACAGTATAAATAGTAGATAGTACATTCTTTAGTATCACATTTGTACTGCTATGTGTACCATCATAATATGTACACTATACTATTCATAAAACAGATGTCACTTCTGTATAATATTCTACTCTACTCGTGAAAATAACTCAACACAAGGCTCTCAGGGCGCTGTTCATTTGTCACTGGAATCACAAAAAGCTTGTGGTTGGCATTACTGCGCCACTGTCGCCAACATAATGAGTTTAATTTCATCGGCTTTAAGCGTTATTCATTTCATTCATTCATTTAATGTTTCGCAGCAATAAATTAATTCAGTAGAACTTCGGTTTAGGAGTTGGTGAAGTTACTATTGTACGTGATACCTTTTGTATATAAGTTTTCGGGAACCAAGATTCACGTTTAACATGAAATTATTGGGAATTAACTTCGTTTTCTAAAGACTTCAGTAATCTATTTAACGTAGACTCAATTCTTGCAGATCTTACTGCGTTATTTTGGAAAATAAAATAAAACAAAATATTAAAAATTTATAGCTTGTCTTCGCACAACTGACATACAACATTTCGCGATGAGAAATGGTTGCCAGATCTCAACCGTAACCGTGCTGTACTCGTTTAGAATTTTCTATAAGTTACAAATTCATACAACTGGCAATAATTACCTAGATAAAATCAGTCATTCCTTAAATTACTTTGGTGGTAAACTACAATACGATCCTCTTGATGAATTGCAATTAGTGTAATCTATGGGCACTTTTAATAACAGCAGTATCAAAAATTTTTAATACGTTATGAAGTTGTGAAGAAACACTATTCATGATTTAGTACGTTCGAGTTCAACATACCATGATGTCATGGTAGCCCCGATGAAGTAAATCCTGAAGGAGTATCCACAACTGAAAAAGCGGTATCAGTGTTTTTATAAGTATACAAACAATATATAACACTGTTGATGCTATATTTTCGTTTTCTTTTCCTACCATAAATATATTCGCTTACACAAAAACGAGGTTATCTTTTTACTTATTAATAAAGTCTCTCGTCTATTAATAACGAAGTACCTCTTATGTCTGTCTCATAACGTTCGGTAAGCTAATAAATAATTAGCTTTTTAATATAATTACGCGATATTATCCTCTTTGTGCTATCAGAATTGAATGGGAACGAAAATCGGTGAGCCCGCGGGACTTTTGCCCCCTCGAAATTATCTGTTTCCGATTAGATGTTGGAATAAATTTTATTGCAGCCAGATCTAAGACAAAAGGGCGCATTCGAGAAACTTTAAGAGATTAATTCTCTCGATAAAATTTCACGCTCGAGATCCTGTAACTAGGTAGAGTGGGGCAAAGCGACGACCGATACCGTTTGCTTCTGTAGAGTTATGATGCTATAGAGGAGATTGATTTGATTTTTTTGTTGGGTAACCTTGTCATTTTTTAGATAGGTGGCAGAGCTGAAATTTTATGACTTGGGAAGTACCACGCTCTCAGAATATCATCGTTTAATTAGCAGTGAAGCAAGGAATGAAAAAGAGAGAAAGTTTACTAACACTTTTTAAATTTATAACACGGGATCATAGAAAAGTAGCATGAAATAATTTGTATATATTTGGACGTTTTTATTCAATTACTTTCTAACGACTGAACAGATGTGGCTGAAATGTAGTATATTATACTCTGGAATAATATATTTAATTCATCCTGGGAATAGATTCTCATGGGTTGCTGGACCGGTATCAAAATTCCACACGGGCAAAGCCGCATGTAACAGTTATTACACCAATAAGTATTCATAGTCGTAAATACTTAATACATAACATTTTACTATCAAGAATCACAACTGTACAAATGCCCACTCTATACTTTAATTTGACTCAGCGGACAGGACCGTGTCCCGGAGTCCCGCGGGACTCGCGGGAGGCCGCCTTTTATGGCCTCGGCGTAGGCCAACATAGCTTTAATGTCCGCTAAGGAACATTTTATCTTTTTTAGTTTGTCTCTGAACGAAAAGGGTTCATTTACTCTGTGACACAGTCCTGATGACTGGATAAGAAAATCCCATTTCAGTTTTATCAAGTATTTTCCGTTCCACCGGAGTAAAGGTTGAAGGACCACAAGTTATTTAGTAATATCAGTAATATTATTCGGATTTGAAAGCAAGAAATTTGATTTGGTAATTCATGAAAATGGATGGATGTTGTCTTATTGTAAGATTTTTTTACTATATTATAATATCCTACTTATTTTATGAGTGTGGATCGTTGACACCTGTTTTAGATTGAATTTTTGCTAGTGTAAGTGTTAATGGACTCAAACCAATGTATTGCTTTTGTGTGGTTCAAATCCATGTACTATTTGTGTCAAAACAATAGTTATGGTTTTTATTTAATTATTATAAATGTCAAACTAGTACATATTACATATGTTTGAATACCTATATCGGAGGAATACCTCCGTTATAAATCAATACTACTACACGGAATACCGTGAAGCACACCCAGACGAAGCACACGTAAAGTATTCCACTTAGCACACCCATAGGTGGGCGTCAAATAATTTTTTGAAATAATTCATTTCCTATTCCACGAAGCACACCTACGAATATCACTCGCATAGTGCGGAGACTAAGGAATTATTTCATTCACGCTCTGACGGCTGAAAGGATCTGGTTGAAATTTCTTAGATATTTTTGTTATTAAGGCTTCGACATCACTGAAATCGACCTGTAAAATAAAACTACTCAAATGACAATCCAAACCCTCAAGCTAAAAGATTTTCATCTGCACCCCCCATTCACACGAGTAGGTACATCGCTATTACATTTCATGTGACGTCTACAAACAAAATAAAATCATGATACACCAACTGGTTGTGTCCTTTATCGTCGAGGGGATGACCAGCCATAGGGGGCTGGCGCCACACAGTTGGAATCGACATTATACACAGCGAAATTGATATCAATAACGCAAATAAAGTATTATATTGAAATAATAACTGATTATTATTTCCACGGTAATGATGGGATATGTATTTGTATGTGTGTACGGGTGAATAGAAAAGTGTTAAGAATATAAATATTAAGGAAGAGACACTGTAAAACATAGGTTATTTAGCTTACATGGCTTATGGATGACAACTAGAAAGTTTGAATGAATTTTACAGCATTAAGTATGCTAACTATACAAATCGAATACATAAGGAAAAATAAATCTTCTCGGGTGGGATTCGAACCGGCAGTCTTTCCCTTACAGGGAATGCCTTGATCAATTCGGTTACCGAGACACGCCCGATGTGATTCAAATTTCCCTTCTATTTATCCGTTCTTATGGCGACGCTGAAGTCATCTACCGATCTTCTTACGAACTATCGTTATCAATGAATGATGTTACAATCATTTTTAAACATTGATTTTTGATAACTCCGCCTAAATACTTGAATGAATTTTACAGCATTACGTATGCTAACTACACAAATCGAATATATAGGGAAAAATAAATCTTCTCGGGCGGGACTCGAACCCGCAGTCTTTCCCTTACAGGGGGAATGCCTTGACCAATTCGGCTACCGAGACATGCCCGATGTAATTCAAACTAGAAAGTTTAAGAAAAAATTCTTCATTATCTCACATTTCCATATTTTGGTTAGTTAAGTTAATTTGGTTGTTTGTATTTCATATTGTTTTCAAAGTATTGTGAAATCTGCTTACCCATACTAATAATTATACTGTGCTAATAATTATCTAAAGAGATGTTCTAACCCCCTTCATATTGAAAATAAACTTTTTTTACGTGCGAAAAATCCCCGCGGTTACCCCCCTGAACTGGTGGGGGAGGTTATGTCGGACTCAAAGCGACTAAAACTCACGCCGTCTGTGGGGTGAAAGAGCAAAGCCGAAGGTGAGGTAGTTGGAGATATTACCTCGCTATTGAAAATAGACTCGTGCATAGATCGTAGTTAATCTTTAATCGTAAATTGTAACACTTTTCATCGTAACTATACATAATAAATAAATCCATCTCAATTTCTCAATCCAAGTCATTACAGTTTATTTACGCATTTATAAGATTCCGATATAAATATGAAATTGAGTAGGTACCTACTATAAAAATCTTATGCTTTTTCTGGTCGTAATTTGGAGCTCGAGATGCATTCTCTTACTTCTTCTTTTTTTAAAGTTAGGGTTTAACAGGAATATTTACCACCAGAACCTTTAACCTGAGAAAAAATAATTGCGAGTCTCGTCCCGTAAATAACAGGGGGTATCAGGCTGTAGGTGATTTTGGACCGGGCCCTAAAATTCTTATCAGGGCCCAATTACATAAGAGTTATATAATTTTATGTATGTGAAGTCCACCAAGTAGCAACTTTGTTGACTTTACATACCTACATAAAATAAAACTAAAACCCGACTACCGAAAAATCACACTCTAAAATGTAACAAACAAGAAAATATCAAGGATAGCCGTGGTCGTATGCCACTTTACCCTAGAATATATTGTTTTGTTAGAGTATGTATGTATACATACATACATACATACATACATACATACATACATACATACATACATACATACATACATACATACATACATACATAGCCTGTTAAAATCATAACCCTTCTTTTGGCTTCGCCGTAGTCGGGTAATTAAGTAACTATTAGGTATGTATCCCGTATCAACGGTTGCAGCTTTACATCCAACTTCATATCATAATGTGCAACCGTATCTCTTTTGTCTACTGTACGTTTAGTGTGTATCAACATGCCTGGGTATCATACTTGCTACTAAATTAATATTCTCCAAATTTAAAGTAACAAAAACACAATCCTAAGTAAATAAGACATACTGACCGCAGCACTATTCTGATGTTACAATTCCAATATTGACATAATAAGTTATCAATTAGTTTTGAAGTTAATGGGTGAAAGTATTTAGGTTGATTGATTTAGTTTGTTTTGCTCGAATTTCTCTGAAACATACAGCAATTACTTTATTGCTTTTCTCATAGAAATGAATCCATACTAATCCATACTAATTTTATAAATGCGAAAGTAACTCTTTCTGTCTGTATGTTACGCTTTCACGTCTAAACCACTGAACGGATTTGGTATAGGGGTAGATTAGACCATGAGAAAGGACATAGGCTATGTTTGGTCGCGATAACCGACATCCACGCGGGCGGAGCCGCGGGCAAAAGCTAGTATAACCATAATTTCAAAATTAGTCAGTTTTAATAGGTATCTAGTCTGAAGTCTAAGCCTGGGGTCAAATGTTCAATTTTCATTCAGTTAAAATAGAATTATTGATTTGCTTATTTTCATTCTAATAAGGTAATATTTATTCAGAGCTTAAATATAAGGTATTTTAAATATTAAATTAAAACTAAGTAAACTAAAATATTTACAAGAATTATTGATTGCATGAATATTATGTATGTTTGCATAAGACTGGGTGTTTCTATAATAATATATAATGTTAATATGCATTCACGAAACCAAGTGTATATGTGAATAATCGTATAGATCTACGTTTATTTGAGTTCTAGAACTTATGGGATCAACGGAAATTATGTCTTCGACTATAAATATTGTCTTTTAAATTTCGCTACTATTACAATTCCACAGTAACTTGCAGTAGGTACCTACCTATATTGTTCGTATTCCTCAGTCCTGAAGCAAACACAGACCTCATAATCCTTTCTTATAGAAAGCTAGACTTCCCATGAACTAATTTAACCAAATTGACAAATAAAACGTCTATCGTCGACGTAGACTGCAATTGTTGTTTTCTTTTTATGTATTCCTGTTTGAAGCAAAGAGCAGACAGCAAAGACCCGTCCTGTAATGAGAAAATGAGAATTGGATTTGCTTTGTCAGCCTTCAGTCGCAACTATGCAAAGGGTAGGATAAAGGAAAGAATAAAAGGTCGTAGAAATAATTATTGGTTTTAATTAATTCGCATGATTGCGTTGGTCTTACGGCATAAGTTAGCGTAATTATTATACACATTTGGGTTCATTGTTTAAGAAAGAAATTAGCAGAAGAATAATGGCCTCAACTGCGTAGAATGCTGCTCCTGATACCACAACCTTCTTTTTAATCCTCTTAGCGTTAATCCCAGTCGCATCCGGAGCTTTCAGCTTGAAGTCTGAGGTCCGTTTTACCAGTCAACTGCTGATTTGGCTAGACTTAGATATTTACTGTAACGCGGCTGCCCTCTGACCTCCACAACCAAAGAGCGATATCAAAGCATTTCAGTTAGACCAGTTGTTGGATTTTGAGGGTTCCACAGATGAATTTTGAGGGTAACGACGGTCATAGATGTTCATATGGCGACGGCTTAGCGTGCTCTTTGAGGCACGACGAGACCAATGCAAATACCCATATTCGTGCATACAAAAATATACACTGAGCGGGGATTGAATCCACACCTCCTGCGTAGCCGACTAGGCGAACAAAAATATTAGAACCAAAATTACTAATATTCCCTCTAACCCCTCCAACTAAGCTAAATTGCTTGTGCTGGGAGTGGGTTCACATCGACAGTGTAAATAATGCCAGAATACGAACCCGGCACCTCTCGATCGTAAGGCCGACTCCTTAACCATTCAGCTACCGACGCTTGAATATCCAGGGTTCGGCAGAATTTCCATTAGGGTTTTTGTTAGAGAATGGAATAGAAAATATAAATAACGCCAATATGGGAATCGAATGTGAGACTTTGCACACAGCAGTTGCTGGACTCAGCAGTCCTATTGAGTCAACTATCAATGTTATTGCAGCTATTTCCCCGCTATTATTTTTGCAGTGCAATTGAATAATTAAATTATTTTCGACAGGTTGGCCTCAGTCTGCGAAACGGATCGTAATTAAAACTAATTACCATAACGTATACATTAACGTTTTGTGAAATACCATCTGGGCCCTATGCAATAAACATTACAAGTCTACAATTATGTAGAAAAGTGACAGATTTGTGAAGTTTTATGACAAGCACTGTTTAATAAAACTCACAATTATGTAAGAATTTTACAAGTAAATGTATCACCTTACAAGTGCTGTATAATAAAAGTTTACATATTTATGTAAAAACGTCTGACAAGTTACATAAAAATGTAAATACTATGTACGTATACTACGTATGTAAAGGTTTCTGAGAGAAGTAGGTGAATGAATTTCGAATTTGCTGGGTTCAAGGCCCTGTTCAAATAATGCTTCAAGCTGTAAATTGGAATTATACTTTACAACTTGCCAGTCTACAAATTTTTGTTCAATAAAAAATACAAATTTCAATTTTACCATGACAGAAAACCTACAAATTTGTGGAATTGTAACATATAACTGTCTAATAATCAATAATTCTTTACCAGTGACAATTTACATATTTGTAGGGAAAATTGTTTTAATGAACGCACACTTTTAATTACAAGTCTACATATTATGTAAATTGTAGAAAAATCTTGACAGGTGACCTCACCCTATGTCAGCATTTTACAATTTTGAATTTCAACTTAAAAAATGAAGTAATTTAATTGTTATATTTATTAGAAACATTCCAATTAATAGCCGTTAAAGTAGAGATTGTAATGAGGACGAATAAACTGGGTTTCCGTAAGTAATTCATCCTTCAAGCAACGGTGAACATTCCGCGAGTTTTTTTTGAACCCTACTCTACCCGAGTATGGTTCAAGAAAATAAACATAGCTCTCTACTGACATTTTTTTACTGGCTCAGCCTCGGTTACGGAAAGCATGCAACTAGTATGTTTTACAAACATAAGAAAGGAAATAAAGAAAATATTCATAGGCACTCAAGTTCATGGGGCCCCATACGCCCACGGAACACCTAAAACTGACAGTCAACAGGATTCTCTGAATCCGTTATACATATATACCCACGGAGTCTGTGTACTCCGTCTCCCTTCCATCGTTTGGTCATATTGGGTTTTATGATGAAAAAGTTATTGTTTTTTTCATATATTCCATTTTTTAACCCCCGACCCAAAAACTAACAGTGTTATAAGTTTGACGTGTCTGTGTGTGTATCTCTCTGTGGCATCGTGTTTCCTAAACGGATGAACCGAATTTGGTTTTTTTTTGTTTAAATGGTGTATTAGACGGGAGTGTTTTTAGCTGTTATAAAAAATCGGCCCAAGATGGCTGCCGCCACGACATGTTGCAATACCTATAAGCTTTTAGCTTACCTACCATCAGGCGAGGTGAAGTCAAATTGACGTGTACTTTATATAAAAAAAATTTCTTCACAACTCCCTCAATATGGGTATCAAATGAAAAGGCTTCACTAGTAGAATACTACAAATATGAAAATTTTCAAATCCTAGATGGCTGCCACTAAAATTAGTGAATTTCATTTTTTTTAACTGTATCACATAATATTATCTTCCACAACACTGAATACTTGTGAAGTTCTGACACATGTCAGAATCGTTTTACAAATTATTATGACTTGCAACGTCACTTGCAGAAAGAAAATGTTTATTGAACAGGAATTATGTAAAATAGTACTAACAATTCTACAATTATGTAGATTTCCACCATGGTAAATTTGTAACATATATTCTTTATTGAATATAAACTTGTAGAATTGTAACCTGTAAAGTACAATTTGTAGATTACAAATTGTAAGTTTTATTAAATAGGGCCCAGAATACACAGGACTGAGATTTTTTTTATGATTTTTTAAAATGCTTAATTTTTTTTTTTGCTTAATTGCAGTAGTTATGCACGAATTGAAATAAAAAGACTATCAAGATTTATTTGGCGTAATTTTATTGTTTATATTTATCCAGATGTTTCAGTTGCTTCTCAGCAGCCACGGGAAGCTATGAGAAAACAAAGTCACTTTCCTAACCACTACCCCAACAGATTTTGATCTGGTTCATCAGTCGCATAATTTTCGCAATTTCATTAATACTCAACAAGCATTAGAGAAAACGACAAATTAAATTGCACCAATAGCAAAATACCTTAATTTTTATCTTACAATTGCCCTCAACAACACGGTACTCCTAGAATTGCACTAAAAAATTTGTCGTAATAAGGTTTTACATCAAATCTTTGTCATGGGGAGTACACCATTATCATCACGTCGCCATTTTGGGGGAATAGCCGATAATGGAAGCAATTAAAATGTATGGAGGCTTAACTGCAGTGCCCTGTGCCGAAATTAATTTATAGCCGGCCAAAATAACCCCGGGGTTGCTACCCTCGTGTGTAAACGGCGCGTTTAGGTTTTCACGAGTTCAAGATTTTTCAATTATTTTTTTTAAGTTTGTGTTTCTGTGTCTGTTAATTTACTAAATTGGTTGTGCTGATGTTTAGGCAGTTCTTTTACCCAGTATCACACATGTGACGTGTAGAACAATACAGCCTTCAAGTAGAGTTATGATAGTTAATTATGCTCTTCGTATTTTGACGGTTTTATTGTGGAAAATAGCTGTTTTTTCTGACTAGACATATATCATGTAACTAGCTATCCCAGTACCTCCGTCAGTCAGCCAGATCCGTTCAGCAGTTGGAGCGTGATTGAAAAAGAAATATTTGCACAAACTTTTGAATCTCTAATTAGTAGGAATAGGATATTATGTTGACCCAAGAAAGTGCAACATTATATCTACCTATAACTGCACTTTACCCATGAATTATAATGTAATAGCATTTCCTCCAATCTCTCAATCTCAATAATTAAATTCTCATTCACAAACCTTAACGAATCTTAATCAAATAAACAACTAAACAAGCAACAATTGGGTGTCGTGGGGAAAAGTCAAAACCAACAATTGTTAAGAAAACATAACCACGTGGGGTGAACGCACCCATTCTAAGCACTTGCCACCATCGGGCATCGGTAATTAAAGCAATTGTGAAATACGTTCGGGGTTGTATGGTAATTACCCTCGGCCGGTATCAATTTATTGTCACCCTAAAACAGCCAATTTGTCCCTTCGTACCTCCCTCTCTTCACTCCCAATTAGTGGGCACGTCATCCTATAACGTCTCAATAATTATGACCATCCACTCTTTAATATGAACCATTGCAAATGGTAATGAAAAATTATTAGCCATGCGGGATCGTTATTTTTGATACTGAATATTAATTTTCGGACTAAATTTGCCAGAATCTTTATGGCTTATTAAGGTCTGGGTATTGGATACTAAAGGTTCAATATTTACTGTTATACCTTTATGGAATGTGAATTTCTTGAATATGAGGCTGTTTAGCTAACATTCAAAGGGTTAATATTCAGCTATTACTAGTACAGTGAATGTTGCTGAACCTTCAGAAACAATAGGATGGGCCTATAATGTCGATAGTAAGTAAGAATAAATAGTGTTAATCCAGAATTCAGCCACAAACATTTACACACATTCAGGTTTCCATAATCCGCAGATCGCTATTGCAAAATGTTTGAATGTTAGTTACGCAATCACGTGTAAACTGTGGAACAGATTTGAAGGAACTAACCCCCTAAATATATATAGCATTACCTTGATTAACACATATAATACTATACTTTTCATTCCGGGAGTAAGCTCTTGTGCAGAACGAAAAACGTGCAATTTCGTACAAATACTACTACGTAAATTCTTCTTATTCGAACTGATTAAAATCTACAGCGAGAAGCAACAACATTTTATTTGAGTTCACTACTGAGTTTGCAAAAGTATCTACCGCAAACAAACAGAAATATTCAGTTATAATGAGATTCTATACAATTCATCACAATTTCAATTCCGTTGGTTTAAGGCCAACACGGGCTCTCAAAGAACATCTTTACTATAAAGCCAATGATAAGTTTTCTCATACCGAGCCAATTAGGGGAGATGCTAGAAAGCAACATAGCAACAAGGCAACTGATAGGGGTCTCAAAGGTACCGAGAGCAGTAATTCTATTAAACGATTAAATAATTCAAGCAAGTTCAAAGGAGATGCGCTTTTACAAGCAAAACTGAGCAAATAACGTTGTAAATAAGAGGGAGAAAAATGTGGACGCATCGTTGGCTGCGGTTCACAAAGTCGATAGGGAGTTTAAATTTTAAATATATTGATTTTAGATTGATGGCCTGGTATTATGTAAATATGAACATGAAGTATTTGTTTAGGTATAATCAATCTATCTCAGTGAATGTTATTATATACTAGCTGTCCCGGCAAACTTCGTTTCGCCTTAGAAATTAGAATCAATTAGCTGTATCAAATTCTCCTAATTATTTTGAGAGCGGAAAGCATTTCGATTCGGGCCCCATACGCCCACGGAGCTCCTGACACTAATAGGTCACAGGGGCCCATACTTACACCTACGGTGCCTATATACCTATGGGACCCATACAACCATATACCACTACGCTCAAGGGCGTTCATACTACCATAAACCATAAATTTTTCGACCTAAATAAAAAAGAGCCACCATAAATATTTTCGCGGCCCAATCAACGGGCATTTTGTTAATTCAGAAGAATGTCCAATAATCACCTCTGACGATATTTGCACGCATTATGTCAATTCTATATCGATATAAACGTCAGATAACATAAGAGACAGCAGTATTAGAATAATAAACACATTTTTTTCCAATTCGTATTTCAAATTCAAAATTTAAACATGGCGTAGGTATGTCGGATCAGCTAAGTATTTTATATGGTGGTTATGTATTCTTAAATTTGCTAATTTTCCGCGCAATTTTCTTAATTTTTTCTTTTATAAGAACCTTCTCCTAACAATAACGAACACAACAAAAAAAGAATTAGCGAAATCGGTTCAGCCGTTCACGCGTGATGTCGTGACCAAGCGAAATAGGGGTTCATTTTTATATATATAGATTATAGTATGGGAGATGATATAATTTGATTGATTGATCCATGTAAAATTTGAATCTGATCAGAATTATTGAACCTAAGCTTTTCGGTGGTAAAAGCTGTAGACAGTTTTCTTTAGAATGATTATTTAATTACAATGTGAAATTGGAATCTTTGCATTTGATGTTACCGGTACCTAGAGTACCACTGAATACCTACGGTACCTTAGTACTGGTGTCAATTGGTAGTTTGCTGCATTTTCCTCCCCTCCACTTTCTTCACCTTGAGGAAGGTCTTCTCTTCTGCAAGTGGTATCATGTGATCGATACTTCTGGTATTGGTACGGTAACGGTATCCCCTTATAATCAAGACCACTATTTTCATTATGAAGAGAAAAATTAAAAATGTAAATGACCGATATAAAAAGTTGTAAAAATATTGTCAGATAAAACTATCGATAAAAACCCTCCTCATCACTAGACTAAATTGGTCGTTTTCAGAAGGGGCTGCAATAAGGTGCACGGCGCAAATGAGCGCGATTTAACTTTTGAACGTGTCTGCACCCATGTCACACATAATGACTGTTTTGATACGTTTAATCGAAATCATAGGGGATAGAAGCAACTTACCTACACGTTAATGGAGGTAACTAGTTTTGATACTTTTGATATTAATACGAATGGTATGTACCTACAAGTAATGAAACTATTATTTTAGTTTAATTATTTTGTTTCCAATGGCACTGGTGGTATATTATAATCAACCTCACCTCCGGCCTAGCACAACGACCCTCAGGCGGCGTGTGGTTTTAGACGGTTCGAGTCCGACATAACCTCCCCTTCCAGCTCCGGTGGTGGACGTATGTGGGGATTTCCACACGAAAAAAAAGTGTATTTTATTAACATAATTCAACAAGTTTAGTGTGATTAGAAAAATGGTAACAAAATGTCGGTTAGGTACTCAAATGTATCCAACCTCCAGTTTTAGATCGGGTGTATGCTAGTTATCATCAACGTTTCTTAGTACACTTATTTTGAGTCCGCTACGTTGAATGGGACTAGGCGCGGGTGACCCGCCTGATACAGTGCAGTGCAGTGTTGTATGAAACGGCAACGTTGCCCGGGTGCCCGCGACGTTTTTCCGCTCAACGCAGCGGAAGATCTAAGCGTTTTGTGTTTTACTACTCTCATATTGCATGATATCATACATGCTCGTGCGCTTCACTGTATAAGGTATTACAGTGAAATTCTTGCAGCGTGCAGCGCGGCAGCAGTGAGTAATGGACTATTACTTATTAATTTTAGTATGATTGACGGACCTTTAAGGTAGGTGATCTGTTTACAGAGAGCATCGATAAATTTATCTTTGAAGATCAACATCCTTTAATAGCTGTCATGTGTAAACCCTGTACGTCAATGTTGCCGATACGGTACAGAAAATACAATTCAATAGCTCGATATTAAATTAATAAGACTGAATAAATATTAAATCTATTCAATATTTTACTGGAAGGAACGCAAAGGAATCTTTCATTAGATTTGTAATTTGCTTCATAATTAATACGTGCCTATACATTACTTACAAATATAAATATAAATAGGTGGCTATAAAACCTTATAATCTTTGCGCTTAATCACCTAGAAACGTGGGGTGCTAATTATCATCATTCAATTCTGAATAGCATGAATGAATAGAATCCGTATTTGAGCCCGATCATATCAGTTGACTTCTTTGAGAATTAGCCCCTTCTGTATCGACAATTTCAAAACATACTCACAGTTACATACTTTACGACCGGATATTAAACAATTTCTTTCGTAGTTACCGGAAAATTATGTTTTTAAGTATATATGAGCAGGTATTAACTCCTCATGTTGATATAATTTGGTACCAATTTAGCTAATTTTGATAAAATAAAACCTTTATGCTGCCTCTAAAATCAACTAAAATGATTATTTTTAATAACTCATCATATCGTCCGTGGTTACTTTTAGATAGATAGATATATAACTCTTTATTGTACACCAATAAATTTACAGTATTAACTCGATTCGTGTTTGTTGTTTTTTTTGCCTGATGATTATTAAAGGTAATGGCGGTCATATTTTTAAATAAGTTTTGTCAAATACATTCTTAATACAGTTACGATAGTTTGATATCTCTCACTATTATATAATTACAGTGGAGTTTATTAAGTCTCATTTTGACGTAGAGTATTTTTATTATTCCAAGTGACTGTTTACAAATATCTGTAATTAAATATTCATCTTATCTAACCACACAAATCTTTGATATTTCTCTCAAATTATTTGCATCATTCCCCTTTAGAGCCGGTTCGGCGAACGCCCCGAGGTGGAATCTTCAGTAATAAGGTGAAATTTTTCTTTTGGATCGCGGTACAAACATCCTATTCAATGGCAGATAAAAGATTTTATCTTCCGCAGACCGATCGTTGATGTAAATAACGAACTCATCTTTCTTGGTTTTTATTAAAGAACAAAGGAGATACCGTTATAATTTTTCCTGACCGATAAAAAGATGTTGTTTTGTTTTGTAACTCGATTCGTGTTTGTTGTTTTTTTTGCCTAATGATTATTAAAGGTAATGGCGGTCATATTTTTACTAAACAATGTCTTTTTGGAACAAAGTACTTTTTTCGTTTCAATGGTGAATTGCTTCAGGCCGTCCGCAGTCAAATGCATGTAACGCATGATGGTGACTGCACTTCGTGCAATTTGAATATATTTATGTAAAATATTATGCAATTTTCACAAATTTTCCAAAAAAAATCGCTTCAAATTATTCGCACGAAACTGATGCCCGCATGCGTGCACGCGCACGAGGCAGCGGATGGCTTTACGGTTATATTTTTATTTCCAAAGTGAACTTTTGGCTCTTAGTACTATCTGAGTATAAAGTTATACAACTAGTATAACAGCATTATTATAGTTCTTTACAGATGTTATAGTCTATTCAACAATACTAGATTCGTAGGATAAAAATGTATGTTTCGACAATAAAATCGTATATAAATAATATACAAGTATCTTTGCAGTTATCATAATACCTTCCGAATATACTGAACTCAAAACGTCGCTCCAACATTCTGTAAGTTCAAATATTAATGTTATCATTGGAAACTTGAACGTACCAGGCGGAAAGTTTAATTTAGGTACACAATGGCAATTTTAAAGTTTCACGTTACGCAATTTAGATTCAAAAGGATTTCGGAATTAATTCGATTTTTGTTCAACTTTACAGACAGTTCGGGGTTTTAAAGATTTCACTTTGAACTTCACCTTTTATCTTTATTGAGAGTTAGCTTGTTAATTAAGTCGTGTTAATCTCTTCAACACTTTGTTTTTCAATGACATTGAAGTATTTATTTTTCAATTTTTATTTTACTTTTGTTTTTTGGTCATTCTATATTTGAAAATAAATATAAATAAATAATAAATATATTGTATTTCACAACATTCTACACAAAAATAAACAAACTAATACTGTCCTACGATTTTATGGTGAGTTCGAGGGAATTTCAGGATAAAAGAAGCCTATGTTATTTTCTGAGAATGTAACTATATATTTTTGAAATAAATTTAAAAGTCAGTCCTGTAATTTTTAATGTATTCCCATTTGGGTTTTACATGTGTCTGTGCGTGTATGATAGACCAACATACTACAGGGTTAATTTAAGGCACCAAAGGGTTACTATTTTCTGAAAGTACCGACCCATCATTCCCCTGAATAGCAATAAATTGTCGCGTATTTAATGAGTTTCCTCTACACTAAAGTGGCGCCCCAAACTCGCAACACAACGCTATCATAGCACGACATTTTGTACTGAAACATATAGGGTTAAGAGGATTTATGGTAAACTACTTGAAGGTACCTAGGACCCCATGACATGCGAATATGAAATAAAATAAATATGTGGAATAAAATATTTGGGAAGTAGTTTTTTCTTTTTTTTTTAACGCTATCTAGCCATGGTACATGGTACCCATGGCTTTTATAGCTTGTGTTATGGAATCTAGAATGCGAAACATACTTATATACTTTTTTTTGTAAATGCATACATATTATACATAGTCATAATTCAGTATTCATTTATGAGGAGAAAGATATCTCAAAAAAGTTTTCTTATAATTTAAAAACTTAAACAAGCAGAAAGAAGATTTCCATTGATTATACGATACGATATTATTTAAAAATAACCTTCCTTCTTTCTTCAAAATTTTTTTGTTGTCTTCTTTACTATAATAATAAAATAAAACAATGCTCTTTGATTCTAACAACAAAGAATTTTCTTTTATGTAAGGCTTATTAAAAATAAAGGAATAGGTACTTATTTGTGAGGGCTAAAGGGGTGTAATTCTGATATTCTTAAAATATTATTTTAGAAAATTTTACTAAGTATAGAACAATTTTAGAGAAGCATAAGTCATCCTGGGGCTTTCTATTAATGAATTCTGATTTGATGGAATTAGTGCCCTAGTTTTTCCGTTTAAAATTCTAATATCATAACATATCGTTCGTCATCTCCGATATATTTTTGTAGAATAGAACGTATTTCCGTAATAATATTTTAAAATATATCGAGATTTCTCCTACTACAAAACTTTGTATCGAATGTCACCGGAATAAACCTCTATACAGTCGTAGGGGGAAAGATAGGTTGACTCAAACCCCGCCTCTTCCGTCGTGATTAATTCGAAGGGCTCATAATCCAGATTAAAAGTTTCCCTATCACCCGCCAAGAATGTAGGAATTTATTACACGTAATTATTTTCCGATCTTTATTATGAATGCTGAGCATTGAGCATCTTATTAATTTTGGGCTAATTAAGTTAAGAAGTCGAAGTTGGAACAAAACTTTACCCGCTACGGTAAGGTGGTTTGTCTTGTTTTTATA
Source organism: Eilema sororculum (assembly GCA_914829495.1). Taxonomy (NCBI): domain Eukaryota; kingdom Metazoa; phylum Arthropoda; class Insecta; order Lepidoptera; family Erebidae; genus Eilema; species Eilema sororculum. The sequence continues at coordinate 16,771,397 of OU618538.1, forward strand.
TTAGTTTTGTTCGTAGATTGATTTATCTATAATGAAAGTACTAAATAGAAACTTCTAGTGGTATCGCTGACTGCTAGGACAAAAGTCACGGCCTCGATTACCGTTCAATGTTGATGTTTATAGACAACTAGCTTTTGCCCACGGCTCCACCCGCGTGGATGTCGGTTATCGCGACCAAACATAGCCTATGTCCTTTCTCATGGTCTAATCTACCCCTATACCAAATTTCATCGAAATCAGTTCAGTGGTTTAGGCCTGAAAGTGTAATATACAGACAGACAGAGTTACTTTCACATTTATAATATTAGTATAGATAATATGATGACGGAGCAATGAACGAGAATCTAATTCGTGATTTCTGACGTAGCAGTTAAACGTTCTATCGCTACACTGTAGAAATTCTGCCTTTTTTACTGTACACAAATCTTTTATTCTCTTAGGAGCGCCCAGCGCTATATTTTTAAGATTGCATTCGAATCATACAATATATATACAAATATTCGTGGGTTGAGTTTCGTGGGTACAGAATGGAAGCGCTTGAAAGAATAGTTACATACAAACACTTTTTAATTCACTTTAACTTTTGTGATAGAAAGGTTTTCTATTCTCTTTTTAAATTTTTAAATTTTTGTAACGACTCTAATTGGTTGTGTGCGGATATTATTAAATTGGGTGTAACTTCCGACACTTACAGTTTCATTAGTGACGTAAATGGATCGTTAAGTTGGTTAGACCACTGTATTGTGACTGAGACGGCTTTTCACACTATACATAAGACATACATTAAATATCATCCCGTGTGGTCCGACCATCTGCCTCTCATTATTCAGTGTAACCTAGATAATGTACCATTGAAAGTTAGCAATAGTAAACATATCTGTAATAAGGTAAAATGGGGTGAAAGAAACCAGGACCAGATTGAAAAATATAGCACATTATGTAATAATCGTTTGAAATTAATTGACTTCCCATCTGAACTTTGTCAATGCTGTAATAAATATTGTAGTGAGCTAGACCATAGGTATGTGATTGATAAATTGTATGATGAAATTATTGATGCCCTTAGTATGTCTGCCTCTGAAAGTCATACTGTTGTTAAGCATAGGAGGAAGCAAACTGTAGTCGGGTGGAACAGACATGTGCGTGAGGCTCACGGGGTGGCTCGGTCTAAGTTTATGGAATGGGTACAGGCGGGTAAACCGGGACGGGGTCGTGTTTGGGATGAGATGCGTGAGAGTCGTAAAATTTTTAAATCGCGCCTGAAGTGGTGTCAGGAGAATAGGGAGCAGATAAAAATGGACATACTCGCATCTCATCATTCCAATCATGACTTTCGGAGCTTTTGGAAAACCACAAGCAAGTTAAACAACAGGCCGGGCTTGCCCGTGAGTATCAACGGTGTTTGTGATCCGAAGCTCATTGCGGACAGTTTTAGGGACCACTTTGCTGTAAGATCTCCATTGGGGCCATCCCGGTCTTCAAGTCAAGTGGAGGAGCGTCATGATCGGGAGCTTAGCACTAGATTTGATGTGAAGGAAGTGAAGAGAGCAGTCCAGTCAATGTCGGGAGGTAAGTCTCCTGGTCATGACAGTTTGAGTATTGAGCACCTCAAGTATGCTGGTGTACACCTGCCTAGAGCACTGGCAATGCTGTATACATTCTGCATTGGGCATTCGTATCTACCCACAAAGATGATGGAGACCGTGGTGGTGCCAATTGTTAAGAGTAAAACAGGGGACTTAAGTGATAAGAACAATTATAGGCCAATCTCACTAGCGACGGTACTTGCGAAGGTGCTTGACAGTTTGCTAATTACACAGCTTGACCAGTACATAACTTGCCATGACAATCAATTTGGTTTTAAACCAGGACTGTCTACTGAGTCAGCTATTTTATGTTTAAAGCAAACTGTCAAGTACTACGCCGATAGAAGTACATCTGTTTATGCCTGCTTCCTCGACCTTTCGAAGGCGTTTGACCTGGTTAATTATGACATCCTGTGGCAAAAACTTGCTGATATTTCTATGCCTAAAGAACTAATACGTATTGTAAGGTATTGGTACCTAAACCAGGTCAACGTTGTTAGATGGTCGAGCGCGTTGTCGGAGCCGTATAGACTGGAGTGCGGGGTGAGGCAGGGAGGACTGACCTCGCCGAAGCTCTTCAACCTTTACGTAAACGCGCTCATCGATGAGCTCAGTAGCACTCGTGTCGGTTGCCATATTGATGGAGTTGCTATCAATAACATTAGTTATGCTGACGACATGGTCCTGCTGAGCGCCTCGGTGTGTGGCTTGTCTAGGCTATTGAGAATCTGCGAACGTTATGCGCTGAGTCACGGTCTGGTGTATAATGGATCGAAAAGTGAGTGCATGGTCTTTCGGGCCAGGGGTCGGAAATGTCCGAGTACGGTTCCACCAATTAGACTGAACGGTATCGAACTGAAAAAGGTTGAAAACTTCAAGTATCTCGGGCATATCGTGACCTCTGACCTGAGAGACGATGCAGATATCGATAGGGAGCGAAGGGCGTTGTCTGTGAGGGCCAATATGATCGCCCGCAGGTTTGCGCGTTGCTCGGGGGACGTCAAAATGACTCTTTTCAAAGCATTTTGTACGTCCCTGTACACGTCCAGCTTGTGGGTGACGTATACGCAGAAGCAGTACAATGCCCTTCGTGTGCAATATAATAATGCGTTTCGGGTGCTGTTGGGGCTGCCACGGAGCTGTAGCGCGTCGGGGATGTTCGCCGACGCTCGCATCGACTGTTTCTACACGACGATGCGAAAGCGGTGCACATCCCTGGGGCGCAGGATCCGGGGCGGCGGCAACAGTATCCTGAATGTATTTGCAAGTAGGTATGATTGTCAATACATCAACCATACGTGCATGGTTCATGTGCTGACAAACGTACAAATGACTCAGAGGCAGAGCATGTTTTATTAAGATGTAAATTTAATTATAATTTTCATATTTGTTTGGAGTAAATTTGGTTGAAATTGATATTATTGTAATTTTCTTTGACATTTTAATCTGTAAGTAATTGAATTGAAATTAATTAAATTATAAATTTCGTTGACATTTTAATTTATTCTAATTGTAATTTTGATTTTAATTGAATTGATTCCAGACTTTTCTTAAATAATTATACATACTAACATAGATATAAGTCAATTGTTACTAACACATTGAGTCTTGTTGCTCGAAATAAAGAAAATTTATTATTATTATTATTATTTAACATAAAAACGAATACTTTTTGTAATTTATTAGTACAAAATAGAGACGAGTGTTTTTCCGAGATAATATTCATTATAAAAGAAATTATGCACCAGTTCACCTTGTTCTTGTGGATCCACACACAGATACAGTTAGTCCCCCACAGTAGCACCCCGTACTATCTTCAAAATAATCCAAGTAAGGGCGAGGCTCTACTTGTGCGTTGCGTCCATCATGTCATTCTTAGACATAAAATTATAGCAATGTGATAAATTCCTTTAAATTTCTAATTATGACCCTGCTCAACGCAACGCAACGCACCGCAACGCACAAGTGGGGCCTCAACCTTACGTGTACCATGCGTATAGAGCATTTTTGAGCATATTTGTACCGTCGCCCTTATAGACGGATATAAAGAGAAGGAAAATTTGGAATGATTCAAGTGGTGCTCAATAGCTCAGTTGACAGAGCAATCCCCCTGTAAGGGAAAGGTCGTGAGTTCGAGTCTCACTTGAGCATTTCATTTTTTCCAATGTTTTTCGAACTTAAAAGTTAGCATAATAAATGCTATAAAAAAATCATTCAAATATTTGGGCGCTGCAGTCATCAAAATTCAATGTTTAAAAATGGTTGAAAAATCATTCATTGTTTCCAACAGTTCGTAAGAATGTTGGTAGATGGCTGTACCGTCGCCCTTATAGACGGATATAAAGAGAAGGAAAATTTGGAATGATTCAAGTGGTGCTCAATAGCTCAGTTGGCAGAGCAATCCCCCTGTAAGGGAAAGGTCGTGAGTTCGAGTCTCACTTGAGCATTTCATTTTTTCCAATGTTTTTCGAACTTAAAAGTTAGCATAATAAATGCTATAAAAAATTCATTCACATATTTTAGGTTTTATTGGACCTATAATACCTCCTAACGTTATCCTTTTATATTGCCATGGTATAAAATAACGGTTATTTTAGATACACGATATCAGTTTTTTTAAGCGAAAACCGTCTTATGTGGATTTTGAATTTTACAAAAATATTTGTCTCGTATCAATGCGGTAAAAAGACTAGTAGGTATTTAACCAAAATATGGACACATGCGTTTATCCTACACCCGTTACATCGTTAAACCCAGTAATAAATTTACGTTCGAAGTTATTTATTATTCAGTTCATTAATTAATTAATTGGTTAATTGGTGCGTAATGCCGTCCACGCTATTATTTACTCGATAATATTACTCGTAAGCATTTGCATTTATAATCAACAGTTTATTTGTGGTATTGAACTATTTATATTGATGATGGCATGTGATACAATGCCACGAAAAAAAATGGCCGTGAGCACAATAATAGCAAGCTTATTTTCTTGAAAAGTTTAATTGCGAATTTTTATTGATGTTTTTAGAAATAATTTAGTCAAAAATTTTTAAATTGTGATTAAAAAAAGAGGCAAGGAAAGCAAAAAAATATTTATGACCTTTTCTAATATCTCCTTATCAATATACAAAAATACCATTAAAATCAGTCATACGGTTTCTGAGGAGTGCGACCTCTAAGTTCTAAAGTCGTGCGGCGATATTTGAAAATATTACGTTGGTACTTGATAGATGTTATCAGTACATAGAATAAAACAAAGTCGTTTTTTCTGTCTGTCCCTATGTATGCTTATATCTTTGAAACTACGCAACGGATTTAAATGCGGTTTTTTTAAAGATAGAATCATTCAAGAGAAAGGGTTAATATGCATAATACATACTTAATATGGTAGAGGTTGCAGCGGGAACGGGAGTGGAAGCCACGTGGGCGGAAAATATTGGCGGTACAAAGTTCAGCTAGTAAAGATATAAATGAAAAAGAAAAAAAAATGTTATTTTCATTTACTAACACCATATAATACATAATTTTCTAATGTTGGAACGCTTTTATATATTGTATGATTATCACATGGTTCTCTTTGTGTTTACCATCTCATTTTATTCTATATAAAACTCGTAATGTTCTTTCTCGGTTCGAACATTGTTTATTTTGTATATTGTGTTGACTAGCCATAGCCGTCTTACGCAGCTCCAAAATTTTATTCCAAATACTTCATAATTTATTATAAGTAAAAATAAACGAAGCTACTATTTGAAGTACTTTGCTTGTTGATAAAAACCACTCACACTTTTTCATACGCTTCTAGTAAATTTAATTGCCAGTCTTTAAAAAACTAGTCTTCTCAATAACTCGATACTCAACTAGACTTGGAAGAAAACCTACTACTATTATTAATAGTAGATAATAAATGCAGTAGTATTTAAATTAGTGCGTACAAAAAGTAAACTGCTTGTGCGACTATGATAAAGCTCTGCTGCGTAAATTTAATTACAAGCGGCTCAACGAGCCATATGATTGTCAAGTCAGAGCGTGCTGTGTCACAGCCACGCTCATAACCTCGCTTATTCCAGCTGTTGGACATGTTTATACAATTTATGCCATGGTTTTTTCTGGAATTTCATATCAATTAGTTTGTTACTAATAAAGTATTTTGGGACTTAATATATTTTGTCTTGGCTTATTTCTGCATAAACTTGTTCCTTACTCTAACGAATAGTAAAACGTTGATTATTTCTTATTATGGTTACGTACTCCATCTATTGATAGAGTATCCCATGCCCACCCTAGAAGCTCAGTGAGTGATCGGACAGGAGCTGAACGAAATTGCCAGAAAAATCTGAAGTTCGTCCAGCGTACAAAAATATGTCGTTTTTAAATGCCGTTCAATCGGTACCTACACAAAATATTAACAGTTTTTTCCTATTAAAGTACATACATACATACAAACAATCACGCCTTTATCCCCGGGGGGTTAGGCAGGGGTGACTTAACACCCACATTTTACCAGTCATTTTATTCGGTCCCACATAATAGGAGGTGAGCCTATTGCCGTATTCCGGGCACTATTGTTAACTCGAGCCATGCATTTGAGACTCAGTCTGGGCTGTATATATCTATCTGATGTTAAACAGCCCTATCCCTTAGTCGCCTTCTACGACACCGCTTGGGAAGAGATGGAGTGGCCCAAATTCTATTCTGCCGAGAACCACGCGGCGATAAATTAATGTTAAAAAATAAAGTAATGTTCTCTTTTTTTATCTGTCATATTTAAAATACCATAGTTCTCCCTTAAAAATTGTTAATCAGAAATCCAGCTCTAAATGTAGTCATTTTTGGTAGTAGTTAATTGTCCTGTCAGACATAGGGCCGCGCAAGCGTAATTACAAAAGCCGCTCGCCTCAGCTATGCAATAAATTGCGCGATGCAATTAGGCTTGGGATACGTGGTCTGTGAAAGATTACCGACGGCCGTATATACCTTTTAATATGTCCGCGTATAAATTTTAAGTTCTAAGTATGAAGCCAAAATGTCCTCATGCCAGGATATACATTTAATCGTCGCCTCCGGGGCAAGTTACTAGATGGCGTTGGTCGTTAAGGAGCGCTGTGCCTAGCATGGAAGACTTAGTAGCTTTCATAGAAATAAAAGGATTATTTTGAACAATGGAAAATAGAGAGCTGGTAATGTTATTTAACTTCAAATCTCCTTAGGTAGGTACTGCCAATTTTAGTGTGATTTTGTGTACAGTAGCTGTCTGAAATTGGTATTGTATTATTTGTATTAAACTTTCAGGTGAATAACAAAAAAAAATATTGCTGTTGCTTAGTCGAAGGTGAATAAAAATATTTAAACAAAGAAAAACAAACTAGAAATGCAAAATCTTATATACAATTGAAATACACATTTTTTTAACGTGGGGAAATTTACTCGGACGAAGTTGGAGCTAACGGGGGTGGTTATGTCGGACTTAAACCGACCAAAACCGCACAGCCGTCTAGGGCTATTAGTTGCCGGGGGTGAGGTAGCCCCTGGCATATCCCTCATCTTTCTCCAGAAAAGGGAGGGAATAGCACGGATCGCGCCATCGTCGTCCGTAGGCACAATTTCAACAAATGATCATTTAATGAAACGAGAGAGATCAATGGCTAACTCTATTAGAGCTTAATGTCGGCGGGTAACTATCAAATTAGCGAATTACACGTACTACTTGTTTCCTATCCCAGTTCGGAGTTCCAACACGTAATGTTTGTATTTGGCGCAGTCAGCAGATAGTGGGTTTTATCTCGTACAGAAAGTTGTATGGTTAATTAACTAGAAAAGCTCTCAAGTTTTCTCGACACGTTACGCCGCGGGCAACTTGTTACAACATGTTAGTGAGTTTCTGGATGGACGTGGAATTTTATTAAGATATTGCTTCTCTTTTTTCATATAAAATGTTTAAGACATTAAATTCTGGGTTCATATTATCATTTTTGTAACCATGATCAACCGAACTCTATGCTATAATTTGAAAATGTTTGGCATTTAATACAAAGTAAAAATTTTATATCTGTAACCTAATTCATTACTTTCAGATTTATAACCTCATTGGCTGAATCTTTGGAAACATTTTTGGAAGTATCATTACATGAAGTGACATGTTGTAAAGACGCAAAAAAAATACTACAACTTTCTATAAATAAAATTATAGTATCAATCAATCAATCAAATAACCCACTACAATTGATTGACATTATATTATAGTAGGTACAAATCAACTTTCATTATAATATGCATAGCAAACAATCTCACTAACTTTTTATATTCATCTATACTGTAGCATAACCAACACAATTCCGCACAACTCTATGCGGAAACACCAAAACAAAAAAAGCACTAGATTCCAAATATAAAAATTCATACACGTATTTCGAATTCTACCCTCTCTCAATATTTTTAACAAATGTCGTCGGGACTGACACAGTTGCAAGATAACCGTTTGGAAACGTTGCAAGGTGTTACACATTTTTCAATCACGCTTGAGTTCAGCTCGTTCCCAGCCAGTCTTTCAATGTATCATGCCGATATTTTTTCGCTGACTGTTTCGACCGAATTTAGAGCGGAATGCTAATTTTGCGGGGTTGTGGTTATAAAAGGTGGCAGGTACTTTAAAAGAACGGTGTTTGGAGAATTTTATGAGTGCTTACAACTTGATATCTTTACCTCATTATCTGTTGCTGGTAATTATAAATACCTATAATAGATTATACTAAACAGATACAGGTCAAATGAAGCGGACTAAAGCTAAAATATATTTCTACTGTAAGGTACTACCGGATTGGCAACTCAGCGATTGCAGATTTGCTACAAGCAGGCACCAATCACTGGATTAAATTTCACCGTATGCACGTTCCTTTTAGAGTTGTGTGTGAAGCGATTGCAAAGACATGTAAATTTAATCGGTAAGACGGTTTTAAATTATCTGCTGTATAGAATCCAGTAATATATAAAAATATGCATATTTGCTTGTATGAGTAATCAGATACACAGTATTAGAAAAAATATGATTTGAAATTAATTAATGTAAAGTACACTGTGATATAAAAATATCGAGAAGTTACTTATGGAAACCTTGATTCAAACTTATTGACTACCTCACTTAATCCATACTAATATTATAAATGCGAAAGTATCTCTGTCTGTCTGTCTGTCTGTCTGTCTGTACGTTACGCTTTCACGCCTAAACCACTGAACCGATTTTGCTGAAATTTGGTATAGGGGTAGATTAGACCATGAGAAAGGACATAGGCTATGTTTGGTCGCGATAACCGACATCCACACGGGCGGAGCCGCGGGCAAAAGCTAGTACCAAATAACTATCTCCTCTTGCAAATTTGTACAAACAAATATGCAGTTAAAAACAATATTTATTTTCAGGGACGGATATCCAATACTCTAAAATGTGAAACAAAAAATAAAATTCATTCTCCATTGTACTGTTAGCAAACAAAACAAAAAAAGATGTAACAAAGTAAAGAATCCAATTAAACAAATTGATAGATCGTTGTCCGCGCTGAGATCGGGACCGTTCTCAGTCGCTTTGTGATCGACGATATCGGCGAATCTTCTGCCATCAATCCGACGCTTTCTATGTACAAAGGTTTTCTTAAAGCCTTTGTGATTGTTTCCAACAATGATTTCGTTGTATTCCATTATTGAAATTTTTTTATGGAGTTTCACAACTTTTAAAAATTGTTACTACGAGTGCTTTTGCTACCGATAATGATTTATACTATTCGGAATAATACTGTAAATTTCAATATTTTATATTGTTGCTCAAAATAACTGTTAGGAGTGACAGTTGTGGCTTGGTATAAATTATAATTTATTGGCGCCCAACGTGGGACTTTGATATGTTTTTAAGCATTTAGTTGTGTTGTAAATTATATGGTTAATAAAGTAAAGAAACACAACGTTTTTTTTTACTTTGATGATAAGAATTTATGTAGGTACTTTTTCCTCATATGCATAAGTACCAGTGGCCCATATTTCCTTTTTCAAAAATATGGACCACTTGTACTTGTAGACGAACGCACTGAAAATGCAATGAAACGTAGGTGGTACCAGCAGCAATATTATAACCCCCTAACACTTTACCTAATTCTGCAATTGAACCTTAGACTTCATGCACAGCATTTTACACTACTAGGAATTTTTTTTTACAAAAATAAAAGTCCAATAAAAACTGTTACATGAAATGAAAAAGATTTCATCATGAAATACTAAAACCCATCTCGTAAATATCACCATCTTCGAAACGTATCAAAATAACACTTTTTTTCATTTTCTTCCATCCGATCCTGAAATATAAGCTGCCAATATTGCAACTCCCTTTTCTATATCTCATTTCGGCCACGCAGGTCATTTATAAAGTAGCACAGGCATAAATCGCCTGGGGTGGGGTAAGATTGAAAAATACACGAGAAACATCTGTCGCACGTAATATTATCAAATTACCTCCGCTGGCCTGACGACGTAGTACGTGATCCACGGAATATGAAACATGAACGCGTTAGTACGCCGCTGTTTTGGTTGCTTCGTATTTTGTTTGTGCTTCAAACTCTGCGTAAAGAAACATTAGTTATTAATAATTAGTTTGGGTACTATCACGTGGAAGAAAATACATAACACAATACTAATAAATTTGATAATAAGTTTGTGTAGCTATTACCAACCAATTAATCGTTATTTGATAAAATATTCTTTGAACTTTTATAGAGTATGTTCGATTTTATAAATGAAAGCGTCTTTATTATGAATGTAAGGTTTTAGCTTTTTAAATATCTTTGTTTCATGGTAATCAACTTACTTGCCAGGATACATTTAAATAGAATATCATTTTGTGTCCTGATTATTATAGACCATATTTATTCCGTTTAGTCCACTCTCGACCCCTCGACCCCTAAACAAAGATTTCTTTATTGGTTTCCTCTCGACCCTTAAACCTATCTCGTCTACTCTCGTCACCTATTGTATGGCTTCTGGACTAGAATCCTTTCAAAACCTGCGCTGATTGTGGTTGGATTCCAAGGATAGATATGGCTCAAACCAATCTATGGAATTCTATCAACATTCTATCGTATTTTCTTCCCTCCAGAAAATGGTAAACCAGATATTTACAACGTAAATATAGAAGGTTCAACTTGTATTTCTTGTTCCCAAAACTTTCACTTTGCCCAGTACGGACTGAAAATTTTAACCCTCGCAATGTCTAACTTTTGGTAAAATAGAAAAATCCTTGGAATAATTAAAAAAAGGAAAACATATCCATACACACAAATAGAACAAAGTTCCCTAAGTCCGAAGTTTCATTTTTTAAGTAAAAGTATTTTTTTAAAACATCCATCTTCCTTGAGGGGAAAACTTTGTGAAATGAGGTCATGGTTTCCCGCGAAATGCTGATGCCAACATTTTAAGGATTCTTTCTTACAAAACGCGAAGAATTTGCGAAATTCTTTGCGAAGTAGCTGCTTTAAGCTTTTAGCCGTTTGCTGGTCAACTGACGAATGTTAAAAAGTACCTACTTGTTTACGTGACACATTATGAAATTATTGAAAGCAATATAATTATGGACTAAGTTATTATACCAACGAACATTTGATCATCTTACAATTTGTGTGTTTGAACAAATCGCACTTTTCATAGGTAACACTGATTTTAGTAGAGGCAGTTTTTGCCACAGCCTATGTTATCTGTCAGTTTTACTTAGCAGCTACTGTAAAATATGACTAAATAAATATACCACGTATATGTATGTGTACAAGACAGTTATATAACATAGATTCCCCTTTTCTTAGCCATTTTTTTCTTATAAATCATACCAATTACCTACAAAAGCTTTTTTGTTATAAAGATGTATTTTATTATAGTCCTATAACGCCCACGGGTATGATTATACTGAGCTATACGAAATGCTCTCCTTTGTGCGAACAATGGGAGATAACACTGAAAGGAAGAAAGGTGTGAGAAGTTATTGTTTGCGAAATTAGCTGTCCGACGGATTGATGTATCGTTGTATAAGAAAATATGGATGATGGCGCAATACGATGGCTCTAATTGAAATTATTATTTTAAGATTTTCTATCGATAAATCATTGCTTTGTTTTTCTGTGCTTTCTATATTTTTTCTTTGAATTGCTTGTTTATATTGTAACAGTTAAATATTTATTCCTCATAATAGATGGAAAAATGAATTTTCTTAGAACAAATTACGGGCATGGAGTAGTTGTGTCAGCCGGGGTGCGAGCGATATGTCGATGACAACCTCACCTCCGGGCTAGCACCACGACCCACAGTCGGCAAGGATCGCCTCTGGCAAAGTAGTAAATGCGCCGACGCCGTTCAACAAAAACAGTCCAGCCTGTGGGGCGAGCCACACAAACAAAGCAACATAGGCTTGCATCAAAATACAGAAAAATAGACAGACAGACAGAGTTACTTTCTCATTTATAATATTAGTATGGATATTAGTATGGAAGTATGGATATTTATTAATGGATCAAAGTATGTATTTATCAATGTAACTGTGTTCTTAAAAAATAAGTTCTTACTGAAAGGCGCTAGAAAAGTTATTAGTTCATTATGACGTACCCACTAGTTGCTACATACAAATAAAAATAGACTTTTAATGTAAAAAAAAATCTGGGAGTTTACAATGCTTAACCTGCTTATCTTATTTTCATATCATTGGTTTCGAGTTTAGCTGTCGCATAGTTTGATTGAAATGTTATTATTATACGAATTGTTTTAATTGATAAAATGGAATATACCTACCTAATAACTATTGTAAGCTTGTTACGCGTAAATTTAATATTCAGACTAAAGACTAAATGAACCAAGTTGTTGCAGTGTGGGTTTATTAATAATTTTATGACTAAAAAAGTGAAATCTTCGAGAAATTATAAAATTTGGATTATTTTTTATAACAAAGTTTGGATTCCTGAATATTTGTGACGGGCTGTTATTTACATTCAAACAGTATTCGGTCATCGGTGGATGACAAATCAAAAAATGGTAGTGAGCGTTTTTGTATTCCATATTCAAATATTTTATATGAATAACTTATCAGTCCGGTCCAATGATTTTAGTTTCATTTTTTGTCACAGAAATGATATATAGGTAGGGAGGCCACGCAGATAAATTTTTGTAGGTACTCGAGCGTCGCGGAAACCTATTAGAATTGGTAGATTAGATGATAGAAAGAATAATGGTATTATAGAGTTAATAAATGAGAATAATAAATAAATGAACATAGGTATCATCTATCTTAATGAAAGTTTTTTATTATTTTGGTATAATTTAATGTTTTTCAGTTATTCTGGTTTGTTTAACTCTAGAATAAACATAAAAAAGACCGCATTCGAGTAAATACAGACATCTCTTTTGCAATCTTCTCACGCCACGGTTACGTTTAAATCGCGAGATTTTCAAAATAGAAACTTGTTATCTAGTAACTAACCTACCTTATATTAATCTGACGAAAAATTTTTTTGCGCACCCCCCCCATATTGAAGGCTGCCTACCGGCAGCACCAATTTGTCAATATGTTATTAGCCTCCCTTAGCTTCATCTGGCGCGCTCGAGTTACTACCGAATTTCCTTCTACGCGTGCCCTACTATTAGGTATCACCGAGAAAGATATTTTTTGCTCTTTTTGATTTGGCAATGTGAGCAATTGCCGGTAGTTGCTATGACTTCAGCTTTGCGTTCAATTTCTCTTCTTCCATAATACTTTCACTTTTACTTCTTCCTTTGCTGCCAAATTTATACAAGTAACTTTTATTTTTAATCTTACGTCTGACGTTAGAGGTCTGTCCATTCAAATGCAAACCTCTACATCATACTTCCATGAAAAAGATAAAAGTATGCCCACTTTGGCTTTTCTTTGTTTCTGTGTTTATCTTTTGTGTTTTTTAAAAACGGCGAGAAGTCCGAATTGTACCCGAGGGTCTTAAAAGAGCTAAACTTAAAACATTACTGTGATGAAGCAAAAAGTGTTGAAAACTTTTTAATGTTCGCTGTTACTGTGAGGTTTGTTTATGTCAGCTAACGCCATATTTTCATCTGCCGTTATGTTAAAAAAATTGTCGGTAAGTTTTTTAATAACATGTGCTAACTGTGGTAGTAAAATGTCTGTGTATTGTATAATGCACTTTTTAAATATGGTATGCAATTATTCTTCAGTAAAATCTTGTTCTTCTTCTAAGGAATCTTTCAAAAGCAAGTGACTCTCTTTCCTTGATTGGATTTCTATAAAGTCATAGTCCTCTTCCAAATAACAAAAGGAATAGCTCATGAAATCATCATCAATATTATAATTTTTGATGATGATTTCATGGCACATGTGAAAAAGTTGTTAACGGAGGTTGACTTGGGTTCTAAAAATGCGTAAGCGCATTTTTTTGTTTAAGCTTTATCATCGTTCTCGTAAAAAAGCGTCTTCATACAGAGTTAAACCTTCACAAGAAAAAAAGGAGCTACTTACAGGTACTTCATAGCATTAATTACATAATAAACCTGTAAAAAAAAACATCTCTCAAGATTTATTCACACCGAGCCTACATTGTCGCTGGTAAAAATATGCAGAGAGTTTGCACTGTCCTCTCTAGACGTACAGCTTATTATATAGTAACGAAATCGATCTTTCAAAAATGATTTTTAAAAATATTAATTAAATATTTTCATCAATAAAGAAGTATGTACTTCTCAAAGCGTTCCTCTTATTTTGAGGTATTCCTCGAAGCGCCACAGTTTTGAGGCGCACCTAATGAGGCGCACCATTTTTATTCTTCGGAGCGCACCATTTAGTAGCGCTCCCGAGAACAATTAAAAATATTAACTTATTATTCTTCGAAGCGCACCAATGATTATTAACTTTCGAATAGAGATAGGATACTAACTGAAACTATCGATATAAGTAAAATACGTTATGAGGTATTGAGTTATCAGGGCGTAATTTTCGAGAACAATATCGTTGCATGGATGGAAACCATGGAACTAAAAGTGAATTTGTCAATATGTGTGTCAATAGGTATGTTATGTTGTTTATGTTGTGCAGTGATCTGGTGTTTATAAAAAATACTTTTAATTAAGTGATAGGCAATAACTATGTAGGCAACCAAGCACCGAACACGCCACGATTGTGGCGGTAGGATCCGTCACAGACGAATGGCTGGAGAGGCGCCATGGTAGCCTCTTCTACCAGCTGCCGCAGGTCCACACTGGACATGGCTGTTTCAGTAAGTATCTGCATCGTATAAGCCGATAGCCGATACCCGAATGCCACCAATGGCGGGGCTGCTCCGCAGACACGTCGCTTCACCAGCTGGTAGAACGTTCAGAGAGGATAGAGCTGTGCCGCGGCCTCCAAGCAGCCGTTAGAGCGGAAAGCTACACGCTGCAAACCCTGGTACTGGTCATGGTCGGCAGCGTGAGTGTGAGGAATGCTGCCGCCTTCTTTTGTGTGGCAGACATTAGTCTAGTATAAGAGAAGCAGCGAAAATGGAATGGGGGTGATCTAGCACTCTCATGTTATATATGTTACCGGAAATGTATGAAATCAAGGAATTGTATACAAATCCTAGGAAATGTGTGTTAATACATAGAATGCCTGCAGTTCCACCGGCAATGTGTGAAATAAATTTATTATTGTCTAATATTTGCGGATGATTTTATGGAAAATTTATATTTATGAATGAATAAAAAAAAATAACCACGAAGATTAATGCGGGAGCTTCGCTCCGCTCTGCTCCCCCATCTAACCTATTCTAACCTAATCTATCCAAGTTAAATTGCGTGGTGTGGACACTGCGCCCCGACCTGGATATATTATAGGTTAGAAGACTGAAGCGAAAGCGAGGCTCCAGCATTAGCCTAAGTGGTTGCATTTTTTATATCCACCGTCAATGTTCTTTGATACCATTTCATACATTGCCTGCTGCGCACTCGGCATTGTATACAATGCCTAGACATTGTATAGAATACCGGATTATACACATTTCCGGTAACATATACAAAACTATCTGCATCCTCGATGAGCTAGGGCCTGAGAGTTATAGTTGGGGCTAGCCGTCACCGTAAAAGAAGCAGGCCCATGATGGAGGCGCTTCGTATATTCATACGCGCCTCTCTATAGAAGATGTGATTTTCATCCCCAAGAACACCTCGAGGCCGCCATTATTAGTGGCCAAGGTCGGCCAGGTTCTCTGGAATATCCTTAACAGAACGTATCAGATACTCCAGCCACACCGACGGAACAACATGCGGTTATAGTCGGTGTGAGTCTGACATATCCACCTAACTGATACGATTCCGCGGGTTCCGTTCACAAAAAATATTTCTCTTGAAGACTATTGTGGTACAGTCAGCATCACATCGATCTTGATGAAATAAGTAGGTACTCAAAATGATCTTACTGCCTTGAATGAAAAGCTTATAGCTTTTATTATGCTCACTTTTATATCTCCGAGACTTTGCCTTTAGCTTAACATCAGGCGAGCTGAAGTCAAATTGACGTGTCCTAGATAAAAAAAAAAAACGAAATAAAACGGGGAAAAATGAAGCGCTCAAGGGGGACTTGAACCCACGGCCTTGCCCATCAGGGGGAATGCTCTTCCAACTGAGCTATTGAGCTACACCTGAATCCCTTCAAATTTCCCTTCTCTTTATATCCGTCTATAAGGGGGAGATGGTGGAGCCATCTACCAACTTTCTTAGGAACTGTTGGAACCAATGAATGATTTTTCAACCATTTTTAAACATTGATTTCTGAGGACTCCGCCCAAATATTTGTATGAAATTTTTATAGCAGAGATCTGGTTCTTAGCATTCCATGGATTCACCGTGCGGTCGCCGGGTCCATGGCGTGGTACAGAGAGGAACACTGTGACGGCGCCTGGGACTTGCGACCCAGGTGTAGGTTTAGGGTGGCCACCTTGTGATGCATCAGCGCTCACCTCCACCGTCAGTCGTGTTCCCCCCTCTACCTATCCAAATTTGGTAAGATCCTATCAACGCCGTTTTAGATATTCGTTTGAGTAAAGAGCTTACTGAAGCTCTTGGCAATCCGAGGTCTTTAATTAAGTTATACAGGGATTTAGCTGGAATTCCCCTTGCTCCTACTTCCACGGCGTAGAGTTTAACCACATAGCCAATCTTGGTTAACTCGTTGGTCAGGTCAAAGTATTTGTTTATTTTTATAGCGTGGTCTTTAGGTATGTTAGTTGCCCACGGTACTGTGAGTTCTACTAGTACTTCACGCTTTTGCTGTTTTAAAAATAAGAATATATCGGGTCTGGATGACGAGGCACAAACACACTCCGGTATTTTATAGTGTTTCTCATAAGAATCTGCGAGTAATGTCCAATCAGCGGCTGCTATCAAAATTGAGTACGGCTTTTGATTTGTCTTTTTTGAGCAGCCTTCCTTTACAACCGCGACGTCATTTCTTTGGTTTGTGGTTAAACCCTTTTTCGCTCTAGCTACCGCCAAACTTACCGCCTCACGTACGATTTATGATACCTTATCATGTCGGCGCGAGTAATGCCCCGGTCTAATAGCGTCCTACAACCCACCAGTAGGTGCCTAGCAGTACCAATTGCTTCACCACATGAGTTACATGTTTTATCTGTGGCTTTTCCCCATCTGACAAGATTGCTTTGGTCGGGGAGGGTCAACTGGAATGCATTGAGATAGAATTTAAGGAGAGCCGGTGACCAGTCGTATATTAAGGTACACCATTATAAGGCTATGGGAATACAAAATTCACCTAGTTTTAACCATTCGTTTTGTATTTCTAGGTTCATTGCGTGCACTTTGTAGGTATTATTTTCATCTACTTGAAGAAAAGATTTTGTTATGTCTTTGTCTGACTGCCTCCTAGTATTACCCAAACCTACCCTACAGTCTGCGAGCCTATCATGATTTTTTATGGAATTGGAGGCACGACTCGAGCTCTTTAGTACTTTGGTCTTTTGGAAGAGCTTGCACGATTTCGTCTTTTGATTTCGCTAGGACGTGCATTTTGGTTACTCTTAGATGTTTATAGAGTTCCGATGGTTTCTTGAACGTCATTCCAAAGTTATTTGAGGCTCTATATAATGTCGATGGGTCTGCCGACTGGGCTAGCCCCAGCCACGACTTCAATGTCCTCGTAACATTCGCATCTAGTTTTTTGAGAAGGCTCTGGCTTATATCATAAACAAGAAACGGCCAGTTAAGACGCGAGGTTAAATAGTTGTCGTAAATCCACGCTTTTTTAACATTACTTAGTGGCTGTTGATCTACCTTTTGTATATCGATAATGAAGTTATTAATTACTTCTTCTAAAGCTGGAGTGCAACCTCTGTTATCTATTTTTCTTCCGAGAAATTTAAAAGGCACGGTTTCGGATATAGTCGAAACGTTTTCCCCGCCTATACTAAGCCCTGGATCATATGAGGTATAACTGGTACCCCGCCTACCCAGACATAGACAGTAGCATTTGCTAGGTTTAGTTTTCATTCCATCTGTCCATGTACAGAAATCATCCACTTTTTTTTTACCGCACGATAAAAAAAAATACTGAAGCAGCCATGTCCAGTGTGGACCTGCGGCACCTGGTAGAAGAGGCTACCGTGGCGCCTCTCCAGCCATTCGTCTGTGACAGGTCCTACCGCCACAATCGTGGCGTGTTCGATGCTTGTTTGCCTACATAGTTATTGCCTATCACTTAATTAAAAGTATTTTTTATAAACACCAGATCACTGCACAACATAAACAACATAACATACCTACACATGGCTATTTGTCACGGTCGTGATAATTGAATATTATTAGAAGCTTTACAAAATGCTTTAAATATTGGCTGAATTCCAGCTCCAGATTATGAATTACCTAATAATCCTGAATTTTTAACCCCAGTTTGTATTAAATAAGGATAGCACTTTGACATGACTTTAAGAATAGATATTTGAAAACACATATTGACAAATTCACTTTTAGTTCCATGGTTTCCATCCATGCAACGATATTGTTCTCGAAAATTACGCCCTGATAACTCAATACCTCATAATGTATTTTACTTATATCGATAGTTTCAGTTAGTATCCTATCTCTATTCGAAAGTTAATAATCATTGGTGCGCTTCGAAGAATAAAAAGTTAATATTTTTAATTGTTCTCGGGAGCGCTACTAAATGGTGCGCTCCGAAGAATAAAAATGGTGCGCCTCATTAGGTGCGCCTCAAAACTGTGGCGCTTCGAGGAATACCTCTTTATTTTGTATTCGGGAACGTTCGAAATTTTAAACCGTACATTCAAAATGCTTCCGTCCTTTCAAGAAGGGTGAAAAATAATGTAGATTATAATATAAATTATATTACTACTATTGGTTTAGCCAACATAGCTTTGACAGCTTCTGTTGCGTGGTGGTAATGAACGCGACTGCCACGTAGGTGGCGCGGGTTCGATCCCCACTCTGTGTAAATATTAGTATGCTTGAATATGGCTATTTGCATTAGTTTGGGTGTTTCTATGTACTCTTTATCCGCATTCTAGATTCTATAACACAAGCTAGTAAAGTTCTGTAGAATCTTGTGGAATATTTATTTATTTATTTTAGTATATCCAATGAAGTCGAATCCTTAAGCCGACAGTAGTCCGTGAACTGGCGAAGGTTCTAATGACCAAACTTATCCACAACTAATGTTTCTTTAAACACTCGCCGTGCGCCCATTACCACGAGTAAGGTTCATGTTGTGGTAAAAATTGTAAATATGTATTTCTTTGGTCTTTCTAAATAATAATGATTGTTCTACCAAATTTCAATTCAATTTCAAAACCGATGCTTGAATAATTATCGCAACTTAATATTGGTTCACTTATTTTTGTAGTATTTTTTATACCACTTAGGTGGCAGACAAGCATACGACCCACCAAATGAAAAATAGTTACCGTGGCCCATGGACATATTATGCGACACAGTGGCCTATGGACAAGCGTTACAGCCGACCCTGAAATCTCAACATAAAAATTTATCGAAAAACATTGTATTTTTTAAATTATATTAGGATTACAAGACGCTGTATGGCGTATGGCTTTTAATGACTATATGCAGAATAAACGATTTTGACTTTGAAATCTGGTCTTTTGATAGTATTTATCACTTATCTAAACATTTTTATAATCTAGCAATTATTTTACATTTACGAATTCGATATTTACAGGCGCATATAAATAGTGTGTTGTTTCTCACGTTTATAAGAAAACTAAGGATAGAAACAGATTAAGAAAGTTCGACTCGAAACGTTGCCTGTAATGAGGTTTGTCTGTTTAAATTAAAGGCAGACATCGACTTCGTAGTTTAGCACAGTTACATTGGAATGGATTAATACAGCGCCGATTTTAGACTGGCTTATTTTTATTTAGAGAGATTTAATAAACTATAGAAAATAGTTACTACACGCAAAGAGTAAAATTAGTATCAGTTACTAATTACTAGTAGGTGAGCTATATAGGGCCCCATGGTGACTCCTTCCTATGCCGCACCATAAAGACCTGGTACTCCTTGCCAGCCCTCGTGTTTCCTTCTTCCTTGGTCCTTTAAACAGGGCGTGAAAGGGCATCTGATGAGGCCGTCGAGCTGAGTGCCGCCATTGTTAACATGGTACATGTTTATAATGGTGACACTCTTTCCGAGACTTTGCCTTTAACTTACCATCAGGCAAGGTGAAATTAAATTGACGTGTCCTTTTATTAAAAAAAGACCAATATCTCAGGATGTGGACTACGGTGGGCTAATTGACGGATTGAAGATCTTTCTGACCCGAACCAACCACAACTATTGTTTGCTATCTGCGCAGCATATAATGTAATGACCGCATGAAGATAGTAAAACACTCACCGGGCTATAGTTATAATTATCGAGGATTTGATATTTTGGCGCTTGGGCAGATCTATGCGAGTAGACTCTGTGAGTGTTGTGTGTTGCGAACGTATTCGTTTGCAGTGGAGAACGCGGACAATGGTAGGGACGAGGCGCATCAGAAACGAGTGCATGCATGTAGTAGAATAGAGTGGACTCAGGGCTCCAAAGTATGCTCTGCCCGCATACGTGTCTCCCTCCTCTTACAGTCCCAGATTTTTCAAGCGGGGCGTGAAAAGGCCTTCTAGTTAAGGAACACCATTTTACGTCCAATGGCACCGAGAATGGTGGTCTGTATCTTCTGGACTGCACGTCAGCTTTATTGCCATCTAGCGGGGTGCAGTCAATTGACGGACCAAATATAAAAAACGTGACAGTTTGAATAAATATATATGAATGTTCTATACGTAGTCTGAATAACAGATTTGGATATTCGGTGTATAGATATATCGTAGCCTGGAATAACGTATAGGTACGATACTATCAATTCCGGATATAAGTTTCTCTGGGTCTCGTAGGATCGAACTCACTGTTTCACTACAGCTCATCAACTAAAGTAGGTTTACCCTTTGTTACGTTGCCATGATCAGCATGGTTAACGAAAATATGAGTCCCCTTTTAAAACACGCTGTAAAACAATGCAATGAACGTCAAACTATTTACTTTAGTTGCCACAATAAATATTTTCCAGCGATCGTAAACTTGACCATTCAATTACACTGTATTCACAAAAAACAAGCCACTGTAAAATAACCCTTTTGATGTTTCGAGTAAAATGTATTGACATGTACCACGCTCCCGGCTGTTTCAACCCGTCCGCTGCGCGAGTTAAAGTTAATTTCATCATCGAAAAAGGTTTTTGTTGTGTTTAAAATAAGTGAGGTCTTTCAATTAGTTTTTGTTTTTTTAATTTGGGTGTAATGGCTTTTATGAGACATTCGTTTGGATTTCATATTTCATTGCAAATTAATCATGCTTCCATTTAATTTTAGAACCCAAGTTCTTTTTATGATTTTAAGCTCTCTAACTTTTCTGTCTTCTATTTTTTTTTCTACTTCGGTCCTCTGCTTGTTGTCGTGTGTTTTTTTACTAGGGTCGGGTAAAGCAGTTTTTTTATAAGACATTTTCAGTAAGATCAGCGTCTGAAGGAAGTACTTGGTTAATCCGACAATTTCCGCTAAAACGTAATATGCAGAATATTCGAGAATTTTGTCTTTTTTATTAGTCGTTTGGAATAGGTCGTGGTAGACACGCACACACACGTAACCCTTAAATATATAGGTACATATCACATTTATTATCCTAGAACGGGTTAGACAGAGAAGAATTCGGTAACTAAAAATATTAGTATCCCTGTTAACCCTTCTAGTTAAGCTAAAGTATTGATGTTAAGAGTAGGTTCATTGGTGAAACGAAAACCGATATTAAGTAAGAGCAATACTGGTATTCCGGAAAGTACCACCAATTACTTTCTTGCAGTAGATAAAATAAACTGTTTATGTGATGTGAATTCTGTGAAAGTTATGTGAATAAATGATTATTATTATTATTAAAAAAAAAAATTAACCAATATTACACGTCAACATCTAGAAAACAATGAAAATGTTTTAACAAAAGTTTGCTTTCATACCCAAGTAACAACCGCCATAACATTACACGACCGAAGTAAAAATAGTTTCTCAAGTACCACTAACCATTACATAGGAAATACCTCTTAAATCGTGGTACTAAAACACCACTCCAGGTCATTAACATTCACCCATTTTGTTAATTTCTCACAAAGCGGAACATTAGAGTTCGCTCCGCAGCAGCCCCAGGCAAATGGACTGAGTGCAGACCACAACAGCTTGTTTAGACTAAAACTACAAATGGATATTGTGATGTAGAATTTAATGGGGAAATGTCTGGGACACAATTATTTTGTATTTGTTTTAAATGAATGGGAAAATGTTTTACCATTTGTTGGAATATGAAATTTCAGTGCAATTAAGGCAGATAAGAAAAATATTACAGTAACAAACTGGTATAGTGACTCCGGTCCGGCCTAGCACCACGAGCCACAGTCAGCGTGCGGTTTTAGTCGGTTCAAGTCCGACATAAGTACCTTCCGGCTCGGGTAGGGGAGGTATCCGAGGGGATTTCCGCAAGGAAAAAATAAGGTAGTGATTCAGTGGTGAGGGCTCTCTATAACACGATTCCTGCAGGTTTGGTGTTCAAAGGGAAGCCGTGGTAAAGTCTCGGCGCGGCGTAACGTCAATATTTTCCATGAAGCAACTAAGTACTTTCTGATCTCTAAAATTTATTAGTAACATCGAAATATTGCAGTTAAACTAGTTGTTGGACTTTTAAGGGCTCTTATTACCCGCAATGACTGCCATAGATGTTCGTACGACAACCGCGTTCATACTGTCATTATAATTATATGAAGTCATTACATTGTCGATACTGGACAATTTCTCCCATCAACAAAATTAATCAATTAAAATTCATTCAGTTAACTATACAGGTATTTTTATTTTGGTATCAATCTCACAAATGTATACTTTAAGAAATTAAAACTTGCGATTGGCTGTCAACATCCCCAGAGAGGTTAAGCACACACAGAACTGAGTTTCAGCTGCTACAACAATTCTTTTGTTTAACGTACCAGTTCTAGCTCAAAATAAACTTCAACTTGCGGTTGAATTGTGTTTCACATTGTTTATTCTATGTCCTGAGGCGTCGAACTCTTTACCTTTGTTCAAAACTTTAGCACTACCTTCCAGACAATTTCAGTGGGGTAATATCAAAAGTTAGGAATATAGGGATATTTTTGCTTTAACCTGTCGCTGTAAGAAATATAGTAACGTGAATGTGGAGTCGGTGAAATCGAGTGTATAGAATGGTTGGGAAATAACATGGTAGATGGATCAGAACATATTTTATTCTTTCAAAAGTTAAATGTTTTTCAGTATAGCTAATAAAATAAGCAACTGAGATTTGAAGTTTCCATCAAATTCATTATACTTTTGCATTTAGATCAGAAAATATATCTTAAGAACATCATGATTTGTTTACATTTACAACCAGATTCAAGATGTAATGAAAAACCTATGACAAAAAAAGTGTGACTATAAAAACTCTCAGCCAATTCTATTATTTGCGCAGTCGAATTAATTAATTTGAACTGGAAAAACACCTCTACCACTATTGTTCAGATTTTCGGTGTGTTTTCCTTTTTCAACGGTCACGAATTACGAAATTACTTAATAAATTGTAATTGGTAGTAGTATCTATAGAATTTGCAAAAGGTCAGTAATGTACCTATCTAATACAATATCTGTATTCAGTGGTTTTAATCTACTAAGGTTGCAATAAGCACACGATTCCTCTGATAGTGTAGCTTATAAGGCGAATAAGTTTATCTTTAAAGGTATGGTATAGATAAAGCCGTGTAACAATAAAAAAAACATACATATAATCGCGCCTTGATCCCCGGATGGTTAGACGAATTAGCACCCACATTTCACCAATCAATGTATTCGGTCCAAAATGTAATAGGGGGTGAGCCTATTGCCTATTCCGGGCATTATTGTTGACTCGAGCCATGCATCCTGAGGGTGAGGCTGTATATATCTGTCTGATCTTAAATATCGTATCCCTTAGTCATCTTGAATACCGCATAGGAAAACCATCGCATGGGGTGGCTCAAATTCTACTCTGCTGGGAACGCCGCGGCAAAAAAAAAAACATGAAACAGGAATAAGAAAATGGTAACGACTAAAGTCATTACACTGCCAATGTGAACCCATTCTTAGTGCAAGCAATTTAGCTTAGTTGGAGGGGTTAGAGGGAATATTAGTAATATCAGCTGCTAAAAAGTAAATAAGCCCAAAGTTTGCACAAACCGTACGAAATACAGCATTGCTGCATATGTTCCTTATATGCCGCTTTCCAGCATTAGTAATGCCAGAAATAAGTATAAGTGCCATGTGCCAGAATTAATTTCAGATCAGATTTTTACTGCTATTAAAGTAGCCCTACAGTGTTAGTACCAGATTTTGTACTGTTAGTAAACAGTAAAAAATCTATTCAGAAGTGTTAGTTTTTTATTGTTATAAATCTCATCCAGAGGATGTATTTCTTTTATCCTGTGGTGAAGGAAGGGTCAAGTCTGCATATGATATATTATGAATAGAAGTGCCCTTTCTTTGTCCCGTTAGATAACCACCGAGGACTCGCATTGTCGCTTTAATACATTAATCATTAAAATTGCTGGGAGGCTAGGCCGCAAAGTTTAGGGATGTTTCGAATGGAGGTAGGAACTTGCTATTTAGTACAGAATTCTGATGTTGACACAATTTTAATGATTTGAATGGATCTTTTGAAGGTTTATATTAACGGGTCTTTTCATAAAGTTACGTAATTTGTTCAAACATATCACACCGAGAAATGATTATTTTGTCGTATGGGGTTCATGAATACAGATTCAGTCTACAGAGTGATTTTCAAAAAGCCACAGGTCATTTCTTCCCGAGAGGTTCTACTGCTGATATGGGGCATTCCCAGATATTTAGAGGCACAAGCACAACACACTTGCGGGTAGTTTTATTGCAGGCAGCAAAAGGGTAGACGGCGAGGTTTTTTGCATGCGGTTCGTTTTCATACAAAAGTAGACATACGGGTATCCTGATTTTAAAGATGATTTTACATGCTTTATAAAACGCGTGGACAACTTCATCCTTTGCTCCCTTTTTTGCTTTTTATTTTTTTCTCTCGCTTCCTCTGTTCAATAAGCAGCTACAGCAGAGCTAATTACAGCAATAAGAACAAAAGAAACAAGGTACAAAGGAGATGGAAAATGGTGGGCCCAAATGTAATAAGTTGAGATATGCTCTAAAAAATGAGTCGTAGGTATTTTTCTATCTTAGAATATGAAAAATCACCTCAGTTCTCAATCTGGATGCGGAGAAATATGAGAAAATAGTTTTCGTAAGATTATCAATTGAGTAATTTATTACACTATAACATTTGCAGTAAATAATTAACACAAAGTTATTAAATGCACTATATATACTTACATGCAATATAGTGCATATATTTACAGTCATATTATTAAATCAAATATCAATTAATTACTGAAAAACCAATATTAATGATTATCGATTTCATATCGATTCAAATCTCATTTTCTAGTAAATATAATAACTATTACAAAAGAACACATTTTGCACTTCAGGAATCAGCTGTTAGTAAAAGATTGTAACATAACCTCACTTTTACATAATCTCTTATATCTCTGTTCTCAGATTGAAAAATCCGCAGAATTTTCAGTGAAAGGTTGATAATATATAAGCTATTAATTGACACCACTTTCATCTTCTTACAACTAGGCCCAAGATTGTATGTAATCATTTCTGTCTCCTTTCTATAACTAGATTTTTTGAATATTTCTTATATATAAAATTTACTTCTGTCAATGAAAGTAAGAATCAACAGAATTCAATATATATGTTGTACACGTATTTACTTTTGTAAATGATAATGAAAATCCAAAAATATTAGCTGTGCTATCGTATTCCAACTGAATGAAAGTTATGCTTAGGGGATCAGCGGTTCACGGCTCATGAAGCAGTCAATTTGTTCCTCTCCAGATAAATAAAGCCGAAAGCGTTCATACGTTACTTTATTACCGTCACATATTGTGTTAATCTTATCAATAGACTTATTGATACGTGAATACGCCCTTATGTTATTAGTTAGGTATTCTGAACTTGGGACCTCTCTGTATTCAGCTCAATATTTAGAGCTATCTTTAGTGTTTGCTAATTTAAGCACGAATGCTAGTAGTATTACACTCACCGGGATATTACCATGTTTATTATTTTCATTGAGGAACCGATACTTCGGCGCTGTTTCAAGCGCCATGATCACGGTGCAAATATCATGGTGAGAGTTATACTACTAATGTTAATGACCATGTCAATCTCATATCATACCATTAAGCAAGTATGAACTGAATTAATGCACGAATGGATACACTCATATTTGTTATAGGGTTCCGTAGGCAAATGTATTAACAGAATATCAGGACTCAACTTTCCATCTGCCTATAGATCTGTTATTCACCATGCTGTATCTCATGAACCGTGATAGACAGTTGAAATTTTCAGAATCAGGTACATAAATAATTAAATTATTGGCGCCTGAAGTTTTATTGATGTTTCTTGTACCCAATCCGCGTTCCTTGTACGCATGTCTGACTTGCACTTGGTGGCTATTTGTTTCGCTCAGTAGTTGCTAGCCTGTTAACACCTATTGGGTATATTTTCATACTAAGTGGTGTTACTGAAAGCCATAGCTCCTCACAATATAAGTCGGTATTTTGGTTCCCAAACCAATGTAAACTAATTTTTCATATTTTGTTAAGTAACAATATATTTTATCAGTCTTCCTAGTTTTGCGGCTTAGTGCTTTCAGTGGTGCATATTTCTAAATTGTTTAAATACTTAGATTGATGCAAGCAATAAAGCGTTTATTGCAAATAAAAATGAACAGATAAATTGGGTCATCATTCAAAAAATTGCCTTTCGTCAAGCTTGTAAGGAAGGCTCGCAATGATGAAAAGGTGTATGGTACAAGCTATGTGTATATTAGTTTAAAGACTATAGTTTTGAAACAAAATTTGTGAAACCAATATTTTTGCGTTACGGGATATTAACGTTAGTGCGGCATAGAACTCGAATTCCACTTAACATTTTGTTTGAATATCATAGTATTTAATGCAAAGGTAATTGGCATATGGTCACTTGGTATTATATTATTGTAACATCCTTACAGTTTAAATTCAATACATAATTAGTATTGGTAGAAGAACCATACTTTGTTCAGCATTGAAGAGAAAATAGTTTTTCTAAAGCTAATTCGTTTCCCACATTCCCAGTACGATTAGTACCATTTGTGAGTATTTTACTTCCCACTTTTTGAATCTTGTATCTATAATGACTTTTAAGTGCCAAATTATACAGGACCTTACGAAGCTGAACGTTCTAAGAAAGTTGCTTAACTACACCTAGCTTCCACGTAAACTATTTTACTCGTAGACAGAGATAACTTCGCAGTGACTTTGCACGCTTGTACCACAGCCAGAAACATTTCGGATTATTCGTTATTCGGGTCACGAGTTCCGGCTATGGGCCGTGTCCGATGGATCGCTGCTCATCCCAGATCAATCGCGAAACGGAGGTGTTCTTAATGGAGATTTTACACGTGATTTCCGGGTGCCGTCGACATTTCAAATACCTGGTTACGAGGCCTGTTAAGTAAAGAAATTGGTACATTTTGTGGTGTTTTCTTTTTAGCTGGTCAGTCAGTTGGAGTAGCGTGAGAATGAGAGTATTTTGTAGAACAGTTTAATACTAATTAAGACATCAAGTAACGTTAGTAGTAATATGCATATGTTAATGTTACTTAAGGAGATACGGCGCAAATACTGTAACTTAACAGGTGATTATGTTTTTGAGCCGTTTGGAGTTGAAACGTTGGGGACATGGGGCCCAAGTGCCCGTTTTCTTTATAAAGATCTGGCAAAGCGGCTGGTCGACGCTACGCGTGACCAGAAGGCTGGTTATTACCTTGCACAGAGGTTAAGCATTGCCATTCAACGTGGCAATGCAGCCAGCCTTCTGGGTACGTTACCGGCCGGCGACGATGCGGAGGAATTCCACGACGCATTATGTATGTAAATATTTTTATTTTTATTTTCATTACTTTATTTTTTTCTAAATTGTACCTATTAAGTGTATTTTTAACTACTGAACATTATTCCCATACATTATAAAAAAAAAATACTTATGGAGAGGTTGTAAGTAATTCAAGATATAGGCCTGTATTCCACTGTCCGGGATCTATTTTCATTGACAGATAGAAAATCTGTTCTCAGTACTTGTAATAAATCGAGATTCGGGACTGAGTTTCGTTCTGAAATACGGGCCTAAGAGTCATAAGTTGTTTCGCCACTAAATTGCCACAGCTAAGGTGTGTTGTGCAAATAAATGGCATACAACAATTGAGTGCACTGCAAGCAAGCAAAAACTAACATGTACGTTCAGAAATCAACAATAACATGATTTACGATAAATAAAATCCCATTAATACCAACAATATTGTATTACCATCAACAATATTTCGGTTTTCCCAAATTTCCCAGGATCTTTCGAGATACGAATTAAGCGAAAAAACACGCCGCGTCACGCTCGCTCGCTTAAATGACGTTTTGTATAAGCTTTAGCGGCCGACGCAGATTTCTCAGCTTTATTTTTTCAGGTGATGGATTGCTCGGTGTTTTCTTGTGTAATTTCCGGACACTAATTGCGGCGGGCATCCGTCACGGTGGCGGGGAAATGAGGAAAAACCTCATGCCGCTGGTAATAAATAATTGTCCGCGCTTTGTTGCAGGTAGCGGTGTGTTAGTTTAGCAAAGGATGGATAATGATCTGGGTAATAAATTTACGGGCTTTATCGTGAACCTGAAGACGTGAGTTTAACCCTATATCCTGTGCTTCTGGGGTCAAGTTTCTTTTCTATAGGATGATGATGATGGCGAAGAGGGATATTCAAGAATTGATAACAAATCATCATGATCATCGTTTTTTTTTTCGTGCGGAAATCACCTTGGATACCTACCCCGCCGGAGCCGGAGGGGAGGTTATGTCGGACTCGGACCGACCAAAACTGCTCGCCGTCTATGGGTCGTTGTGCTAGGCCGAAGGTGAGATGGTCTTCGATATATCCCTCGCACCCCTGCTGATCCAGAGCCATTCCTAATGGTCTGGCCCTCCTCGGGACACCGCCGTTTGGTTTTTCACTTTTCACTCCAACTGCTTTAGTTTATCTTCAGTTGGTAGGTTATAACTGATCTGATTATCACCAAAGTCTGTCTGAAGCATACAATATTAATAATAAATATTAATATTAATATTGTTTCTACTTGTTTCAAAATAAATACATTCTTTTTGCTTCCTAATAAACAATGGCTCCGAAATTATCACGGGTCTATTGTTTTCACGAGAGATATGTATACAAATATATGACAGCAAGATATAGTAATATACAGACGAGCACAAAATTCATTTGAGAGCGTCCAGACGTAATATTAAAAGATAATATCTCAACCTATAAAAATATTAGATTGGCTCCACGTTGAGGAAACGAGGCATTTTCGTTATGACTGTTTTGATTGTCCCCACCCTCTTATACCCACTTTATTCCTCATGAGTTAGGGTTTCAAAGGTTATTAATATGTAAATCGTAGTAGGTAAGTATTGGTTTACAAAATGATTATGTAGTTGCATAACCGCGATGTTATTACATAGACTTATAACATTTTTAATTGTTATAAACGTAAGCAGGTCGGTATTGCACCATGTGATGTCGGTGTGTAATCATGTGCTGTTTGTCCAAGCAAGCGGTGATATACCACGCTCTATAGCCAAAATCATTCCACTATGACAAGTTGTAAGTACTACCAGTCAGACTAAGGCGTCTGGAAAAGGACCTTAAAAACCTACTACTTAAGTGATTGCACTTTCAGCGTATACTCTTCACGATGCTTTCCGATTCTATATAACATTATATATTGTAACTGTTTGTTAACATTATATATTGTAACTGTTTGTTGTCCCTATTTAAATAAAAAATATTGATGTACTCTAGATGTAAGAAGCACTGTAAGATACGTGAAGTCAATCTGACTTTTACTACTTGTACTCGATTAAATCAAAATTTGATGTACAGATCATATTTTGGTTCAAATATACAAAGTTTTGCATGATCAGCGCCATCACACTTTGAATGCAAAGTCAAATTTACAGAGTGTAAAACCATAAGTTTAGCTCAGAGGATAACATCCTAACAACGTTTAGACAAAGTTAGGAACTTAACACTGAGGCGGGGTATACTAGTCGCCATAACCTACTCAAGTTGCATATTCTAGCCTAGCAACCAGGATTTAGTGTAAGTCTTTAAACATACACGGTGCGAAAGTTTAATGTAAGATTATTTGGGAAGGACTAACTTAGAAAGGAAACTATGCCCTGTTACAATATTTTGTCGAGTGATCACCGCATTACTTAGCGATTATTTAACGCCAATAACTATATTTTTTTTATGAAGGACACATCAATTTGACTTCATCTTGCCCGATGGTTAGCTAAAGGCAAAGTCTCGGAAAGAGGGTCACCATCGTAAACATGTACCATGTTAACAGTAGTGGCTCTCAGGTTGACTGCCTCATTAGATGCCTTTTCACGCTCCGCTTATAGGACCCGGGACTGTAGAAAGAAGGAAACACGTGAGCTGGCAGGTAGTTCCAGGTCTTAATGGTGCGACATAGGAACGAGTTTCTGAAATGCTTCGTTCTAGCAGGTATATTCTGCACCGTATAGGGGTGGCATCTTAGCCCCGCACGTCCTGTGAAGGAAAGGAGAGGGTGGGACTAATTGGAAGAGCTCTTTAGAACATTCACCATGATAGAGACGGTATAATACTGCCAAAGACGCAACATCTTTACGCATCTGCTAAGGCTTGTTGTGGTTGGAGATATTATTAACTATATGATAGAGCTTAGGTGGCTTAGGTCTTAGACTTTCATTGTGATATGCGCTAGTTGCTATTCTTCATTATATTTATTACTATTTGATGCCCGTGACTCTGCTAGTGCAGAATTCTGATCACGTTCCACCAATTCATGGGAACCTATTTCAGGGGCACAGCCTATATAGTAGTATTCTAAGTTATAAATCTACATCTATATTACGCAACACTTTCAGCGTAATATATCTACACAAACTTTCACATTTATAACGTTTGTTTATTTGCAGCAACATGCCTCAACCACTGTAGTTAATTTTGATCAGGTAGATTGCTTTTCTTTCCTTTACCGCAAATCATACCCGCACAACCAAACAAAACGAAGCTGTCCTAAAAATGAAGATCTTTATTATTCTTTCTGGATTATTACATTGAAATACAAGAAGTTGTAAAGATTTATAATGTTTTAAGAACTTAACACTCACTTTTAGGCAATTTAAACAATGTTTAATCTCTTTCATAAGATAAGTAAAAAAAGTGAGGTCTAAGTAGAAAAATCCAAGAATAAGGGGAAGTATTTTCATTTAAATTGGCAGTAAAGTTTGAATTGAGTTTTGTTGAAGCAAGTAATCTTATTCCTGAATAATTCATGTGACAACGATTACTTTATTCCTTTTGTCGTTCAAAAGAATTATATAAATTATAGAGAGATGCTTATAGGAATTTTAAGCTTTACGTAATGTATATATTTAGATTCATGAACTGTTTAATTTCTTACTAGTATCCGTGACTATTATTTTATTCTATATTTTCATTATTATTTCAAAAACCAATCTAGGTCATAAGTGTATAGTAGGTAATACTTAAGCCAGTGCTCTTAGTAATCATCCTCGTGGCTTACGGGCTGGTTATTCTTTTAAAGCTCAGACACAAAGCATATCCATGTTTGGATAAGTTGTCTGCAAAAACCTCAAAGTAAGAATGAAATAAAGAAAGAAAATAATATAAGGTTGATTTCATGCTTGTAAAATCCTTTACCAATTTTACTTCAAATATTTAAATAAAAATACTTGTAAATTTCCAAAGCGGTAGACAGGACTGAATACCTACTTCTTTTAACTTTTTGACTTGCAAGTGGGTCCACATACTATAAAGCGAGTCTATTACCGGTTTTTTTATAATGGACACACGTCAATTTGACTTCACCTAAGCTAAAGGCAAAATCTCGGAAAAAGGGTTACCATTGTAAACATGAAGATTCTATTATACAACTAAAAAACAATATAACTTAAAATCTAGTGACAGTTGATAACCTTCAAAATCGGACGTCGATTCAGTTTTGTTGGTTGAGCCAACAGTATTTTTGTTAATGATTAGAAATCTATATCAGTAACAGCTCCAAA
Source organism: Eilema sororculum (assembly GCA_914829495.1). NCBI lineage: Eukaryota > Metazoa > Arthropoda > Insecta > Lepidoptera > Erebidae > Eilema > Eilema sororculum. The sequence continues at coordinate 16,803,894 of OU618538.1, forward strand.
ATCTTGAAAATTTCATTACCAGAGCTATGTTCCTACACATTGAAATAGAAAAAAAATACACCATACAGGTTAATATTTTTAATAGAACAAGTTGGTGCCCGCCTTTCCTCTGTCAAATGCAAATAAAAACGTTCGTAAAATCGACATGGCATCGTGTATTACTGTTTAAAATTCACCGTTCAATACTTCAAAGAGATCATTACAGAAAATCATTATCATACAGATATCATCTGACTTTGTGACGACTGTGTAAAAATGTAAAGTGCTCGATTTCAATATCGAAATTGGTGAGAATATTAAAATTGTTTGCTGAGGTGAAATAATTTTAACGAAAGATTTTGCTTGCGCACGTATTGTGCTGAAGTATTACTCTTCAAAGGTTCTTGTGAAAATATATCTTACGATATAGTATACTAAAATATAAATATTTATCATATTTTCAGTGACTTCTTTGCAATTCATTTATATAAATTATTGCATTATATTTGTAAGTAGTATTTTATTATAATTTGAACAAAAATAAAATCTTGAAGCGTTTTTCAAATAACTTTTTCAAATAACTATAAATCATTAGCAGATTCGTAAATGTTGTGGAGTGATTTTTTAAGATGTTGGTTTTTCGTACACGTAATGAGTTATGATTTTCTTATCAATTGTCAGGTGTGTATTTTAACTAAGTATGTTATCAGACTACGTCCATTGTACTAAAAGATTCCAGACACGGTGAACCGACTCTCCATAATAACCAATGTCCATTCTACCCATAAGTGAGACCTGACCAACGTAAACTAAGCAAGCCAAAAAGTAGGTCATTTCTACTTGAAAATGCTAACCACCATCTGAAATTTCACCATGAAGAGGTTATCTAGCTCAGTAGCGCACAAGATGTTCTAAGGTTCTAATATCATGTACGAAACAATATGTATCATCCCAAAGTTTGATGTTAACTGCGCGAGTTGTCAGCCTTAAAATATGAATATAAATTGAGAAACTTTAGGGTAACTCAGATTCAACGAGAAGTTTAAAATTATTAACACGACTACGTTACAGAGTATAAATCTGTTTAGTTGACCACGGGATAACGCCGAGGGAATACATTTCACGGGATAAACTAACGTAATATTGTCTGAAATAAATAAAATCATGTAGTTTAGTGTGACGCTTGAATTAAAGGCTGGTTTTGTACCTGAATTATAAGGTTGCTGACTGGATGCGCAAAGGATCAGGGACCAGGGGCACTTTGGAAGAGGCCTATGTACATAATCAGAAGGATGTAATAGGCTAATCGTTTCTTACAATAGTTACAGCAAATAAAGTGTATCAAATAATGTCAAAGCAACTCACTTAACCCAACAACACTTTAGAACATGTCAGTAATTACACTTGCTTGATTATAACTTAATCGTTATCGCAAAAAAAAAATACGGGATACTTCGAATTATGGACACTCTGTATACAGTTTTATTCATTTTTGACGCCACTAAATATTGTTCGCACATTTCAAAGAAAACTTTAGTTGAAATAGCACATTCCGATCACGTGTTGTGTGTGCGAGGCAACGAATCGGCAGAGACGAGCGAATTTATTTGTGTCTCCAATCAGCCCCTCAGACATTTCAAGACAAAGCACTTTCGTGGATGCACAAAATTACTCACACAGATATTTCGTTTTTCCTCAATAAATGCTAGAACATTTTTAATACCTAATGTCGTTTAAGACCGATGATTGAGTGCGTCATTCTGAGGGACCAGTAGGTATCTAAACTACGATGATTGAAAATATTAGATTTCAAATAAAAAAGCACTTTAATCAAATTTTGAAATGTGAATTCGATAGTGAAAGCTAAATGATATTGCAATGATCCATACAACCTCACCAAGGTCTTTGGGAGGTTCGATGGCACTCGCTTTCATAAAAACCAAGACAAGTCAAATTGAAAGGAGGAAAAAGAGAAAATAGAAACTGAACTCCGGGAAGCCTTCAATGCAACAACATGGGAATAGTATTAACTATTAATATTCCATAAAAAATGTAATAGATTGTCATTTTTCAAACCATACTCATAAAATCTGATACCATACTCAAAAAATAAAAACTTATAAATTCAAATAATATTATTTTACTACAGTAAACTAAAGCTACTTCAATTAATATATACCTACCTAATAAAAAAGTAACAGACAACGTAAAGAAGAACGATTACATGACGGCACGATTGCCTTAGTAATATTTTCCGAACTGCAACGGGTGGGCGTCCAATAAATGGACAGGTTAGGTTATTACGTGAAAAAACAATAGTCATCTATCAAAAGTACCAAAACTGGGTCAAATACCGTTCGAAATATTTTCTTTTTTGCAACGGTTCATACATCACTTTCCTTGACGTCTAATTTTCTCAACCTAATTTTATTTCACGTTCGATTCTCTGTTTAGTAGCATTATATTTTATAATTTGCTATCTTTTAGATATGAAGGATAAAACGTGAAAGAATTGTGTATGTTACATTCATATTTTTTATTTTTTTTATTTTTTTACGTCAATTATAATTATTTTTGGCCAGGTGAGCCCAAATTGAATTGTATCTATATAAAATAATAGAAGTGTACTTTATTCCATAATATCGAGGGCATTTTGAGGGAAGGTTAGGTCAAAGGTAGGCAACTGGCGAGCATACATATTATATGAAAACAATCATGAAGAAAAAGCAAGCAAATTGTGGCTTCTAGTTACCCCAGTGAAAGAATCGTGGCTGTATTAAAGTAAAATATATGTAAAATTTCGACCTATAAATAATTAAAACTATTTTTCAGCAAGTAAAAATTAAAATCTGTTACATAAACCCGCACTGGGTAACCCACATCTTTCTATAATTAAATTCGATATAAATCGCTAGCCTGGTGCGAGCCAGTGGTGATTTGCATTAACCAATGCAAGGGTTAAGTAACGGCCATGTTTCCGTTTTCCGCGTACAACTACACTTAAACTCCACCATAAATGCTGCAATCCACAGTGGTTCTACGAACGGATGCAGATCGGGCCGCAACGTTGAAAAAGTTTCGACTGCGGAAGCACAGGACAAGTCCGTAGCAGTGCGTCGGATTCGTAGCTTCTAAACAGGCTGACATGCACTGTAGCTCATCTTGGGGGAATGGCTAGAAAGGCCACATGGCAGCCTTTCGTATCGACTGACGCAGATTATCAGCGGGCACGGGTGCTTCGGGCAGTATCTGCGTCTAATCGATAAAGAGCCTCTGGCCTAGCACGATGACCCTCAGTCGGCGTGCGGTTTTAGTCAGTTCGAGTCCGACATATCCTCCACTTCCGGCTCCGGCGGGGGAGGTATCTGAGGGGATTTCCGCACGAAAAAAAAGGACATGCACCGTATAATGCAATTGATACGCGGTACGTAGCACTCCATAATCGTCTTCCGTGTGCGATAAAATCTGCAAAATCGCCCATTGTGGAAAGGCGTCTTAGTATACGAAGAAACATTTAATTGCACCTGCTTCGAGTTTCCATAAGACTTGCAGTCGCTATTAACTAGCTCATAAAATAATGAGTCTTGGGAACTTCAAACAACGAGTAGACAACTGGAGTGATGAAAGCAATAGTTTAATAGTTTATAAATGTATTTAAGAAAATTATAGTATAGAGAGAACTACGCTGATAACGATGGTGCCTGAAGGGGAAATGCTTTTTCATCCATTTAACTGTAGATAGAGAATAATTTCTGCTCACTTTCGCAGCATTTGTTAGTTGCCGAGTAAGTTAGTAATTTGGATACAAAGAGCGTCAGTGTGTGAGATAGAACAATTTACAAAAACACTTTTTACCAGTCGATTTCCGAGCCGAACTCTCACTCTTCTCTTCGATACATCTAATCAAAAGCCGGGTATAACTATTATAGTTATAGTTGATAGTCAAAAACCCTGTGCGATTGTTTATCATGGCATAAATTCAAATATTTAGGCGTCATATAAAGTTTTCGATGAAGATTGGTAAAAATGAATTGTTCCGGTGGGCCAGTTCCATATAGAAGGAATGCTCTGACAACTAAGCTTTTTTTTATAAGGGACACATCAATGTGACTTCACCTCGCCTGATGGTAAGCTAAAGGTAAAGTCTCGGTCACCATCGTAAACATGTACCATGTTAACAGTCTTGGCACTCAGCTTGACGGCCTAACCAGATGCCTTTTCACGCCCCGCTACCTAGTCTTGGGGGGGGGGGGGCATATTTCTCAAAAGTCAAACAATAATAATTTATATTCAGGAAACTGCGCCATCATAAAATAATAACTATACCATGTATGTGTATTTCGTTTACCTGTATACGTATACATTTGTACAGAAACATTTGCCGCATCCGCTACGGTGTTGACAATCCGGCGAGGAGCTGACGCAGCTATGCGGGTCACGGGCTAATAAAATTAAGGCTTTGTTTGAGTGGGAACATCGTCGAGGAAGCAATATTGACCAATAGCGTGCGCTTTAATGAGTTGTCATCTGTTGGTTTCATAGCTTTATGTTTTTTGTCTAATATTCTCGTTAATCCCTTTAGTGAGCAAAAGGCCTATGTTTGGCTTGTGTTTACGACAGTACTCACTGTGGTGGCCGAGGTTCTAGATAACAAGCCTGATATATCAGTCACTGTAAAATTAAATATTCACATGACTCATGTTCAAATCAATGTGTTCAAAAAGTACTTGTTTTTTGCATCTAAGAACAACACACAAATACTCTAAATCACTGGGGTTACGAACTGGAAATTTTGACCAGTAATACTATTTTTGTAAGCATCCATTAAGGAAGGACTTACTTAGTGGACAAAAAAGATCCTATTTTTCCCGTGCAAACTAAAAAGAACTTCTTGAATATATAGGGAAAAATGAAACTTCTCGGGTGGGACTTGAACCCAGGATCTTTCCTTTTTTTTATTTTATTTTATTATACTGGACACGTCAATTTGACTTCACCTCGCCTGATGTTAAACTAAAGGCAAATTCTCGGAAAGAGGGTCACCATCGTAAACATTTACCATGTTAACAGTGGTGGCACTCAGCTTGACGGCCTCATTAGATGCCTTTTCACGCCCCGCTTAAAGGACCCGGGACTGTAGGAAGAAGGAAACACGTGAGCTGGCAGGGAATTACAGGTCTTAGTGGTGCGGCATATGAATGAATCACTGAAACGCTTGGTTCTAGCAGGTATACTCTGCACCGTAAATGGATGACATCTTAGCCCTGCACGTGTCGTCCTGTGAAGGAAAGGGGAGGGTGGGACTAATTGGAAGAGCTCGTCAGAACATTCACCATGGTAGACGGTAAAAAACTGCCAAAGACGCAACATCTCTACGCATCTGCAAAGGCTCGAGGGTGTTCGTGACCTCAGGATCCCCAATAATGCGGACCGCACGTCGCTGCAACCTGTCGAGAGCATCTAATAAGTACTTTGCGGAGCCGTCCCAGAGATGTGAGCAGTATTCCACGCAGGAACGAATTTGGGTCTTGTATAGAAGACACCGCTGCTCCGGCGTGAAAAAACGTCTCACTCTGTTCAGGACTCCGAGTTTACGCGAGGCTGATCTGATGATACTATCCTTTACAGGGGTAATGCCTTGACCGACTCGGCTACTGGCTGATTCAAATTTCCCTTCTATTTTTATCCGTATAAGGCGAGGCTGGAGTTATTTACCGATTTTCTTACGAACTATCGGAACCAATGAATGATGTTACAATCATTATTAAACATTGATTTTTGATGCGTATATTAATAAAGAACTTGTACCCATTAACACAATTTTACCCACACTAACAGTAACAGACATACAATGATGAATGTCCTATATAATTTTGCAGGTTCAAGCTGGCGTCGTTGGTAGTACAGTATTGAGGTGACACAGACCCGCAGTCAGTAATTTACCTACTAAAACATTATAACGTGTTGAAAATCTAAAACCAATAAAATGTTTATGATTATGACCAGTCCTGTGTTCACATATAAAACATAACTTTAACCAACTACCGCAGTGTTTTACAATAAACCATTAAAAGAAAATAATTACACGTACGTGACGGCTATTCAAACGTAAAAATCGTTCAAAAATAAATTATTCATAGAACGTCACTATGCATCGTTGAAAGAAACCGTTATTTTTTCAACATTATGACCGATATTATGTCCACGTGGGCAAAAACGATTTCACTCAGTAATAGGATTACGGATTTTATTACATGCAGCTGAAATGTCGTTAGGAAGGCAATTTTGGCGGCAGATATTGGCTATTAGCGATCGAGGTAATGCCTTCTCGATATTCATGTAGGTATAACGACGTAACTTAAGCATATTTGTGGCTTAGTTCTATGTTAATGTACACTTATACGCGTTTGAACGTGATTATCCGAACACCGGAATGGGATGGCCGCACAGAGAATTTACATTTCGGCACCGGATTTGATCCCGTTGCGGTGTACAGCACTAGTTTACTAGTAATATTATATATTAAATAGACGGTAGATACTATATTATATACCTACTCAATAACTATTATAAGGGCAGCAATGTCTAAGACTGGATATCCCTTTTGAAAACCCGTTCGACTTATCAGACGTTTCACCTTTTCATCATCTACAAGTACATCATCATTCTGCAGCCAGGGTGCGCGAGGGATATGCTTTTTTTTTTTTTTTTTTTTTTTGTCGTGCGATAAATCCCCACGGATACCACCCCCATGGAGCCGGTGGAGGTGGTTATGTCGGACTCGAACCGACTAAAACGCACGCCGTCTTGGGTCCTTGGTTGCCGGAGGTGAGATTGCCAAAAGCATATCTCTCGCACCCCGGCAGCCCCAGGACTATCTCTTTCGAGATGGCCCCCTTCGGGTTGTGGGGACCACAGGGTCCCCATCTAGCCCCGGTTACGGGGAGGCGCACTTGGCGCCGCCGCCACGGCCTGCTTCTGCTAGGGTGACAGGCGGCTCCACCGGTCACCCCCAGGCCAGCGCTCATGGAGGACGGAGGTCGTTCTGCGACCTCCGACGTCCGGTTCGCCTTCGCTCTGCGCGGGCTTCCCGGGCCCGAAGTCTAGTTCGGACCCGACCGGCCGCCTCTTCTCGAGCATTACTTGCTCGCAGAAGGAGGCGGCCGCACCCCAAGCGTTCGCGCATCGTACCATCGCTGTGAGCAACGTGGCGAGTGTGAGGACTCCCACCCCCAGAGCCGCCACTAGGACCCGCCTCGGCGTGTCCCACGCCGGGCACTCGGGCAGCGTGTGCAGCTCTGTGTCCTCGCTCGCATCACAGTGATGGCACTCGGACGTTGGCTCCTTCCGGATCCGACACAGGTAACTCCCGAAACACCCGTGTCCGGTAATCACCTGCGACAGCCGGTACGAGAGGCTGCCGTGTGGCCTCTCTAGCCACTCCTCCATGATGGGTCTTACCGCCGCTATTACGGCGTGCCCTGCGCTTGGTCGCCCAAGTCGTTGCTCCCATTCCGCTACCATGTCCCTGTGGAGCTGCGCGAGGGATATGCTAGAGGCTACCTCACCCCCCGCAACTAATGACCCTAGACGGTCGTGCGGTTTTGGTTGGTTTAAGTCCGATATAACCACCCCCGTTGGCTATGACGGGGCGTGTATCCGATTGTAATTCCGCACGTTAAAAAAATTACATCATTTTAACGATGATTCCAGTCGCATCTGAAGTTTTGAACAAATATCCTTAAGTGACAGGTTGATTTACGTAATCAGGTAAATTAATATAAATTTTTAGTAAAAACTTTTCCCAACATGCAAAAATCCAAGAATATTACTTGAAAATTAATAAAAGCTTGAATAAATTTTCATATGCAATTGTAAATAAACAAGTTATATGAATTATTCATATCACAGCCTTTTCATTAGTGCCTGAAGTTGCGCTCTTGACTGAAAGTAGTTACTCGTTGAAAATTCTCGATGAACCTAATTGAATTTGATCCTTACGCTAACGATGTAACCGCACTTAACTAAAAGTTAAAAGGTATTTTATTTTGACTAATGCTTCGCTCCAGATTCGATGTGACTGATGTCGCAAATTAATAAATGGGAGGCCTTTCATTTATGCTTTAAATCAAGTACTACCAAATGATGAATTTACAGTCTTTTTATTTTTTAGGGTTTGGTTTTTACAATTTAAAGTTAATCATGTGTTTGGTACTGGAGTTACCTACTAACTACAAATTATTATGATATTGTAAACGATATAGTCATATTTACGTACAGAAATTGACAGTCAATATAGGTCACTACCCAGGCCACTGGATGCAGTAACGCCTCCCTTTAAATAGAAAGAACACTGACGTTCCCGCTATCATTTAAAAGAGTGTTTTCCGAGCTTATACAGTTTTATGTGTATGCTATCTGATGTTGCTACTACCATTAAACAGAATGTCAATCAATCAAATAGCCAGACATACACCTCTACTAATGTTGGGAAACTTTAGCCTATTTATTCCATGCTGGCCAGATGGGTTGGAACAGGGTTTTATTTCGAGGTTTCCTTCTCTCGTAGTGATATCATCTGCGTGTTTTTCCGTTAGTCACCTCGTACGACACCCCTCAGATGATATGGAGTGGTGATACTTGTATTCTTTCTCTCTCACCACACGGATAGAAACAGAATAAAATAAAATAAATAAATATTTCCTAACATTCTATACAACGCTATCTAGACGCATAGATTAACTAGCTTGTGTTATGGAATTTAGAATGCGGATAAACATACTTAAATACTTTTTTTTTTTGTAAATACATACATATTATACATAGAAACACCCAGACCAATGCAATTCATGCATACAAATATTTGCACTGAGCGGGAATCGAACCCGCGCCTCCTACGTGGCAGTAGCGTTCACTACCGCCACGCCACGGAGGCTGTCAAAATGACGAGTTTATAAAGTTTTTTTTATATGTACCACATATGAATAAAATTAGCTTAGTAGGTAACTTAACAGGAACCGCATAAGTCCAGTGGTGAAAAGACAGAAACCTTTTCGAATTTTCAATGTAAGCATGGATTTTTATAACTGCAAATTGCCTACAATTGGATAAAACATCTACTAGGTCGTTAGGAAGTTTTGTAGTGTATAATCGATAGGCTAGAAGGTCGGGCCCAATCTCATTAACTTGTTCATTAAGGGCCCGAACGTGAGTCGAACATTAATTTTTAACTTTAACAACAGTGACGAGCTACTTTGAAACAAATCTCAAACTTTTATTATTTTACCTTGTATTCTGGTTTAAATTCTGTTTCAGATTCAGATTGGATAATGTAATTAAAATGTTCAAGATTTTTTAAATAGCTGTGTTTTAGGGATCTGGGGTAAGTTAATCGAGTCGTACTTTTTTAAAGTGAGTAACAAAAATCGTACAATTTCGAAAGAAGATCGTGACACACGTAGGTATTATGTGATGTTGGAATTGAAAGGTACTCTAGAATATAGTAGTAGTAATAAGTAAATTTAAGCCTAGAATTAAGGTTCAAGCACACTTGCTACATTTCTATCAGCTACCGGTAATTTTTGACTGCATCGACCATTATCGAATCATTGTCGTACCTAACGACTTTTGGCATTCAGGTGCTCCATCTTAATTTCACGATTAAGCAACTCCGTTGATACTGCATCGTATTTTATCAACGGTCACGTGTTTTGGTGTCTGCATAGATAAATGTGTTGGCACATGGAGAGGTGCTAACAGCAACTGGCATCCGAATGTGTTCAAGCGCTACATCTAGTGACAAAAAAACTTTACTGTGAAGTTTGTATGCGTGATACGGCTTCTAACTGGGTGCTATTCCAAAAGTCAGTACTTGTTCATAGATATGACCCAGATAGGTATAGAATGATTCTAATTAGACAGCCCCTGTGGCGTGTGAATGCGAACGGTTCGATCCCCGCTCAGTGCAAATATTCCTATGCATCTGGGTGTTTCTAGGTATAATAATATGTCTTTACAAAAAAAGTATCTTAGTATGTTTATCCGCATTCCATAACACAAGCTTTGTGCAGAATGTTGTAAATTTATTTATTTTATAGAAACACTATTATTTAGCTGCTAAACAAATCTTTAAAAAATCGAAAAAGGTAGATAAAACTAATATCACTATTTCTATAAGACAGATTTACCTACAGTCTTGTTAGGAATATTTAGGTCACAAAAATGGTGGCGTAGGTGGCTCTTCAGTTAAATCATATATCTTAAATCATATAAATAAAGGTTTAAATCAAATACATAGGGAAAAAGAATCTTAGATGACGCCACGTCGCCTTAAAGACGTATAAGATGGGAAATTTGAATCATATCGGGTGTGTCTCGGTAGCCGAATTGGTCAGGCATTCCCCCTGTAAGGGAAAGACTGCGGGTTCGAGTCCCGCCCGAGAAGATTCTTTTTCCCTATGTATTTGATGTGGTAATACCTTCAATTAAATACTAAATAGAGTCTAAAATTAAATAATTTTGTGTTTGAAAAGTTTCTGAATTCATAAACATAGTCTTGGTTCCTACTTTGATCTTCATTTGGCTCAGCCTGATTACGAGATTAGTTTTATGCGTCTCACGTGTTGGCCCTGAGACGAAATACCTATGCTAGAGACTATTCTGTCAGTCAAAAGTCGTGAGGATAACTTGGGTCTAACGGTCTTGATGGGTTGGGATACTTTAGTGCATTTTAGATATCTGCCTGTTGTAAATCTAACAATAAAATAGCAAACTATACAAACGCCTTTAAATTTTTAGGGAAAAGCATTTAAAAGTCTCTCAATATTTTAATTTTTTTCAGAATCTTAAATAATTTTATAATGATTTGAGATTGAATCGAAAACATAAATACTTTTTATGGCATTACACGAGCAGTTTCTCGTAGATTTCACCAGAATCCAGGAAAATTATTAACTAGCTGCTAGTTAATTTTAGTAACTAGCTTTTCTTAATTAATTTTATAAATTATTATTATGGTTGAAAAATCATTCATTGTTTCCAACAGTTCGCAAGAATGTTGGTAGATGGCCCCACCGTCGCCCTTAAAGACGGATATAAAGAGAAGGAACATTTGAAGTAGTTCAGGGGTGGCTCAATAGCTCAGTTGGAAGAGCATTCCCCCTGTAAGGGAAAGGTCGTGAGTTCAAGCCTCACTTGAGCATTTCATTTTTTCAGATGTTTTTCGAACTTAAAAGTTAGCATAATAAATGCTATAAAAAATTCATTCAAATATTCGGGCGGAATCATCAAAAATTCAATGTTTAAAAATGGTTGAAAAATCATTCATTGTTTCCAACAGTTCGCAAGAATGTTGGTAGATGGCCCCACCGTCGCCCTTAAAGACGAATATAAAGAGAAGGAAAATTTGAAGTAGTTCGGGTGTGGCTCAATAGCTCAGTTGGAAGAGCATTCCCCCTGTAAGGGAAAGGTCGTGAGTTCAAGCCTCACTTGAGCATTTCATTATTCCGATGTTTTTCGAACTTAAAAGTTTGCATAATAAATGCTAAAAAAATTCATTCAAATATTCGGGCGGAATCATCAAAAGTTCAATGTTTAAACATGGTTGAAAAATCATTCATTGTTTCCAACAGTTCGCAAGAATGTTGGTAGATGGCCCCACCGTCGCCCTTAAAGACGGATATAAAGAGAAGGAAAATTTGAAGTAGTTCAGGTGTGGCTCAATAGCTCAGTTGGAAGAGCATTCCCCCTGTAAGGGAAAGGTCGTGAGTTGAAGCCTCACTTGAGCATTTCATTTTTTTTCCGATGTTTTTCGAACTTAAAAGTTAGCATAATAAATGCTATAAAAAATTCATTCAATTATTCAATAGTTATTTGAATTTAGTATGACTCTAACTGGTTAAGCAATCCGTTCTTTTATCGGAACGATTCAAGGTCCCCCCGACATGGCAACCTATGAATCAAAATATTACTAGGTATATCAAAAGTTAAAAGGCAAACACAATTTATTTTCAACTTTTTGGAGGTGTTTTTTGCGACGGGGGTTTTTTAAATTTTTAATTTAATTTTTATATTATACTTTTTAAATTGATTTACTAGTCAAGCTCTTTCATTTGATACCCATATTGAGGGAGTTATGAAGGACTATGTGTGGTAATGTTGTGGCGGCGGCCATCTTGCACCGATTTTTTTTAAACATAGCTAAGAACACTCTCGACTAATATACCTTTCAAACAAAATAAACTACATCCAAATCGGTTCAGTCGTTTGGGTGCTACGATGCCACAGACAGACACACACACACACACACACACACACACACACAGACACGTCAAACTTATAACACCCCGTCGTTTTTGCGTCGGGGGTTAAAAAAACAAAATTAACAACATCAAAATTCATATTAGCTTATTTTTTAAAGAAAGCATAAGTAGTTGACATAGTAGTTTATGCAATTACGTCATTGTTAATCTACTTTCATTGCTGATTGTACATCAGTGTTTTAATTTGTTCACTGCGTCCGTTTCACAGTAAACTTTTAGTCCCTGTACGATGATTATACGGGCGTTGGACTTTTGTAATTGGTCCCATTTATTTTCTGGTATAAATGATTGGCAACTGGTTGAGACCAGGCAGTGCCAATCAGTTATGGTAGCGGTGCCATTGATAGAACGATTATTATTTCTTAATGGTGGACGACTTTAAAATGTGTTGATAGGTACTATTGCGTACAAAAGCGTTACATATTGACGAGTATATTACTTCCTTGCCTATGTTAGCGGAATGTTAATACACCTCAGCCTATCCCTTCAGGGATTTAAATGCGTGAATGTACTTACATAATGTTATAAAAGTGAAAGTTTAATAAATTGTTGGAATGTTTGTCTTTCAATCAAGTTCAAAAATTTGAATGTATCTGGCTGAAATTTGATACGGGGATCGAATATTATGTGGTGACATTGCCCTAGCCTTCGATGGTCTTGGTGGCTCTCCTCACAGAGATAGAATATTCTGTGGTGAGGTTGCCTTAGCCTTCGAAGGTCATAGTGGCTCTGCAACACATTCCTTTTGAATCAAGCAAGATTGTATACCAATGATCTACCTCTTACAAAATGCCAACATCCCCTCCAGCACTTACAACAATAGCCTCTAAAATGAAACGCTAACTAACTATAAACAAACAATAAACAAAGTTCCAAATTTCACTACAACTAACATATTACGACAGTACAAACATTCGGATCCCTTGGGTGTCCTTGCACACAGCATCACTAAAGTTATCACACGATTCGTTGAGCCCACACTAATGAAATTAACCCCCATTTGGACAAAACGGGAGGTTGGTAATGTGGACGAAACATTCTTAATGAGATGTTCGTAACTAGCAATGTGTTAGAACCGGCCTTGTGGTTATTAACGCGATGAAATCTCATAAATGATCCTAGCTTTGTCTCTTCGTAATTAGGTCGAATTTCTTTGCTTTTGTTACGTAAGTAGGTTATGTTCAGTAAAAATAAGGTTTGTGTTACAGAATAATAATGCTAGGTTTTTTTTACTAAGCCTGTTTTTTTATCGTGCGCAATACTAAGCCTGTATAAGCATAAATGGACCGATTTAACTGAATAGTAAAGTGATTTTTTTCTAAGGTAACTAGTTACAAAATACGGTTATGATGAGGGCTGAAAAGGACTAGGTATTTGGTGATATTATATCGGTGGACTAAAGAATCGAGGGCATTCACCTGGCTAAAGTTGTTCATCTTGTCACCAATATGCAACTAACTGACTTGCTAACAAAAGTTGGTTTCGTGTCGTGCGCATTAATATAACTTCGTCAGTTTAGTCCATGCGATTTTAGTATAGCCAGCCTCAGATGCACCTATACATATGCCAAGGTACCGATCATCCTAACCTTTAAACTATCTAATATATAAATTAATAGAAATACATAAAGAAAGAATAGAAATTTGTTATTGTTCTACAACTTTTGAGGCGAATGTTAAAAATTGCAGACTTCTTTTTCATAAAATTTGCAAAACATAACTATTTTTGTGTAACTAATTGTGTCGCAATGAGAGAGAAAAGACCTGAACAAATACAAAGTAAAAGGTAAATATTTAAAGAATTACTTAAAATTACTCTAATAATAATTAAAAATTAAGTACCTTTAATATTTGCTCCACAAAAATATCCAACAGTCATTACCAAGGTATTAAAAGCGTACTTAATCGTGAGCTGTTATTCTTAATTAAGTCAAGTCTTAAGATCCTGATGAGTAGCTTAAATATGAATAAAACAGAATTAATTAGTAACTTGAGTGCCGTGAGGAAAACAAATATTCAACGTTTGAATAACAGATTAGCTACAGGCAAGAACATGTGCAAATATAAGGTGCTATTCATACAGCGACTTCTCCGAAATTAAAACTTAAAAAAAAATTCACAATAAAAAACCCGACTGATACTGAAAAGATCGAAATAAGCGTTGATAACAGGCGGCACCGACTGCCTGCTATCAACGCTTATGATCTTTTCGGTAGCAGTCGGGATTTTTATTTTGAATAATAATTTTTTTAAATACTTTTTAGTTACGATATACCTATGTGTTATATATTTTTGTAATCTCCTTTTAATTAGCTTTATTTTGATACTCTACTCAATAAGCTCAAGTGAACATATTTCTTGACAACATACATTTTGACGCCAGATTTTTTTTGTACAGGGCACGTCAATTTGACTTCACCTCGCCTGATGGTAAGCTAAAGGCAAAACCTAGGAAAGAGGGTCACCATCGTAAACATGTACCTTGTTAACAGTGGTCGCACTCAGCTTGACGGCCTTTTCACGCCCCGCTTAAAGGACCCGGGACGTGAGCCGGCAGGGAGTCATTTAGCTCTTTTTTCTTATTTCATGTATCCAAGAAAATTTTTGAGCGACGAGTACCTTTAATTTGAGACATTAATCATTGAAATCTGTGAAGTAGTTCAGAAGTTATGAGGTAACAAAGTATACAAGATACGCTCGAAAAACATAACCCTTTTTGACAGTCGGCTAAAAAGTGCAAAGTACTCATACCTGTAATTACAAAAGGCATTGGCAGAATCGTATAAGGTTTATCAGGACCCAACTAAGATTTTAGGGCCCTAGAAAACTGCACCCGTAAGTCATCTTCTGCAGTATATCATGCATTAAAAATATTGAATTCTACCTAATAGGTCTATTTATTGTATCTATTTTAAAAGTAATAATATCAGACCAAAATTTAGCATTGCTTTGTAAAATTCCGGTGTGTTGTACGCCTAAGGTACATTTTTGGATTAATTAAGCTAAGCCATGTTTGAACGAGGGCGTAATTCATGTTCGTCCTAAGGGAACAAACTTTCTCTAAGATGTTTTCTTTTACTTGCTATATAACGACGGTACTTGTTTATATTTATTTTTATTCATAATTTGTTTAATATGTCCGAATCTATTGTTTGAAAAAATATATAGGTAGGTGTTACAGTACTAAAATAATATATGTATTTTTGTTCGGAGCCGCGTGATTTCCAGTAGAATAGAATTTGGGCCAACCCATCCCTCCCCAAGCGGTGTCGTAGAAGGCAACTAAGGGATAGGGCTGTTTAACATTAGACAGCCCTATACCTTAGTAATTAGTTCGGGTTCCGGTTCCGGTGTTCGAAGTGTAAACACGCACGTCATTATCCTCCACAAATAAAAAATAAAAACCGTGCAAAAAGTGCGAATTGAAAGTGTCGTAACGCGAAAATCATCAAAACTGACTATAAGAAACAAAACAAGGAAGGGAACACAGTGCAAAACACATCCATTTGCGAATAAAACTACACAAAACCCTCAAGAAATATAACCTAAATGTGAAAAAGTGTCATTTGATCATCAAGAATACCAATCTACCCTCATTACAAATTACTCGTTGTCAAATAGCAGTCAGTGTCAGTGTCAGCGTCATTTGACACGAGCGGGGCGGTGTTGCCAACAACAAAAATCTATACCACCATTCAACCAGTGTTGTCAATTAATAATATAGTAAATAATGGAAAAATGTATGGAATTGTTATTATCAAAACTGGATGAGAAATTAAACCAACAGGCTAGAATCATAACAGAGTCTGTGACGAAAAACGTTATGGAGGCGCTGGATGAGAGAATCAAAATAATAACGGAAGAGAATTCAATGCTAAAAACTAAAATATCTACATTAGAGCAAAAACTTAATATAATGGAAAGAGAGAAAAGAAAATTCAACTTAGTCTTTTTTGGGATCGAGGAGAATGGAAAATCCGAAGCAGAGCTGGTTGACTACCTTAAGGACACAATACTAGAATCAGGGACATTCATAAATAGCCAGGAAATCAGCAATGTTTATAAAATTGGCAAAAATAAGGACTTAAAAAGACGGCCCATCATAGTCTCCATAACAACACTATGGAAAAAGCGCATGATCTTGAAAAATAAGTCTAAACTACCACCAGGAATTTATGTGCAAGAGGATTACTCTAAAGAGGTGCTCGAGAAACGGAAGCAATTGATTGTCCAAGTAGAAGAAGAACGAAAGAAAGGTAACATAGCCTTTTTAAAACATGATAGATTAATAGTGAAACAATCTTCAAATATAAACAGAGACAAGAGGAAAAGGGAAAATACTGGGTCCCCAAGTTCGGCAACTCAGAGAAAAGTACATAGAATAGACACCCCAAAACATCCAGCCACCAAGGGAAAGGAAATTTTAAAACCTAACATACTTACGTATATTGAGCGAGGCAGATCTGCTTCACTACCAGAGATCCCAAAAAACATTTAATGACCACCGGCACCAGAAATCAAATGAAAATAAATAAAACAACTTTATACAAACAAACTGAAAAATGCACCCCAAGCCGGCTGGTCACCGTGGGGCAAGACGACCACTACCCTCCACTAAGTAAAAATCAACGAATCTACCTAAATAAACAAAACCACACTGCTGAAAGCAAAAGTATTAGTAGGGGATCGAGACAAGAAAGCCTAAAAATTTGTACATTTAATGTAAGATCTCTATCTACACCTCAAAGAATTCTAGAACTAAATTATGCAATAGATAAAATAAAATGGGATATCATAGGACTTGCAGAAGTGAGAAGGATGGGATGCACCATTGAAGAATATGAGGAGTATATATTGTGCTATATAGGAGAGACACAGGGATTGTATGGCGTCGGCTTCTTAATAAAGAAATCACTAAAGAACAACATAGTAAGTTTCTTGGGTATATCAGAAAGAGTTGCCCTGCTAAAATTAAACTTTAGAGAAGGACCACTATCGCTGATTCAAGTATACTCTCCCACTGAGAAATCAAGTGAAGAAGAAATCTCAAAATTTTACAGTGACATTATGAGAGCGCACGAGCTAGCAGATAAAACCAAGTTGGTTATAGGGGACTTCAATGCAAGAATTGGACAGCCAAAACCACATGAAACTCTTATAATGGGCAACTATGGCTATGGCGAGCGGAACGAAAGAGGAGAACGCCTAATTCAATATGCGTACGAGAACAAACTCTCGGTGATGAATACATACTACAACAAAAAAAGCTCCAGAAAATGGACGTGGTTATCACCAGACCATAAAACAAAAAATGAAATAGACTTTATTCTCAGCTCTACACCAAAATCTGTAACAAATATAGAGGTTCTGAACAAAGTTAAGTTCCCATCAGACCACAGAATTGTAAGGTGCACAATAAAAATACAAAAGCCTAAAACTAGCCGGTGTTCATTCAGAGATGTGCCCATAAAGTTGAAGTCCACACAGGAGAGAAATAACTACATACGAAATCTAAAAAATAACTTAATTACATTCCCAGAACTTCTAAAAGAAAATTACTCTGTACAATCCCTTAGTGACAAATTGGAAGAATTAATCATAAAAAGCCTAAAAATTGATAAGAAAGTTAACAATAAGAATAAAGAAAAAATTATTAGCGAGCATACACAAAATCTAATACACAGAAGAACAGACCTGATGTACATGAAGAACAAGTCCAAAGAAACGAGAGAGGAACTTAAGATATTGTTCAAAGAAACCAATAGATCCATCAGAAAAGATTATGATATGCACAGAAGAAAAATTATAGAAAACAATCTGTCTTCATATAGAAGCTCCAAAAGAGCTTATAAAGAACTGACAAATCACAAAAATTGGATACAGGGCCTGAAGGCCGGGCAAAAAGAAACCAAAGACAGAGAGGGTATAATAAAATGTGCAACAGCATTTTACACTGACCTATATAAAAAACCAACAACTGAAAGGGCCCAAACTGATGGAAACAGTAATAATATGACCATGGTTACAGGGAAAATTCCATTAGATCCAATAACAGAAATTGAAATAATAAGTCACATCAAAAGATTAAAATCCAATAAAAGCCCAGGACATCACAAACGAAGCCTTAAAAATAGGCGCGCCAATCCTAGTTACATACCTAGTACAGCTCTTCAACTTGGTACTTGCCAAAGAGGAAGTACCACTACAATGGTGTAGATCAAATATAATACTTTTATATAAAAAAGGGAACCCGCGAGACATCAGTAATTACAGGCCTATCAGTCTATTATCCACAACATACAAACTCTTTTCATCCATCATTTCAAACAGAATAACAGTGGACATTGACAAGAATCAACCTAGAGAACAAGCGGGTTTCCGGCCAAACTACTCTACAATAGACCACATACATGCATTAGAACAAATAATTGAGAAATTCAAAGAATTTAAGAAACCACTATATTTAGCATTTGTGGACTATTCCAAGGCGTTTGACAGCATAGTGCATCCATCCATATGGACTGCTCTAAGAAATAATAATATAAACGAAACATATGTACAGATCATAAAACACATATATTCAAAAAGTGTAAGTAGAGTAAAATTGGAAAGACAGGGGGAAGAGTTTAATATTGGAAGAGGGGTAAGGCAGGGAGATCCACTCTCTCCAAAACTATTCATAGCAGTGCTTGAAGATATTTTCAAGAATATTGACTGGAATAATAAAGGCATATGGATACTTAACGAGAAACTGACACATCTAAGGTTTGCGGATGATATTGTTCTTTTCAGTGAATCCGCTACAAACTTAGAAAAAATGTTACAAAGCTTAGACTATGAGAGTAAAAAAGTTGGTCTACACATGAACTCATCTAAAACCATAATTATGTCAAACAGTCACCAGAAAGTAATCAAAATTGAGGGAAACCCAATAGAATATGTTAAAGAATATGTGTACTTAGGTAAACTGGTGTCATTTGATGCAAATAGCAATGAAAACGAAATAGACAGACGCATAAGTATAGCATGGAGAAAGTACTGGGCGCAAAAAGAAATCCTAAAGGGAAATTATAACGTTAACATGAAAAAAATTATAATGGACTCATGTATTCTTCCAAGCCTAACTTACGCCAGCCAGACATTGGTATTTACTGAAAAAGTGAGGAGCAAAATTCTTGCCTGCCAACATGCAATGGAAAGAAGCATCTTGAATCTAAGAAGAATAGATAAAATAAGAAATACTGATATCCGTATGAGAACTAAATTAACAGATGCTCTCCATTTTAGTTTAAAACAGAAGTGGAACTGGGCAGGACATGTGGCCCGATACCAAGACAAGCGATGGACTCACCAAACAACAAAGTGGATAGGACCTGAAGGGAAAAGAAATGTTGGGAGGCAAAAGAAAAGATGGGCTGATGATATAGTAAGCAAAGCAGGAAAGGATTGGATGCAGACAGCTAAGGATAGGCAAAGGTGGAAAGAGATGGAGGAGGCTTTTACCCGAGGGGGCTACATAACAGAAACTACAAACAAATGATAACAACTTAAATTTTCTTTTAATTATATAATGTACTGTTTTTGTAGAAAAATAAAGCTATAAATAAATAAATAAAAAATACCTTAGTAACAGCCTAGACTCAGTGTCAAATGCATGGCTCGAATTAACAATAGTGCCTGGAATACGGCAATAGGGTCACCTTCCATTACGTGGGACCGAATAAAATGACTGTGCACACCACAGTCATTTTATTCGTGTGGTGTAAAGTCACCATTGCCTAACCCTCCGGGGGTAAGTCTTGATTGTATGAACGTATGTATGTTTTCTACGCAAAGTGTCTACTGGATACACTAATTGTCATAAAATATACTTGTGGTTATGTTACAGTTGAAAACAATTCTATGTTTTGGTCGCTTATACATTCTATACAAATTATTCCATGTGAAGAGATGGTGTCACTATCTAATGAATCTACGATTAATATTCTAAATACTTTGCTATAGTTACTTACCTTAGTAAGTACAAAAAATACGGAAATTTTAATTAATAATATAACAAAAGCTTCAAGCACAAGCAGCTTAATATACAACAATTACTTCATTTCACCTTTTAACTTTTAAAAAATCTTCATAATGCAGTCTATTGTTCAATCTTTCAAAAAAGAAAAAAGGTAGGGTGGCAAATTAATTATGAATTTCCTTATTTTGATCTCGAAAAAAGTTTTTCTAATCTCGCCCTGGGAAAAACTGATCCATTAGAATCTTTTCAATTTTGTTTGACGCCTTCATCGCTCGAAATGTATTGTGTGTAACGGGGGAAAATAATGTAATGGTTCTGAGCAGAAAGCGCCATTATTTTATTGGATTCGTTCTTTCCGCTTTCTATGATGATATTGAAATATAAGGTTTGATTAAATGTGACATTTGATTTTTTTCATAGTGCTGTTATTTGATTTAAATTTTTTTTTCGTAGTCTCATCCTGGTTTCCCACGTTAAAAATTCGTGAAAAATTAAAACTACAGTCCGATTTTAGTACTATGTATTGAGTCCAATATTATTATTCCATATTTACGAGCGATCCAAGTACGAGACTCTGTTGCAGCCTTTTCTTTCGGGGCTAGGTTAGAAGACTATCGCACTAATTAAAGCCGCCAATTTTAATGGTTGAAAAGGAATAAGGGAACCCTGTACTCCAAGGCCGCATCGTGAACCACACTTAGATGAAGATGATGATAAATTATAAACACATACAAATCATATGGACATTAGTTTCTTGAGTGGGTGCTGTTTAATAAACTCATTACCATTCCAATGAGAAACCAAATTAAAATTCGTAAACATCGGGAAATTTAAATGCTCAAGTGGGACTTGAACCCATGCCCTTTCCCTTACAGGGGGAATACTCTTCCTACTGAGCTATTGAGCACCACCTGCATCACTTCAAATTTCCCTTCTCTTTATATCCGTTTCCGGGCGACGATGGAGCCATCTACCAACTTACTTAAGAACTGCTGGAACCAATGAATAACTTTTTAACAATTTTTACACATTGATTTTTGATAATGCTGCCCAAATATTTGAATGATTTTTTTATAGCATATATTATGCTAACTTTAAAATTGGAATACATCTGGATAAAATAAAACTTACAATAAATTAACTCAAACCAATTCTCTTGCATATATTATAAATTTTCAAGCGATCTATGACTATCTGGGGGATAATTTAATTTTAATTTTTTTTTTTTTTTACACAGGACACGTCAATTTGACTTCACCTCGCCTGATGTTAAGCTAAAGGCAAAGTCTCGGAAAGAGGGTCACCATCGTAAACATTTACCATGTTAACAGTGGTGGCACTCAGCTTGACGGCCTCATTAGATGCCTTTTCACGCCCCGCTTAAAGGACCCGGGACTGTAGGAAGAAGGAAACACGTGAGCTGGCAGGGAATTCCAGGTCTTAGTGGTGCGGCATAGGAATGAATCACTGAAACGCTTGGTTCTAGCAGTTTCCGCCGTCATTCTGCTTCACCAGACGTAGACAAAGCCCAGAGTTGCCTAAGTATTTCTGGAGAGTATTAAAGTCAAATCGCCAAGTCTCGAAACTAAAATGCTAATAACAAACTTATAATGACTGTTCCACAAGTTTCGTTATTCTTTCGTTTGCAGTTGTTTAATTTTTTATCGATATGTCTGTGAAGTTGGTAATTTAATATTTTTTGTCGTGTATTTTTGATAAATTTGTAAAATGCCGCGAAAGGTTTCGAGTACAAAGAACGGATCCAAAGAACTTACAAACTATAAATAGGTGTGATAGCATTTACACATTTATAAGAAATAAAATATTCTATACAAGACCCAAATTCGTTCCTGCGTGGAATACTGCTCACAATACATCTCTGGGACGGCTCCGCAAAGTACTTATTAGATGCTCTCGACAGGTTGCAGCGACGTGCGGTCCGCATTATTGGGGATCCTGAGGTCACGAACACCCTCGAGCCTTTGCAGATGCGTAGAGATGTTGCGTCTTTGGCAGTTTTCTACCGTCTCTACCATGGTGAATGTTCTGACGAGCTCTTCCAACTAGTCCCACCCTCCCCTTTCCTTCACAGGACGACACGTGCAGGGCTAAGATGTCATCCATTTACGGTGCAGAGTATACCTGCTAGAACCAAGCGTTTCAGTGATTCATTCCTATGCCGCACCACTAAGACCTGGAATTCCCTGCCAGCTCACGTGTTTCCTTCTTCCTACAGTCCCGGGTCCTTTAAGCGGGGCGTGAAAAGGCATCTAATGAGGCCGTCAAGCTGAGTGCCACCACTGTTAACATGGTAAATGTTTACGATGGTGACCCTCTTTCCGAGACTTTGCCTTTAGCTTAACATCAGGCGAGGTGAAGTCAAATTGACGTGTCCTATAAAAAAAAAAAAAAAAAGAAATACTAGGTAACTGTCAAATAACTTAAAAATAAATTATAATTATCAGGTCCTTTACCGGTGGACTTATATATAGGGGCTGGATCTGTAATTTCTGTCTCGGGCGAAAAATTTTAGGAGACCAATGTATAAAAAAAGAACAGTATTTTTTAAAGAACATTATCAAAAAACCATTTTTCAGGAATGTCGAGTTATTTTCGTTCTTCTTTTACAAAGTAATTATGCTATAGTTTTACTTTTTGAATAATCTGAATTGTATCTATCTGTGTATATCTTCATCCTAGTAGGCTTACTTTGTACTTAGCTGCAATTGTTCAACGTGCTCAAGACTTGAGATCAAAGTGTGCGTAAAAAAGAAACATTTGTTAAGTTCAGCCAGACGGAAGTGAAGCCTTTGAGCAGATAATAAACGTTTCACTAGCAGACAGGACGGTGGGTAGATTTCGTGGACCTCCATTTTGATAGCATTCGATATTATGTCGAGTGATCGACTTATCTATCGTTCTCTATTTGAATAACTATCTAAAATAAGACTGGGTAATTTACAGTTTATTTAAAATGCGGCAGAAAAAAAATCTCTATAGTATTACTTGACTTTAGCTTTTTTTCTGTGTTTAGTTTACTATAGCAAAAATAATCAAAATAACACGTTTTATAAATAATACATTCGTTTTGATAAAGTACAAGAATAACACAAGATGCAAAATTCATTTAACTCTAACAAAAAACAATCAATCCATACTAATATTATAAATGCGAAAGTAACTCTGCCTGTCTGTCTGTATGTTACGCTTTCACGCCTAAACCACTGAACCGATTTTGATGAAATTTGGTATAGGGATGGATTAGACCTTGAGAAAGGACATAGGCTATGTTTTGTCGCGATAACGGACATCCAAGTGGGTGGAGCCGCGGGCAAAAGCTAGTCTAAAATAAGACTGGGTTTACAGTTTATTTAAAATGCTTAAAGTTTTTTTCTGTGTGTAGTTTACTTTAGCAAAAATAATCAAATTACCCCTTTTTGATAAATAAATACATTATTTTTGATAAAGTACAAGAATAACACAAGATGCAAAAACTCTGACAAAAAAAAATCATTTTGTTATAAAACATGCAAAACCATTAAATTGCCACTTAATTCATAGAAATAGACATGCACCTGGTTAGTAAGCTGACTATGAGAATAGTCCCAAAGGGCTAAGTACTAGCGCCCCGGGCAGCCCCGGGACACACCGGCCTTTGTTCTAGCGGATTAACCGTCGCGTCTTATCTCGTCCCGGGACTTATCATGCGTCTGACCGGCATCATCGCAGTTTCAACTGCAGTGTTCATTGGAAGGTAGGTAAGAAATTGTAGATTGTGTTCACTAGGTGAGTTCTCTGTATATTAGAACCTGAAATTAGGGAAATAGTAATTATTACGAACCAACAGGAGAGCCTTTATGGCGTAGCGGTAGTGAACGTGACTACTACGCAGAAGGCGCGGGTTCAGTGCCCGCTCAATACATACATCTATTTGTATGCATGAATATAGGTATTTGTATTGGTCTGGTCGTGCCTTGAAAAGCACGTTAATCCATCGGTCCCGGTTGCCATACAAACATCAATGGCAGTCGTTACGGGTAGTTGGAGCCATAAACGTCCAATATTTGGTCAACTGGACAACTCCAATGCTTCGATATAGCGTTTTTTTATACCACTTAATTGGCAGATAAGCACACGGCCCACCTGATGGAAAGTGGTTACCGCGGCCTATGGACGTATGCAACAACAGAGGCGTTACACTCGCGCTGCCTACCCTGAAGAAACCTTCTAATGCCCTCTTGAAGAACCCCATATTGTAGTCGCTTGGGATAACCATGACGTTTGGGTTGTGGAAGTCAAATGGCAGTTGCTACATGGAAAAAAATCAATCAGTTAGACTAGTAAAGCGGACCCCAGAATCCAAGTTGATGAAGCTTTGGATGGGACTGAAATTTACGATAGGATGAAGGAGACGACTAACCAAGAGCATCTAAATGTGGATTTTGTCTTTTCTCGCTATCCTTGTAAATGTAGATGTTATGCTTGATTTGTGTGCGAGTCTACCGGATTGTATGTGTCATTGTCAAATTAAAAAATAATTTATTATGTACTAGCTTTTGCCCGCGGCTGCACCCGCGTGGATGTCGTTTATCGCGACCAAACAAAGCCTATGTCCTTTTTCATGGTCTAACCTACCTCTATACCAAATTTCAGCAAAATCGGATCAGTGGTTTAGGCGTGAAAGCGTAACATAGAGACAGACAGACAGAGTTACTTTTGCATTTATAATTTTAAGTATGGATATGGATGAACCATTGAAAATGCACCTATAAAATATATAGATAAAAAAAACGTGTTCGGTCCATCCCGGTTCAAAACGCTACCCCTACCTGAGAAAACTTCGGTAAGAAAAACAGCGGCCTCTTTGAGTTTTTTTGTGAAAAGACGAGATAGCTAATGAAGACACGGCTCGCCTGGTGTTGGTTAGAGGAGAATAGAAGAAACGAATTGAGCGTTTTCATACACAATGCCACAAAATTAAGTCTCCTCATCATCCGAGCGCCAACTTTAGTATTTCCTTCAGTGCAAAATGTGTTAACATGTGTGTGTAAATAAACAGAACACAGTTGGTTTGTTGTGCGGCTAATGAAGAGTCAGATTTATGTGACCCACTTATTACGACTAGTTTACCATGTTTCGTATACTTTTAAGGGATTTAATATAAACATTTCATTTACTGCTAGGTTCTTAACAAAGTATCGCAAGAAATAAATTACACATTAAAACCTCTCTCCGATAGGCAGAGAGGACTTGTTTTTGTGATTAATCACTTCTCGAGCGTTCTTAAATATCATACAACCTTCATAACCGACAGTTCTTCTACCACTAGGCCCAAACTATGCTAACGAGAAGAGTTCCCCCTGGAATAACTGTCAACTGTCAAACTATTCCCGTAATAAACATTCATTGTAAACAATGAGTTATTAATGAATTTCTAACATTATTAAAAAACATAAATTTTCCTAAAGTATTCAAAGAGTTAAAAGGGTTAATTTTGTTTTAATTATCCGGATTTTATGCGGATCGTGTACCATCTTCCGAAGTTATTATTAATTTGAAGATTATAATTTGGTTTTATATTCATATTAGCTTTAATGAGTTTTTATTGGAATAATATAAAATGATAGACTACTTTGTTGGACTGTGAGGTTTTAGATTTATTTTCTTGGTTTAACAAAGAGATACTGAATTCATAATATTAGTAGCATATGGGCGTGTACCACTAGACCAGCTGTATAAAACGAAAAAAAAATTGTGATTTGGTTAATTGTAGCTGCTATAAATTAACCCACAACTTTACACAAAGTTTTATTGCAATCTTATCAGTGATTTAGGAACGCATAGAGGACAACCAAACAAACACGATTTTTTATTTACTTAAACAGTTTGAAGTAAGTACATTACTATGATGCTACGCGGATATGTAATAAAATACCCCTGAGGGCGAATTCAAAGTTGTACCGGATTTCATTGGCTATCACCCGAACCCTGTCCCCTACTTACAGTAAACATGTTCTGAATAAATTAAACATAAGTATAAAAGCTAAAACAGAATATTTTACTGCAGCAGTTGAAATCGTCAACTAGAGAGTTAAACACCTTACAGCTTGATTAGCCGCTTGCTCCAAAGTGCAATTGAGCGGTTAGGCAGAGTGTAACAACACAAATAAAACATAAAACTTCTTAAGTTACGATCTAAGTTTTAACTTTAACCCACTGTGCAAACCGCATACAGTGCCCTAGGCCCTTATTCGGATTTACGAAACGTAACGTAACTACGCGCGTTCGTGATAACTGACACATCCATACTAATAATATAAACGCCTAATATTATAACTTTCACGCTAAATCCACTGAACCGATTTTGATGAAATTTGGTTTAGGGGTAGATTAGAACTTGAGAAAGGAGACATGTTATGTTTGGTCGCGATAACCGACATCTACGCGGGCGGAGACGCAGGCAAAAGCTAGTTTATAATATGTAGGTTTAGTTTGACGCCAGTTCTATCTTTTCTATAATCAATTAACCTCTGCTAGATATAAGCTCTCGTACTGCGGGCGCTGATCCCTCCGCCTTCCGTATCCAGTCTGTAACAGCCACTATCTTCAGTCCGACAGTCAACCTGGCTAGGTGACGTCCCACTTTCAGTTTGCCTTTTCGCGTTCTAAAGTCCTGAACTCGTTTGCTTCAATGGGCATCGGTTATTTGTTGGATGATTTCATAGTCTATCCTTCAAAGATACTAAGTATATCTTTATGTTAACCAATAGAAATCCATGTCTACTCATGTTACGACTACGATTAAAACTGGTTGTCAAGCAGAATGATTCCCGCGTTCACAAAACGCGCTCAATTACATACATACATCGCAGTGGCACTCTCGTATTCACATGTGGCCAATAAATCATGGGTGTGCGGTTTGTCTACCAGTTTCAATTTAACTTTTGGCCCTACACGGTGTACAACGCGATGTCACAAAATTGTAAGTTCGCTACTAAATTCGTTTGATGTCAATGTGGTTGGTATGAGTTGGGTACATGACGAGCATTTTAATTTATACATTGTCATATTTTGGTACACATAGCAAGAACTTCTGTGTATACTAATAGACAAGCAATTTAATGAAATGATTGTGTTGTAGTTTGGGGGGTAAGCTAGTAATGAGATAAATATAAAAACACGTAAACAATAGTCACTACAATTTCATTTTTCTATCGATAATTCTGCATAGATGATGAGTAAAGAGTTCTCTGTCTGAGCTTGGCCACTAATCAAAACAGGCTGGGAGGTAAAACGGTAGTCGACCCCATTATAGCTAAAAACAACAAGCCAAATTATACGAATAATTTTTTTAACATTATGCTAATAAATTCAAATCGGTTTAGAAAGGATACATTTAGCTCGTAAGAGCGTCGATAGATTACTCCTCGGTTGTCTCAAAGACAAATATATAAAGAGAAGAAAGATTTAGATTAGTCGAGGCGTGGGTCTGGTAGCTTAGTGGTCAAAAGCTTTCTGCCAGTAAGAGAGGGATCGCAGGTTCATATCCCGCCTGGACCGATCATAAAAATTTTCCTTTTTTACCCGACTGCCGAAGGAAGGAGGGTAATTTCAAATTGATTTACAATTTGAATGACCTCTATACTTTAAAGAGGTCTTTGAACTCAGAGATGAAAGCCTCGGATGTGACCCGCACTAAGTCAATTTCATAAAATGCATCTAGAAAAAAAATCAGTTGACAGCATATTCACTGAACAAACATAAAGCCAAATATATGTCAAGCGAAGCTCTGTATAAAATATTGTAACCGAGACGCCCTTATCAGTTAGAAGTAACGTAATAATACTAACTAAAACTTACTAGAAAAACTCTCGTGTTTCATAATATACAATAATTATAACGGAAATTAACGCGATCATGGTATAGGTACATACCTTTGATTTACCTGACGTTTCGACCATGTAACACCGGACGTGGTCACCGGCTGACTGGTTCAGTAATTCACGCCCGCCGTCTTCGAGTCCATGAGGTAGTAAGTTACTCATCTACCCGCACATTCTCGATATTTTGTTTTCGCTATGTACCGTCACATACCACACCCACAGTGTCCCTATTCTGTAAGCATACTGTCCGTGGTTTTACCGACTGCGCAGAAAATGCATGATCATCTTAATTCCCGTTATAATCATTGTATAAAACGTAATAGTACTTCACAATAATAGCAATGTCTTGTAGGTGAATTCTCTTATGGGACTGAATCTAGATATAGCTTTATTATATTATATCCAGTTAGATAAAGGACTTGGTTTTCAGCCTCATTGGCTGGGGTAATTACGCCAACCACAGTCTCGTCGCGGTTAGTATTTGACAACAGCGATTTATCTGCTAGACTAACTGAATTTACAATTGTTAAGCTATTTTGCAATACTAAATGTATAGCTGAACACATAAGCTGATTATGGATTTATGTTTTGGGTGTGTTTCAATTTAAGGACTATATAAGAGTAGTAGCTATTGCCCGTAGCTCCACACGTATGTCGGTGACCAAACATAGCCTATGTCCTTTCCCAAGGTTCAATCTATCTCTGTATCAAATTTCAGCGCACTACTCCAGAGGGCCAGAAATAAAAATAAAATAAATTTATAGTGTCATTCATGGGTTACACAGGTTCAAATAGTCTGTCTCCCGAACTAGGTCGTTAACCTGTATCTCAGGAGACAGTTCCTTCCACCTTAGGTACAGGTTTCACGATGTGGAATCATTTATTTATGTGGTTACTTAATGTAGTAAATAGAAAAAAAAGATATACAAAATAAGTTTTCCAACAATGCCGGGTTATATGCGTGGGTTTATATATGTATGTGCTTTTCGTATTGATTAGAACTTAAATAACTAATTTCTTAAATCCTCATTATATTTGATACCCACTGTCTGAAGTTTACGCAAATATCAATTAAAAAACGGTGGAATACGTTAAAATGTGAAATTATTTCAATCTGCATTATATTTTCATAGTATTGTCTTAATCTGAATTTGCTTTTATCAATATAGGTCATGTTTGAAAATTTGCATTCGGCGCAGCATCAGCCTCAATATTTTAATGCTTGCAAATTAGTTACAATTTCATCCATTAATTATTTTCAATGAAAATGGCCGCGCGCTAATGGCTATTATACTATCGACGACGTTAAGCCAGCGATTGCCAATAATAGGCCTGATAAATATACAATTAGTGTTATTGCAGTATTCATTAATATAGAATAATGTATGTAGATATTGTTGAATTGTTTGATATGATGCCCACAACTACGTTCTATCATCGCACTGCTCACCGCAGGCAAAGAATTCTTCCTCACACATTGCAACCGAAAAGGCGCACTGTGCGGTATGGAAGAAACTTCATCCCACGCACGCTCAGGCTGTGGAATTACCTCCATGAACTTCTCCTGTTGTGGTTTTCCCAAGCGACGCAAAAGCATTAGAATGTTTCTTCAGGGTTGGGAGCACGAGTCCATAGGCCTTGTCAGATACTTGCCACCTAAATAGTTTATTACAAAAAAGGTACGTGTATTGAAATAAACCCACTTTTTACGGATTTCAATGAGTGACATTCGCGTAAACTTTAGAAAATATCAAGGTACGTGTAGGTAGATAAGTGATAAATGCAATAATTGTAATGGCAACTCATTTTAGTTCAAAGCACCTTTTTATATTTAGAAACTTACAATTGTACTATAATTGTGCTGGCGGTCATCATCATTTCGTATGGCTCCTGCTCGAGTCCTCATATGTTGACGTCCAATTGGCGAAGCCAGTCTATTGCTACCGGTATGAGGTCATGAAGCTCACGCATTCCTCAGGGAAACGACGGAGTGGACACTCCTCAGCTATATGCATCGTTGTCTGCTTTGGAGCTTCACAATCACAGTCCGGCGCTTCCTTAAGTCCCCACTTGTGAAGATGATAGTTGCACCTCCCGTGTCCAGTTCCGAACCGATTGATCCTTGGCCACACCGTGCGACAACTGTCAATACCGGGCGGCGGTAAAGTGTGGATTAAAGTGTTTAAAACTCATAATATTCCGTCCTTACTGCCGGAATATATTATACATATATAAGTATGATAAGTAAGATACATAAATATCCATAAGGAAGAGCCAAAAAAGACGCAAGCGCTCACGGAAAACTCAACATACTAATGAAAAATAATAAGTGGACTTCAAACTGGGTGCTTTGGACGCAACTTAGTCTATAATATCATGATTCGCAGAGGTTTATAGTTGCTGAGCATAAACCTCACTTTGTATAGGCCATAGAACCCGGTCCTTTGCTTTTCACATTCAGTTTATCCCATCTATTT
Source organism: Eilema sororculum (assembly GCA_914829495.1). Classification (NCBI taxonomy): domain Eukaryota; kingdom Metazoa; phylum Arthropoda; class Insecta; order Lepidoptera; family Erebidae; genus Eilema; species Eilema sororculum. The sequence continues at coordinate 16,834,572 of OU618538.1, forward strand.
TTCATTTATAACTTCATAACTATTTGACAATTTTTGCCAACATTTTGACAGCCTCTTTGGCGTGGCGGTGGCGACTGCCACGCAGGAGGCGCGGGTTAGATCCCCGTTCAGTGCAAATATTTGTATGCATGAATATGGCTATTTGCATTGGTCTGGGTGTTTATACGTATATTATGTATGTATTTACAAAAAGAAAGTGTACATTACAAAGTATTTACATTTTAGCATAATTTGTAAATATGTATTTTAGTTTTACTTTATTTAGTTTTACTTTTATTTTAATAATGTATTATTTCATTAACCTGTAAATAAACTTATAGTAGTACATATTTTTAAATAAAATTGTATATTCACAGAAATCAATAAAATCTAAAATGAAATACCGAAAAAAAAGAAAGTGTATAAGTATGTTTATCCGCATTCTAGATTCTATAACACAAGCTATAAAAGCTTACCATGGGTCTAGATAGCGCTGTGTAGAATGTTGTGGAATATTTATTTATATAAAACTAACTCAATACACCGAACACGCACTTCCATCTATAAAAAATAACACTAAACTGCACAGACTACGCAAATTCAGATTTATGTCCGCGTACGCAGGTAAACAATGGGTAAAAGCCAAAGCCACAGCAGAATTAAGCCCATTATGGCCAGACCGCAACAATCGGCCGGCGTTCCCGGTGTAATGCACCGGCCGACCGCCGCTCGCCACTGCACTGATGCACCTTTGAGCCTTTGATTTAGCGACTTTCGATTTATTAGTGTTTGAATTTGATGATTTAAGTTTGCTTTGATAGCTTTGATTTGTGTGTGTATTACTAAAAATAGTTAACACTCAGGCCCGTTTTCTAGGATGGTACTCAGTTCTGTATCTTATCTGGGGACAGATTGTATACATAGATAAATCTGTCAAATCGGTCAAACTGTCTAGATACAATTTGTTTTAAGTATAAATCGAGATTCAGGATTGCGTGTCATTCTAGAACACGAGCCTCAGACTACGAATTTTTTAACTTTTTTCACGTAAACGGTAAAATTAATAATTTGTTTACCTTAGGTAACTACAACATATTCTTTTTGCTTACAGTTTAGATTATTAGTTGAATTTTTTATAAGTTAAAAATACTGAGCTATTGAGCCACACCTGAATCACTTCAAATTTCCCTTCTCCTTGTATCCGTCTTTAAGGGCGAATTTAAAAGTTAGCATAATAAATGCTATAAAAATGTCATTCAAATTTTTATAAGTTGTTTTAGTTAATGATGGTGGTAGAACGCATCATCTTCCGAATCTTATTTTCTCTACTTATTGAATCGACTTTCAGTTTAACAACGAAATTGCTGTACTTCGGTATTTTCCTTCAAGCAATTGTAATCAGAGACTGGGCAAGTCCAAAAGTAAAATAAATATTATTAACTTTCTGCTTGGCGTTTTCAATGTAAAAGTAAAAATTTTCATTGACTATTAACCCTTCTCATAACCCATGAAAATTTTGTCAAAATATCAACACCTAATATAGCAAGCATTTCCACAACATTACTATAGTTACATAATAAAACTAATTTTATTACCCAACCTTTCATCAACTGCTACAACACGTCAGAGCGTAGCACTCTACGAGCCCACTACGACGTAGCGCTACGCCCCGACTAGCCATGACAAATTGGCTACGTCTCTTGTGTGTCGCCTCGTTAATTACGCGCTGTAAATAGGCAACAACAATTATTGTTAAGCTGTGAACATGTATACAGGGTGTTTTATATATTCTTGTGTATAACGTAAGCCCTCCTCGTTCACTAGAATGAAGGTAAAATACTATATTTGATATTGAATTGTAGTTTGAAGGCAGGCAGGCAAATTTTGTAAGCAATTTTCTTTTTTTTACACCACTTAAGTGGCAGACAAGCACACGGCCCACCTGATGGAAAGTGGTTACCGCAGCCTATGGACGTATGCAACACCAGGGACGATAATAAGATTCTCAGGTTTGGTTATCATACGAATTAAAAATTGAAGAGAAAGAAGAATCATCATCATCCACATAAAGACGTTAGTCCCGATTGCATCCGAGGCCACGGTGCCCGCGGAGCTCAGGAGAAAGAAGAATAAGAAATATAATAAACCTAGATAGCCTAAGGAAATACTTTGATAAATTTTTGTGTCTTCAAAACATGAAATTTCAACATTTCTTAACATAATTTAGTGCGAAGAAATCCAGTCAAATTCCAATCTTAAAATGTTACGACATACTATCAAAAGAAGCCATATTGTTTTACCAACCGTGTGATCAATCCCTTTAAAGACAATAGCCGAAGATGCAACGAAACCTTACGTCCCTATTGATCCGATGGGCGGTCTCAATGTAAAGTTCAATAAAAGTCCCCTACGCGATACCAAGTCCGGATTTATCGGGCTAACCCCATATAAATAAATAAAGTGGAAGAGCATGCATTTGTTATGAGCAGCAGCGACGGGTTAGAAAAACTATCGATTTATAACACGTAAACTTCATTGTTGTGATTGATAGTTCGCTGTGAATGGTTAAGTGACGAGTGAAGGGGTTTGGTATTGGAGTGAATTCTAGAACCAAATTCAGAAAAAAACGTGTGATTTCAAAACTTATGGAAGCTGAACAGTTACAGTTTCAAAATCTTACTAAAAGTTAATCAAACTATGATGGATTTTGAAGTTTTTATAACCTAAGGAAATATAGGTTAGTTTTTTTTCTATAAATTATAAGGAGCATGTGCGTTTTGTTTCTAATCAAATTGAAATCACGAGTTTTGAAAACGTGTCAGTTCTGAATCAGACTCCTGGCAACCACACACTAAACTATTTCTAAAACTATTTGTCACGTTTATTATGGTACATAAAACATACCCAATACAGTACTGTACTGTAATGTAACATTTTTCATTTAGAAATTCATTCAACAACAGCATAGGCTATAGTATAAATACGACTTGTTGAAGTACATTTGTGATTTCAACTCTTACATTTTACTCAGAGCGATTTATCTAAGTCGTAAGTTCAATCAGATTAAAGTACATTTAACTGTAGGTAAAAGTTCAATTTGGGGAAAACGAAAAAGAAATATGGCGGAGGTGGAGGGGATTCAATTCAATCAGTTCCCTTGGTGCCTCTCGCCACGTGATTTGATGAGATTGTTGAAAATAGAAACACCATGTATGTGACGTTTTGTGGATTCACAGGTGAACGATAGATTTAAAATCTAATTGTATTTGGCGGTCTCTGTAGCGTTCGTACATCAGGGTACGATTCCCGTTCAATGCAAATATTTGTATACACGAATATGTAAGTATATTTTTGCATAGTTGGTTCCAATGTTGGTTTCAGGATGAGTAGGATAGGGCTACCCCATCTCTATCTGCGGATGTTGTAGAAAGTGACTAAGCGATAGGGCTGTTCCCCATCCAACAGTAACATAGCCAATGACAAAGTGCCCGCTTGACAGCAATAGGCTCGCCCCCTATTAGGTGAGACCGAAACTCATAGTTGGCGTAGTGTGTGTTAGTATTATATCCGTCGTAAGAGGCGACTAACGGAAAAATACGCAGACGATATCATTGCTAGAGAAGGCAAATTTGACATAAACCCTGTACCAACCTGCCTAACCAACATGGAAATAGTAGGCCAACGTCTTCCAACATTGGGAGAGACCTATGTCCAGCAGTGGACTGCAAACGGCTAATTGATTGATTGACAGCCTCTGTGGCGTGGCGGTAGTGCACGCGACTGCCACGCAGGAGGCGCGGGTTCGATCCTCGCACAGTGCAAATATTTGTATGCATGAATATGGCTATTTGCATTGGTCTGGGTGTTTCTATGTATAATATGTATGTATTTACAAAAAGATAGTATTTAAGTATGTTTGTCCGCATTTTTGAATCCATAACACAAGCTATAAAAGCTTAGCAAGGGTCTAGATTGCGTTGTGCAGAATGTTGTGGAATATTTATTATTATTTATTATTATTTATTATTATTTATTATTATTTATTATTATTTATATATCTGCCTACCCCTTTGGGGACTTACAGGCGTGGCGTATATTATGTAAGTATGTACGTTTGTATTTTTTTTTGTCAAAACATCCTATTTCATGCTATACCGTTATATACCGATATTTGTATCTCTCTCCCTTTATCGCATAAACAAATAGGTACTTAAAAAGTAAATTAAAATAAACAAACATACCAATACTGTCCAAGGATAAGTCAATGATATTTTATATATTTACATTCGGGTATCGTCAGATAACCCTTGTCCCAACGATAAAAAAACAGACCACGTACAAAATAAAATATGATTTGTGGGTTATTCGCGATATATAAAACAAAATGGAGGTTTTTAAATATTTCGTTTTTAGAGTAAACAAAAGTCCCGATTGTGCCGTTTGCAGTGCGGAACAATGTTTTCGTTAGCATGTTCCATGCGGAAATTCGTTCGCAGTGATAATGGATTATTACCGATGGGGAATACGTAACTGATTTTTTTAGAGTACAATAAAAACCTTGTTCCTGCAATACCGATGCAATACCGACAGTCAAGCAAGACATTGGAATAAATACATTATTTGACATCCTGTGAAACATCCATACCAATATTATTAATGCGAAAGTAACTCTGTCTTCTGTCTGTCTGTCTGTATGTTACGCTTTCACGACTAAACCACTGAACCGATTTTGATGAAATTCGGTAGAGGGGTAAATTAGACCTTGAGAAAGAACATAGGCTATGTTTGGTTGCGATAACCGACATCTACGTGGGCGGAGCCGAAAGCAAACGCTAGTACTGTATATAAATAATTTCACTGAAAAGGAATCACACCAGCGAACTCTGACGTAAGCATTTCACATGCTCTACTATCACATTTATATAATGTCATGACGTGTAAATCTTCATATAATTATGTTATCTACATAATAATATAACATCTGTTCAATATTACACGCATGAATATATCGAGATCATTGAATTCCTTCATCCAAAATCTTTGGAGAGCCTTTGAATAATTTAAATACCAAACTAATTTAAATCCATAATTACAACGAAGCATCTAATCTGTAATTTGGTTCATCTTAATCCAAATTACTCGCCAAATTTAACTTAAGTTTGATTAATATTACAGTGAATCGCAAATGTCTTGTTTGAACATTATGTAAGGAGAAAATTAATAAATTAATAATTCTGATATAGCAAGATAATTTTTCTTCAAGAGTTTATTGGCTTTACCTGAGACTGAGTATTTTCGTCATCGTCACCACTGAGTTAGTCCTAGTGTACCTGAAGCTTGCACCTATCTCGTACTTACTTCTCTTGATTTAGCTTATTATAGCTTTTAGCCGTACGTCTGTCATCCGACCACCCAAACCCGAGCCGAAAGTCTGCACTGGAGCCTATAACGGACAGTTAATCAGCATGTGAACCGGCTAGTAATTGGTATGATCTTGATACCTTGGGCCTCAGACATCCAGCATAAAGATATTAAATTGGTGACAAAAAAACACACATTTTTGTTTAATTCGTCAAGTCTGTGAAAAGTAGCATTGATTTGAAACTCTTTAAGTAGTAGGTATATAGTATTGGGATGTCAATTATCTTGAGACTTTAATTCTTTTAACAACTGAAGTAGCAAACAAGAATATGTTAAAGCCTAGCTTGTAACACCTTGGGAACCATTCACACGTTACCAACCATGTCAGAAAGAACCTTTTTACACCCTTTTTAAAGATGCCCATAACGTAGTCTCCAAGGAAAACTATGGCCGCAAGGTTATTCGTTATTAGAGCGTATAAGCCCGGTAACTATACATGGCTACACGGCCATTATAATTTTTAAGTGTAATATGGAGCCTTGCCCCCAAGTCCTTTGGGACCGAGTTAGTCCCAACTGCAAGCTGGTTGAACTCACTGATTGACAGATGAAGTTCTGCTGCAATCTTTCCTCTCTGGATTGGGAGGTTAGATTGCAGCCGTTCGTTTCTAGAAAACCATGTCAATTATTGCGGGAGTGTAGAGAGCTACCACAGTCTGGCTATAGTACCTAGGTATATTTATTATGACTCAATGATTTAATAAATCAATGTGATACAAACTAAATAACAGGCTTATATATACTGAATTATCCACCATTGGTGGAGTGGGAGCGATGCTTGTGGTCTCTTCTCGCTGGCGGTGGCGGTGGTGGTGGTGATCTTCTCGCTGACTTGCATGTTTCGTGTTTTGGTAAATGACATGATTTCTTAGCTTACATCATTATTATTTGTGCATTCTAATTTCCTTATAGAAACGTTCCTGTCTGCCATAACAATTAACCAATTAGTCCATCGCAGTCCACTGCTGGACATAAGCCTCTCCCAATCTTGGTAGGCTTTAGCCTACTGTTTTCCCGCTGGTCAGATGGGTTGGAACAGGGTTTTATTTTGAGCTTTTCTTCTTTCGCAGTGTTATCGTCTGTGTATTTTTCCGTTAGTCGCGTCGTACGACACCCTTCAGATGAAATGGGGTGGTGATGCTTTTGTGTTCTTTCTCCATCAATACATGGATATGTAAACCAATACAAAAGGACAAGAAGGAGCGTCCAGATATTCGGCCTCATGATGAAAGCGTTGGATGAATAAGTTTTTGAATTTACATAACATAAACTCACACCTGTATTCCCCGAAGGGGTAGGCAGAGGTGCTAGCACCCACATTTCGCCAGTTTATGTTTAGGTCCCAATGTAATAGGTAAGGTAGATGTAATAGGTAACCTGCGATAAATACACACATAACTTCGAAAAGCATCGAAAAGTCATTGGTGTGTGCCATGGTAAACCTGGGATCGAACCCGAGACCTCCAGTCCATTACCCATACCACTAGACTACCGTTATTTATTAATGATAATTAATCGCGAAACAATCTAGTAAAATTCAAATTAATCCGGTTATTTTCGCGTAAACTACCTACAGTTCCGCAAGTATTTTAAAGATATCGTATTGTAATGTAATATTGGACGTTTATCAAGCACTCGAATCGTTTGATAACAGCAGTTAAAGATCGAACATCAAAAAGGCGGGCCGCTGCGGCTGGTCGATTTGTCAACATCATTGCGGTTATCCGAACGTCGACCAAATAAATTGAACGGGGTTCAGAGGTGCCTAGATGTACTGTATAATAAATGAGTCCTTATTTATTTTGCTATTTATCTGTTAGTTTGTATAAATCATTTGTGTTGTTTTTTAGGTCACTAAGATTGCAAATAAATGCAGAGTCTTTTGTCTAACTGAATGGCAATTCATTTTGTGGAATTTATAGCTTGCATTATGGAGCCTGTTCCCTCACCTAAAAGGGAATACTTAGATGTTGCTCTGAGAACAGTTGTGTTCTCAGAGCCGCATTCATAGAAGCCGTACTTATTACCCTCTGCCTAGAAGCGTTTCAGACCCAAGAGTTAGTTAATAGGATATGAGCCTATTTTCACCATTTTAAGAATCTTCCAATTACAATTTACCAAACTGAGGTTGATACCTCATAATCATTGCAAACCAAATCGTGAAATTATTCCATACTGGTCCAAAAAGGCAGCAGAAATATGTATAAAAAAACCTTTCATGAGCGTTACCATGTTTGTACACCCAGATAAGAAACGCCATAAAATAAACATTCGAAATTCAAACACACGAACCCACACAAACAAAATAAATAAAATACTGAAACAAACGGATACCGAGTCCACGTATCGCATTCCGAATGCATCGTCAAAGGGTTCTGTACCCCGAGGGGTACTACGTGGTCTAAATGTTTCAGTACTGGATTTACATCCGCGTATAATACTAGTTACACGCTGAATATATAGAGGGGAGCATAGTTTTGACGGTTGTTTTGATAGATAGTAGTTTTGTAATCTGTATTTATTTTGGGGTTTAGATCCGGTGAGGATATGTTAATCCCATCGTGCTTCAATTCATAGTGGACTCAGTCTTAAAATATTTCCTACAGTTTATGTACATTTATTATAGTGAATCATTACTGAACGATATAATGTAATTTAAGATTTATTTATTCTGCGAAACCGTGAATATATTTTGTACAAACTTTTTTTTCTAACTACTTCAATTATTAATTTTTATTTGTATTCTTCATTGAATAATGATTTAAAACCATAAATATTTTACGTAATGACCAACTAGTTGCTTACCTTTTATTTATAACCTCTGTCAATAAAAATAGTGTTTTTTAACTTAAAAGAAATCAAAACGAATATCAGCAAGTGTAGACATAAACACTGCATAGAAATTTTCTATTTGGTTCCGTAAACAGTCACTACTGCGCCTTGAGACCGAGGGGGACGTCTATAACGTGAGGTCCATGAGGCAGGAAATTGCATCCAATGGACTCAGGTGTGATGTCTAATGGCATATAAGAATGTAGACGACAAGGTAACTACATTTGTATTCTAATGTATAGAATGTTTTTGGATCTTATGTAAAAAAAATGAGTGAGATTAGCAAAATTACTGGAGTATTTTTAAAAACTCAGAAATAGATGTACACATAGGAAAGTTTGTTTGAGATGTAAACATTGCATTATATAACGACCACTTTTTTTTTCGTGCGGAAATCCCCTCGTATACCTTCCCCGCCGGAGCCGGAAGGGGAGGTTATGTCGGACTCGAACTGACTAAAACAGCACGCCGATTGTGGGTCGTGGTGCTAGGCCGGGGTGAGGTTGTCTTCGACATATCCCTCGCACCCCGGCTGACCCAGGGCCATCCCTTACGGTCTGGCCCTCAGGGGGGACAACGGTGTCTCCAACTCGCCCCCGGAATGAGGAGGCGTGCTTTTCAGCGCGCCGCCGCCGTGTATATACCGATCACGGCTTTTTTTTTTTTATCGTGTGATAAATCCCCACGGATACCACCCCCACGGAGCCGGTGGAGGTGGTTATGTCGGACTCGAACCGACTAAAACGCACGCCGTCTTGGGTCCTTGGTTGCTGGAGGTGAGATTGCCAAAAGCATATCTCTCGCACCCCGACAGACCCAGGACCATCTCTTTCGAGATGGCCTCCTTCGGGTTGTGGGTTGTGGGCCCGCCTCCTTCTCGAGCATTACTGGCTCGCAGAAGGAGGCGGCCGCACCCCAAGCGTTTGCACCGACCACGGCTGTTACGAAGTCAACTGATAAATAAAAACATATTTTAAGAATTGACCGAAGAATACTTTAGTCATAGTCGTACATGGATATCCTCACGCCCATATCCTCCCTTGTTACGACAAAATGATACTTGGTTGAATATAATTTAAAATGTTACAGTTTCTTGAAAACAATCTCAAACTTTCACACTACTAGTACTAGTACAAAGAATAAACTGGACAAGTTTCTTACAAACATTCTTACAGATAGCGTGGTACTGGGCACGCGGGTGCAATGATCCACATACAATTGCCCATTCGTAAACTCGAGAAGTAGGGCCGAGATATAGAAGGCTGTAACGGTCCTTATGGGACAATGATGATGTTAAACTTACGAGAACAAAGCTGTCAGACTGCTTCTCTGAGAACGAAAATTCCTAAGAATGGAAAAATGGCGTATTTCTATTTGTAGATAAATGTTTTTTTTTAATAGAACACGTCAATTGGACTTTACCTCGCCTGATAGTACGCTAAAGGCAAAGTCTCCAGAAAGAGGGTCACCATTATGAACACATACCGTATTAACAATCACGGCACACAGCTTGACGGCCTCATCACTTTTTCACGCCCCGCTTAAAGGACCCGGGACTGTAGAAAGAAGGAAACACGTGAGCAAGCAGGGAGTTCCAGGTCTTAATGGGGTAGCATAGGAATGAGTCACCAAACCGCTTGGTTCTTGATGGAATATTCTGCAACGTATGCGGGGATGACTTGAGCAACCACGCGCAGGGCATGCCATCGCAGCGGCGGTAAAGTAAGACCCATCTTATGGGAATGACTAGAGAGGCCACATGGCAGCCACTCGTATTCACTGACGCAGATTTTCGTATTCGATCGATTGCGATCGATTAGGCGCTGTGAAGCGCGCCTCCCCACTCCATAGGCGAGTCGGGGACACCACTCTTCCCCCTATTACATGATTAAAAATGAAAGAAATCCAAATGTACTTAATCGTATATGTCTTAACTCATAATTATACAAGCGCGTGGGTTAAACTATTTATACCATCTTCAGGGGTTATAATTAAAAAGACGTGTGTACTCAATCAAGTTCTTTGATACGCAGACAAAATACGTAGGAAGACTATCAAAAAGGCCCTTTATTCAAACTTAGTAATTTTATTCAAGATTAATTAAATAACTTAAAAAGTTAGTTACCTAATTATTCTTAAATAAAATTTATTCGCAAGATAAAATTAAGAAACTGTTTGTTTTGTGGTCTGAAGTAGAGAAAATACTAAATTGAAAATTATATTTTGTAAATGTCAACAGCCAGAGAGAAAGAGACAGACTTTAACCAATTTTAAACTAACCTAATAATAGCCTAGTGGTATGGGTAATGGACTGCTGAGACGAGGTCTAGGGTTCGATCCCAGGTTAACCATGGCACACACCAATGACTTTTCGATGCTATTCGAAGTTATGTGTGTATTTATCGCCAGTTTATAAGTGCCCGGTTAATGGCAATAGGCTCGCACCTATTACATTGGGACCTAAACATAAACTGGCGAAACGTGGGTGCTAGCACCTCTGCCTACCCCTTCGGGGAATACGGGCGTGAGTTTATGTTATTGTTATATTAATTTGACTTTCATTGAAACTCATTACGCAACTGGCAGATTCGCACGCTGAAGGCCAGGGTTCATAATCTTATTTTTGCGTGCTTACATGCTTTTTCTTTATTTGTTTTGGCTGCCATATGACCTCCCAACTTTAAGAAACGTCTCGTCCCGGACGACTAAACAATACGCGCAGTGAGATTGGCTTGGATCCTGAGATCCTGAAGATGTTGGCAGGGCTAGATAGCGTTAGTAGAATCGAGGGACTGGTTCCTAGTGTAGATACTAGGAACCAGACCCTCGATTCTACTAACGCTAAACCACTGTGGTGCCGCAGTCACTGCAAAAAATAACATTCAATTTTAGACTTTATTTCTATATTCCTAAAGTTAAAAATGAAATGAAGTTTCATAACACTTTTTCAATTACTCTGCAAAAAGTCATTTAATTTTGAACTTTAACGCATCGCCGTAAAGTCTATTATTTAATGCCGGTTTTTGCAGTGGCGGTGGCATCACTGTGGTTAGGCTTTAGCAGAATCGAGGCCCAAGTATATAATATAATAGCAAAATATTTCGAAATAAATATTACTGTATGGGTAGGTACTCGATCATATTCCATGAATATTAAATTCGAGTAATAAAATCTCTTAATACCAACAAGCTTCTTACGAAGATTAATCTGTTCCGTACATGAATAATGTATAAACTATTGTTACAATCGGGCACAAAAACACATTTGAGGGTAGTTTTAGGTTGACAATGCAGGAGTTTCGTGGCAGAGGATTTGCGGCCTCAACCCCGTGTGTGTATAAGATAATAGTTTCGGAGTTTCTGCAACTATAAGTCGGAAAAGTTCGAATGTGAGTCTACTATTGTTTGATTACAAAAGGTTTACAGTATTTGCGGTACGCTAGGCAAATTAAAAGTGGTTTTACATACATACTCCTTATGTAGTCACGTTGTTTTTCCAGTGGCGTAGGTAGATACCATTGTCGAGTTTCAGTCTAACTATAAAACGGCTGAATTTGGATGCCGCGTGGTTCCCGGCAATGTAGAATTTGGGCCACCGCATTCTTGTCATGAGGTGTCGTACAAGGCGACTAAGGCCAGTCCAGACTCTTTTTTTTTTTTCCGTGCGGAAATCCCACCCTGCCGGAGCTGGAAGGGGAGGTTATGTCGGACTCGAACCGACTAAAACCGCACGCCGGCTGTGGGTCTTGGTGCTAGGCCGGAGGTGAGGTTGTCACCCCGGCACATATCCCTCGCACCCCGGCTGACCCAGGGCCATCCCTTACGGTCTGGCCCTCCTCAGGAGGGGGGACAACGGTGTCCCCAACTCGCCCCCGGAATGGGGAGGCGCGCTATTCAGCGCGCCGCCGCCGTGGCCTGCTTCTGCTGGGGTGACAGGCGGCTCCACCCGTCACCCCCAGGCCCGCGCTTATGAGGGAATACAGCCCAGACTCAGCCTCAGATATAGGCTCAAGTCAACAATAGTGCCCGGAATAATATGGCAATAGGCTCACCCCCTATTGCATGGGACCGACTACAATTTTATTGGTGAAATGTGGGTATTAATTCATCTCTGCCTAACCCTCTGGGGATAAAGGCGTGATTATATGTATGTATATAGTATGTATGAATTTGGATATTTTCCATGACCAATGTGACTTTTACAACCCACTGGCCACCACTGCCGATATTAATGTTTTATAGGAAGTCCATGTGTTAGATTTATTAGGTCGCCAATTACCCGTAATGAATGCTATATGTATAGCAAACGGGTTAATGACTTAACGTGCTCTCCGATGCAGGGAGGGGTCTCCATGTGTCAAGAATGGTGAACTATTATAAATAATGTGTTTTTTTTATCGTGCGATAAATCCCCACGGATACCACCCCCACGGAGCCGGTGGAGGTGGTTATGTCGGACTCGAACCGACTAAAACGCACGCCGTCTTGGGTCCTTGGTTGCCGGAGGTGAGATTGCCAAAAGCATATCTCTCGCACCCCGGCAGACTCAGGACCATCTCTTTCGAGATGGCCCCCTTCGGGTTGTGGGGACCACAATGTCCCCATCTAGCCCCGGTTACGGGGGGCCGCACTTTGCGCCGCCGCCGCGGCCTGCTTCTGCTAGGGTGACAGGCGGCTCCACCGGTCACCCCCGGCCAGCGCTCATGGTCGCAGAACAGCCTCCGACGTCCGGTTCGCCTTCGCTCTGCGCGGGCTTCCCGGGCCCGGAGTCTAGTCCGGACCCGATCGGCCGCCTCCTTCTCGAGCATTACTTGCTCGCAGAAGGAGGCGGCCGCACCCCAAGCGTTCGCGCATCGTACCATCGCTGTGAGCAATGTGGCGAGTGTGAGGACTCCCACCCCCAGAGCCGCCACTAGGACCCGTCTCGGCGTGTCCCACGCCGGGCATAACTAATATGTTAACCTAGTCTGTTACTGTAAAAATTTGCCACGAGCGCTACAAAACGTAAATAACAGCACCTAACCATGTTTATAATTATTTAACTAGTGAAATTGTCATAGAGTTATTCTCCAAAATGTCAAATCATAAGTCTTTATTAATTGTAAAATGTCGCAACTTATATTAATCCGTTGCCCTCGAATATGTAATATGGTGAAGGTAATGATGGTTAATCTGTTATTGATTTTTTATCTGTTTTGTTACTTTGATGGTAGTTTCTTGTATAAAGATATAATATCTGGTTTGACTGAGCTTTGCTCGGTATTTTTTTTTATAAATTTTCTAAAAATGAATCCTAGCTAGATCGATTTATCGCCCCCGAAACCCCCTGTATACTAAATTTCATGAAAATCGTTGGAGCCGTTTCCGAGATTCCAATTATATAATATACAAGAATTGCTCATTTAAAAGTATAATAAGATATTAATATTGTACCTATCACTGTAAGTAGTTACTTTCGGTACGTAAATTGTTAAAGACGTCATAAAACAACGTATGAAGTCTATAACAGTAATTTTCTGAAATATAAAATCAATGCTATTTCTAATTAAGCATTTCTGATTTCTTCTGTATTCTGATCAGCCTCATACGTTTGATAATTTATTATCAACATTATATTAGAATACTGTATTTGGTACTTTAATTCAGCCTATTCATGCGTAAAAAAGGCTTAGGTGCTACCAAAAATGAAAGTTCCAGAGAGACAAATAACGTCATAAAACTATTTTAGTCTCACCACGTCACATTAAATTTACTGTAACATGAATAATCCTAAGCCTACACAAAAATCTTGAATATTAAGTAGTGATCCGCGAGTATAAAATCCCCACACCGTTCCTATCATATCATAGTCTCAAAGAGTTTTCCTTCGTGTACAGCATTACTTCATTCTGCACAGTCAACGAGAAAAGACCAGTGATTCTGACAGAATATAGAACAGTATATATACATCATGAAGTCATGTTTGGTATTTCTGATGGTGGGGCTATTGTTGGGCTACAGTGTTGCAGAAAATGGTGTTAGCATAAAAGAAAAGGGTGCTAGTGTGTACTGTGGACGACGACTCGCACTTGCACTTGCGACTCTTTGTCCGAGCGGTGAGAACATGATCAAACGTGATGCCGGTTGGAGCGATGGCAATATGATCAAGCCTGATCTCAGTTGGAGACATGTCCATACTATCAAGCATGATGCCGATTGGGGTGATAATAACTTGGTTAAGAGTGATATCAGTTGGAGTAATGCTAACAAGATCGAGCGTGATCCTGGTTGGGGTATTGACAACGTCATCAAGAGTGATGCCCACAGATTTAAACGTGATGCTGGTTGGAGTGATGAGAACATGATCAACCATGAAGCTGATGGGAGCGATGACAAAACGATAATGCCCGATGCCATTTGGAGTGATGCCAATATTGTCAAGCCTGATGCCGGTGGTAATTATGCGAACAACATGATTCGTGATGCTAGATGGTGGCAACCTAAAGTTGAGCAGCATGCGAGGGCTCTAGCAGGTTCCCGTGGCAAACGCGGTCCCGTCGATGAGTGCTGTCTCAAACCTTGCACAGTCGATGTACTGCTTTCTTACTGCCAGTCCAACTGAAAGAATTTATCATGACAACCAAGTATCAATAACGCATATGTATAGAAATAGTTAAAGTATTATATACCAGTAAAGTAAGCTGCTAATATATTTGAAGTTTATTTTTTAACACGCTTTTATTAGCTACACTTGTAACTATGTATGTAAGAAAATCTTTGAGTCTTAATTTGACCCACTTCTTGGTCTTCGATTAGGATGAAATTTTGCGCACACTCTGAGTTCTGATGACAATTATAGCTAAGAAACATCATTACAAATTCAATATGGCGGCCTTCCCAAGATGGCGGACTGGCTGTTTGAAATCCATGCACATGATATGGGTATCAAATGGTATCAAATGAAAGGATTTGCTGTCAGGAATACGAAAAAAATATTAAAGCGAGTTTTTTAAATTTTTAAAATTAAGTAATTATGTTATAAATTATTATTATTGGCCTTGAAACTAAATTTAACAGTTTAAATCGTTAATCGTTATTATATATAGTATAATCGTTTTAATCGTTATTGTTAGTCCTGTATTCACAAACTGTATTCAAGCTATGCGATGGCCCTGGTGGCAGGGTAGTAGGTTAGGTGGTTATTTACAATAATTATTTCCGATGATAGTTATTTATCATTACATACAAATAGCTATCACATACTTGATAACCATCTTATAAATTCGCGAATACCTGTAACATCTCAAGGAAAATCTACATACATATACTGACGCCTCTAAATACCCGAAGGAGTAGGCAGGGTGTGTTAACACCTCTGCTAACTATGATCTTCAGTTCCACGTAATAGGGGGCCTATTGCCATGAAGTGGGCATTAATCATGAACTGTATGTTTACTATTGGATGAAGAACAATCCTATCCCTTAGTTGCCCGACACACACAGGAAGAGATGGGATGGCCTTATTCTACTCCACCGAGAAACCAAACGGCAATCATAGAGAAAAATCTATTAGGTATATGAATAGGACAGGCGGCGGTATTATCTAAAGAAGGGGGAATTCATTCCGAGTGATAGCATGCCGTCTTCCAATTAAAATGTAGGTCATATATTCACCACTAGCTTTTGCCCGTGGCTCCGCCCACGTGGATGTCAAGTTTCGCGACCTAACATAGCCTGTGTCCTTTCTCATGGTCTAATCTACCCCTATACCAAAATTTCATTAAAATCGGTGCAGTGGTTTGGGCGTGAAAGCGTAACATACAGACAGATAGACAGAGTTACTTTCGCATTTATAATATTAGTATATGGATACATCCATATTCACCATACATCCATAGCAATATATCGTCTGAACAATTCAAAGAACTACACAGTAAACTAAGGAGGTACTCCTAGGTTTCGAAGGATCAGATTATTCCCTCACCTCAAATATATCACCGTACCCTTTCCACAACCCAACAGAGTTTTCTAATAATATTCCATCGACGAAGTTATCATAAGTTGGTCGTCCTTCATAAGCCACTCACATTAGTGGATTACAAGCGAAAGCTTTCCGTTGCTAAGACGACCTGTAATCGGCTTTCTGACCCTTCCGTATATAAATAGTTGCTGATATCTGTCACGGTGAAAATTCGGGAAATAGTTCGTTTATTGAATCACTGACACGGTTGTCCTGTACGTCGTCAGAGAAATTTCACGTTTGATATTTTTTGTATATTTCTGTATGATTTTGATTACGAATATTGATAATGAGGTTAGTCTTTATTTTTTTATTCATTGGTCTCGTCCAAAGTTTAGTTGGAATAACCTTTGGACTAGACCAAGTGCCAATCAAGGTTGCATCAAAATCTTGCTCTTCGAAGTCTAAGGTCCGTTCTCCTACTCCTTCTTTCCAGAATTTGATTTGGTTGGCTTTTCAAGGAACAACTGCCGTTTAATCCACTTACTTACTGCCAGCAGGGGACGCCGCGGCCGGACGGGTGATCCGCCCTCCGGCCATTTCACCCATTTCCCCTATTTCCTTGGGTGGGATGTGGGATGTCCGGCAATCACGGCGCTTCGTCGAACCTACCTGTTTCCTTGCAAAAACTCACGATCTGTTCCACCTTCAGATTTCCGATGTCTTCTTGATCTAGTCTGTCTGTTCCCATGATTTCGCATCTTTTCAGCGAGTACATAGGGCATTTGGCCAGCAGGTGGAGGCTGGTTTCCTCGGCATCCATGCACTCCGGACATCTGGGATCGTTCTTTACTCCTATTAGTGTCAGGTGCCTGTTCAGTCGGCAGTGTCCTGTTATCACTTCTATGACAAGCCTCATGTTTTTCTTGGATAGTTTCGTCAGGGTGCTTGTTCTTTTTGTATCTTTGCCTTTTATGAAAATTTTCGATTGTCTCATGACAGGCGATGATTTCCATCTTCTATTGGTCTCTGCCACTATGCTTCGGCTGATGACTCCCTTAGTGATTTTGTGGGCAATTGGCAGCCTGGGTTCAGGGCCCACCTGGTTTTCATCAGGTCCTTTCCTGGCCAGTTTATCAGCTACCTTGTTACCCGTTTAATCCACTATCCATCAATCGGTAGAAGTACCGGTTTGCAGGTGAAAAGAATGACTCGGGTCGGGCAACTGGTACTTACGATTTTGTTGAATAAACATTTAATCCATACCGGGTATAAGGGGAACGCTCCCGAAGACGAAAGCCCCTAATAGTACATAACGCATTGTCAAAAAAATCGATCAGTTCTGTTAGCATATTGGATACCTTAAAATAATGCCCAAGTCTCAAGCTCGTTTTAACCCAAAGAACACACGCACCAGTACGACATTAATCGATTAACAATAAAGTATATGTGAATGAATAGGTACAATACATATAACTAAGCATACCAAACAACAATTCAAATGTCAAAGGCGGAAAGCATCTAATTATTTCTAAAACAAAAGTTTTACCAACTTAGTTGTTTGGTATCATTCAGTATTTTTACCACAGAGTTCACTAACGTTCGCTTCACGTGAGAATCAAAGCGATGCTCAAAGGTAGTTGGCGGAAAATGGCTTGTAAATAATAAAAAGGATTTTGGGCCGCACGTGGAAACCTTTTCTTGGATATGTTTCCCTTTCAGCGAGTTGCGTGTTCTGTTTTTAAGTTCCCTGCTTATCCATTGTGTGGTTTTCTTAACGACCAGGAATTGTGCGTTGTATAAAAAATAAATTAAATTTATTATGGGACGTTTCGTAATAGTGTCTTTGTGTGAGAAGGGAAACAATTTGTTAGGTGTATAACGTTGTGGTCAACACGCTTGATATGATACGAGCAAAAATGTAAATATACTAGCTGTTGCCGATGACTCTGCCTACAAAATATAAATTAGGTGTTATCAGATAACTAGATCTGCTGATTGATTTACGAAGTTCTGGTGCTGAATTCCCCTTGATTTTGGAGTGCCGGTCGATAGTTGGTCCAGTAGAAAATAAACCAATGAGCTTAGACCATGTGACCAGCTTAGAATCCAATAGCTTAATCGTGTCTTCATTCGTTTATTCCCAATGGGACGTCAAGAACTGGGTCGAGTTCAATGCCAAGAAAAGCAGCATTTACAGCCAGACTAAACTATTAAAACTACATCGAGAGCGTCATCAAAACAGCTGCGTGTGAATTCGGAAGTTCATGCAAGTACAGTCAGTGTCAGAAATATCATGAAGTCTCGAAATGATCTTAAAAGCAAGGATTAAGAGTAAATTAAACTGTTTTATTGATTTAAATTGTGTTATACTAACTAAAGGTATGTACTAAAGGTATGTACTAAATTATTTAGTACATACCTTTAGTTAGTATAACACAATTTATCAGTCGACAGGAAGAGGGGGAAATCAAGGCATTGGGATCATTATGAGTACTTTATTCATCGAGATGCATCTGATGCTGACTGTACATAAAGGTACTATGTAAAGTCAGCATGACCGGAAGATTTTATTGAATATCATCCTATAGTTAAAATATAATCTAACCAACTTTATTAAATTAAGAATGGTAAAAGAGCGGAATATTGCGTCGGTTCTTATTTTATAGTTTTTATTTATTTTTAATCATCCACCCTACCTATAATAGTAACTGATTTGACTATTAAATTTTATAACGTCACTAAATCTTTTTCATACAAGTTACCTTATAACTTATCATTTTGACGTTTAGTAAAAAGTAGCTAATTTGACTAGTCAGTAGAATACCCAATTCTTAGTACTATTACGAAGTCAAGCGGGCAATTGATAAGGGCTGTATGTATACTATCTTTTTCCTTACTTAATCTTATACTATAGACAAAATACGTAGAAAAGGACAGCATACAGGCCAAAGAAGTAGAAGTTACAGCTACAGAAGTGAAAAGGACTCATACTGTCCTTTTCTATGAATTATAATCGTCGCTACAGCCACCGAAGAGCATCTAGCCGAAATCGTGTTTGCATCCAGCTTCTCAGGTGTAATCTTGTACGTGAACTTTTCTGTTTATTTTCTCTTCCAATTTCGCTGGAGTGCCTGCCAAGGTGTTGTCTGATGTCGGCTTACGATATGCAATATACGGACTGATATTACTACCGGCAATACGCGACGAGACATAAAGATAAACATTCTGTCTCCATGCGTTATGGGTTTTTGTTTTGAGGTTCCTTGAAACAGGCAAGTTAGATATTGATAAAACGTTTTTTTGCATTGTTGCGCTTCAATCTTTGACATTGATACTTGAATGATTTTTACAGCATTAAGTGTGCTAAGTACCTATACAAATCGAATACATAGGGAAAAATGAAACTTCTCGGGCGGGACTGGAACCCGCGATTTCTCCCTTGTAGGCTTGTGACCAACTCGGCTCGGCTATGTATGTATTTATGTATGTACTATTATTTATTTAGTTATTATACATGTCAATAAATATAAGATAACTTTCGGTGTAAACTCCATTAAAAGATGTTGAATATCTCGTTCAAAATTGGAACAGTTGCTGTATTGTAGCTTTCTCCATCATGCTCGTTCGTACCTACTTAGCAATGGTGCAAATACGTGTATCATAAAATAAAATGGGTCCATGATCAACGGTGAACGTTTCCGAGTCGATATAATAATGGTTATGGTTTCTCATATGCCTGTCTAGATAATGCTTTAGGCATTCAGTCTACTTTTTATCATATTCTTAAGCATAAAGTTTCAAATAGAATATATATATCTGTATCGTTATTTTTTAAAAGTGAAGCAACTAGTATGGTTTCAAGATTATGCAGGCACAGAGTGGTAAACTTAACTGCAGTTGTTGAACGACCTCCAGCTAATCATCCTCTCCCTTTTTTATGTTAGAATCTACCATTTCAGATCAAACTGGATAGAAATTAAATAAATTGGTCAAGCTACAATGCGTGTAAAAAGAACGGATAGATAACATAAATACATTGTTACTGCATTTGAAATATATCGGGAAAAAGAAACACTCAAATGGGACTTGAACCCACGATCTTTCCCTTATAGGAGGAATGCTCTTCCAACTGAGCTATTGAACCACACCTAAATCACTTCAAATTTCTCTTCTATTTATATCCATCTTTATGGGCGACGGTTTCATTAAAAAAAAATTGTTACTGCAACCAAGCATTACTTAGTTATGTATCTATTATAAATCAGAAACAGATCATAAGATTTAACCATGTCTCATATTAACACTAATAATATTATGTTTTTTAGTTAATTATAAAATGTGTTTTCAGCAACGTCAATTTATAGCCCGTGTGTACACTGGCTTAACCAGCTTTTAAGTTTTCTAGCAGTTTCACGCCAGTGCACAACTTTGTTTTTAAAATCTATAAACTTGCTGCTCGCCGCTAGCTCCGTGTACTTTATTGTTTTCTTCTTAATTAATTTGAGTTTCGAAGGTGTCGATAATACTAATTAATTAAGACTAGAGTTAATTAAGTGCAAATTTGGAACTAAATTGAGCTATATTTCGCTAGTAGTCAGTGAACGACTATTATTTGAGAATTGTAACTATAAAAGTATAGGTAATAAAAATAAATGATGCGATGTAATTCTGTAAAAAAATCCTTAAATTTTCAATAATTTTCCAAGTTTTAATACCCTACCCTACTCTTTTTACCCACGACGGAACGGAGACGGTATATGCGTTTGGGGTGAGAGGTTGTTTGTGTGTTTGTTTGTTTGTGCAAATGCCATTTTCTCCGAAACTACCAATCCAATTTTGAAGCTGTTGTGTTCAGTTATGTGTTTGGCCTTAATTGGAGCATGTTCTTAGATAGATTTTACAATGACAACTCAACAGGGGGTGCTACAGCAAGCATTTTTAATGCAAATCAATGTTGCCATTTTTCTCCAAAACTACAAGTCCGATTTTGATGCAGTTTATTGTCTTTTTTTTTTGTTTTTTTTTTAATATTCCACAACATGTGTTTGTTAGGGCGGATATTTGTTGTCGCCGTTTGCGCTGTCAAGAGGACCCATCCTTTTCCATCCTTTGGGTACACGTAGACCATGGCTCCACGAGTCAGGTCTATGTGTGCCTTTACCGTTCCCATACAGGAGATGCAGAGATAACTCGACTATTCGAATACCTGAGTCAGGCGGCAGATGATGCGCAGGAGCGGTTTCCGAACGCCGAATTGGTGTTTTTGGGGGATTTTAACGCCCACCACAAGATCTGGTTGGGCTCCGCCATAACAAACCATGCGGGAAGAGCCACTCACGCATTTGCCCTGGCGCGTGACTTGACTCAATTGGTGCACAAGGTCACGAGGATACCAAGAGAGTCCGGCCTAGAGCCCTCTCTGCTTGACCTTCTGTTGACGAGTCACCCGGACCAGTACAGTGTCTCGGTGATTGCTGCTTTAGGTAACTCCGACCACTGTCTGGTCCGCTCCACCGTGCCCATTGTAGCGCCCCCACGACCCGTGCAGGGGAAGAGGCGGCTATGGCACTACTCGTCAGCGGACTGGGATGGATTGCGCGACTATTATGCGTCCATCCCGTGGGTTGAACGCTGCTTTGAGGGTAAGAACCCATCTGAGAGCGCTACTGCCGTCGCCGGTGAGATCGGTCTAGGTATGGAATACTATATCCCATACACCGATGTCACCGGAGTCCGCGGAGCGCGTCCGTGGTTCGGGCGCGAGTGCGCGGAGGCTGTTGAACATAAACAGTCTGCGTACCGCGCCTGGGTGCGGGCGCGCGCCACACGCGATCCCAACGTGGGTCACTTCAAGGCGGCGTACAACAGAGCCACAAAGGTCTGCAAGAGGGCATGCGTCAGGGCGGATGCCCAGCGCATAGCGCGGCTGGGCCAAGAGCTAGTGGCGCATCCCACGGGTAGCCGTGGCTACTGGCAACTGGCCAAAGCCGTGCAAGCCAACTTCTGCCAGCCCTCGCTGCCCCCGCTGAGCAATCCCGATGGATCTCTGGCCCATGAGCCGCAAGAGAAAGCAAATTTGCTGGTCAATCTCTTCGCGGCCAACTCCCGAGTCGATGATTGTGGTATGCAACCACGGACAATGCCCACTGGTGACCACGCAATGCCTGATATACGTATCAGGCAACGCGATGTCCGTGCAGTACTGCAATCACTCGATGTCCGGAAAGCCAGTGGTCCTGATGGTATTCCAGCGGTTGTACTTAAAAAATGTGCAGCGGAGTTATCTCCTATGCTAACGCGGCTGTACCGACTGTCCTACAGTTCGGGTACAGTGCCTTCGGCTTGGAAGGAGGCGAATGTCCAGCCGATCCCCAAGAAGGGGGATCGCTCGGACCCAGCCAACTATCGACCCATAGCTGTCACCTCAGTGCTGTGTAAGGTGTTCG
Organism: Eilema sororculum; assembly: GCA_914829495.1. NCBI lineage: Eukaryota > Metazoa > Arthropoda > Insecta > Lepidoptera > Erebidae > Eilema > Eilema sororculum. The sequence continues at coordinate 16,857,190 of OU618538.1, forward strand.
AGCACATAATTAACACACAGCTCATGCGCCACCTAGAGGATCACTCCTTGCTTAGTGACCGGCAATACGGTTTCAGACCGAAACGGTCAACGGGTGATCTTCTGGCGTACATGACCCACCTTTGGGGTGAGGCTATGGAGAAGCACGGTGAGTCACTGGCAATTAGTCTTGACATCGCCAAAGCTTTCGATAGGGTATGGCACAAATCGCTTCTTTCCAAGCTACCAGCCTTCGGCCTGCCTCCTAGACTGTGTAACTGGGTTGCAAGCTTCCTGCAGGGGCGCCGTATTCGCGTCCTTTGTGATGGACGAGCTTCGGAGTTCTTGCAGGTAAATGCTGGCGTGCCGCAGGGTTTCGTTTTATCTCCCACTCTCTTTCTTCTGCATATCAATGACATGCTCTGTAACGGAAACATTCACTGCTATGCAGACGACAGCACCTTACATGGGAGTTATCACGCACATCCTGCGGCCAAGCAGTCTGATATCGCGGAAAAAAGGCAGCTTCTTGTCACAGAGCTGGACCGGATCCTGGACCACATCTCTCAATGGGGCGCTAGGAACCTGGTCGAGTTCAATGCCAAGAAGACCCAGGCATGTGCGTTTACAGCTAAGGTATCTCCTTTCCTTCCCCTTCCCACTCTTCAGAGCACACCACTGCCACTGCAGGATCACCTCACTATCCTCGGTATGGATGTTCGCTGCAAACTGAATAACAAAAACTATATCGAGAGTATCATCAAATCAGCCTCGCGTAAACTCGGAGTCCTGAACAGAGTGAGACGTTTTTACACGCCGGAGCAGCGGTGTCTTCTATACAAGACCCAAATTCGTTCCTGCGTGGAATACTGCTCACATCTCTGGGACGGCTCCGCAAAGTACTTATTAGATGCTCTCGACAGGTTGCAGCGACGTGCGGTCCGCATTATTGGGGATCCTGAGGTCACGAACACCCTCGAGCCTTTGCAGATGCGTAGAGATGTTGCGTCTTTGGCAGTTTTCTACCGTCTCTACCATGGTGAATGTTCTGACGAGCTCTTCCAATTAGTCCCACCCCTCCCCTTTCCTTCACAGGACGACACGTACAGGGCTAAGATGTCATCCATTTACGGTGCAGAGTATACCTGCTAGAACCAAGCGTTTCAGTGATTCATTCCTATGCCGCACCACTAAGACCTGGAATTCCCTGCCAGCTCACGTGTTTCCTTCTTCATACAGTCCCGGGTCCTTTAAGCGGGGCGTGAAAAGGCATCTAATGAGGCCGTCAAGCTGAGTGCCACCACTGTTAACATGGTAAATGTTTACGATGGTGACCCTCTTTCCGAGACTTTGCCTTTAGCTTAACATCAGGCGAGGTGAAGTCAAATTGACGTGTACTATATAAAAAAAAAAAAAAAAAAAAAAAAACGCTATCTAGACCCATGGTAAGCTTTTATAGCTTGTGTTATGGAATCTAGAATGCGGATAAACATACTAACATACTTTTTTTTTTGTAAATAAAAACATATTATACATAGAAACACCCAGACCAATGCAAATAGCCATATTCATGCATACAAATATTTGCACTGAGCGGGAATCGAACCCGCGCCTCCTGCGTGGCTAGTTTGGGTTTGATTGGTGCATGTTCTTAGATAGGTGTTACGGTGACAATCCACTAGGGGGCGCTGCAGTAAACATTTTTTGGGCAACGTTGTTAATTTTTTTAATTTCCACTCGTAGTAGTTTCAATTTCGGCTACGTACCCACTCGATCTCCAAGATTCTACCCTCTCACAAAAGTACCCACTGGACCCTCACTTTTAGGTCCCACTGGACCTCCTTATTTCATTCAGTTGTATTTCATGTTTGTAATTACAACTTGTTGTTGAACGATTGCCATATTTCTAAGAAAGACCAGTCTATATCAATGTAATATGACTCTGGCCGTGTAATAAACAAAGCATAACATAAAGATAAATGAATCAACTATGTCATATTTATGTATGAAGGTAGCAAAAGAACCCATCTTAGTTTCGTGTTCATAAATAAAAGAACTATATTATTACGAGGACAGTAATAAAGATATACTCGTAATTATTTATAAGTAATACTCTATGAGGATAAAGCGAAAGTCAAAGTTATTCCAATATCATAAGGAAGTAAGAATCTACCTTAGAAATTACGAATTCTAAGGAGTTCGACCACAAAGAACTTTATTATATTCTATCTTTATTCTTGTAGACGGATATATCTATACCGACTGAGGCGCAAATGAACTTTTAATTTGTAGTAATGGGTGCTTTTTTTCCGTGCGGAAAACCTCCTTAACCGCCCCCGCCGGAGCCGGAAGGGGAGGTTATATCGGACTCGAACCGACTAAAACCATACGCCGACTGAGAGTCGTGGTGCTAGGCCGGAGGTGAGGTTGTCTTCGACATATCCCTTGCACCCCGGCTGATCCAGGGCCATCCCTTACGGTCTGGCCCTCCTGTTTGATATGGAGATAACACGAATATTATGTTAATGTTTTACATAACATTATTCGAATGATATAATGGGATTACTCCCATTCAAAGCGGGACTAAACATTATGTAAAAAACTTTTGTAATAACAGCTTCTAAGGTCATGTATCTACCTGAGTAATTGTCTTTCGCTTCATCTACTTTCATATTATGGTCTCTGCTTACCTCATTAGAAAAAAGATATGACTAGTAAGCAAGACAGTTACTACCAACTTTACATCGAAATAGTTTGACATTTTCATAATTTAAAGAAAATAAAAATCTCGCTATATGTCAAATTTAAGCAGCAAGCTTAACCAAATTTCACCACACATTCTCGTACGGTATTCCTTTAAAGTGACAACACTTATCCAGTAACAAACATTGTTCATGTTAAATAAAAGCCGCAGAAATCCTAGCCAGGAGTTGGGTGCGACAGCTCCAGGTCAGTTTCCCGCGGGATGATGAAGGCGCGTAATTTACTATGTCCCGGTTACGCTGTGACAGATGGCGGGCTATGTCGCATGAGGACGACAAAGAGTTACGAAGAAAGGGATTGACGGAGAGGTAAGAAATCTAAAATCGTTTTTCGACAAATAGTCCTATTGCTTATTGAGTAGGTTTTGATAAAAAAGTATAAATGGTGAGATATGAGTTAAATCGTTATTATTGACTAAAATATCGATCAAAACATTTCAGACTTCTTTCAGTAATTTTTTTTTCTTTTTTTTAACGATAGAATTGGATCGAGTACTGTATACAATGATCGTTTACGGTCATATTTCAAAGATGCATCACAAGGTAGCCACCCTAAACCTACATCTGGGTCGCAAGTCCCAGGCGCCGTCACAGTGTTCCTCTCTGTACCACGCCACGGACCCGGCGACAGCACGGTGAATTCATGGAATGCTGAGAACCGGATCTCTTCGAGCTCTAAGGAATATTTAAATCTAGCTATAATATAGGAATATGCTACTACTCTTAATAAAGGAATCAATGGCCAATCCAATAGCTGACTTTTTGTCATGAAACGTCCATTAACGTCAGTAAATCGATTTATTTCCTGAGATTTTAGATGCCTCCTCCAAACATTCTTCAGTCAAAAATTATTTTAGTAACTCAGCCGAAACGTAGGCCTCATTTACTAAAATATCCGGGCCATCTGCGACCTCATGACTGTTTAAGGATATTTATCATTTGTGTTCCACCGTTTTAGGATATTATGTTCTTAGATTACAATTTATTTGAGTAGTAATACCTACTCCAATGATTGTACAATTTGTTTAATTTTTTAGACTTACCTAGGGTAAGATAGATCATATCATAGTTGTATCTTAAGTTTGTAATTGGATAAGCCGGGTTCACACTCTCTTACTGTATATTTTGATTTTACTTAATATGTCTTTTGAGGGAGTATCTGCTGTCTGAACCCCTAATCTCGACAGGAGAGTCAGTGCCAGAGTCCAGTTCGTTAATCGGCATGTGTCCGTTTAGGACCAGTGGAGCCGCCTGTCACCCTAGCAGAAGCAGGCCGCGGCGGCGCCTCCCCGTAACCGGGGCAGGATTGGGACATTGTGGTCCCCACAACCCGAGGGGGGCCATCTCGAAAGAGATGGTCCTGGGTCTGTCGGGGTGCGAGAGATATGCTTTCGGCAATCTCACCTCCGGCAACCAAGGACCCAAAACGGCGTGCGTTTTGGTCGGTTCGAGTCGGACATAACCACCTCCACCGGCTCTGTGGGGGTGGTATCTGTGGGGGTGGTATCCGTGGGGATTTATCGCACGACAAAAAAAATAATTAAAAAAAGGTGTCCGTTTAGGTGGTGAAGTTGGTTTGATCCAGAATATCTTAATAAAGCCACTATCTTCATACACATTGACTTTTTACATACACAAATTTATATTCACACCTGTGTGTGTAAGGACCACCTTATCTAAAAAGCATACTGTAGGACAGATGATTACCTGAAAGATAAAAATGTCTAGCTTGAGCATGGTGCAGGCCCCTCGGAAAATGCTATAATTACAGCATGGTATTGTATTAGATACATGACTTATTTTTGACATTATGTAACTTTGGTTTATACCCCGTCCATTATATTATTGTATTTTAGACAGATGGAAATAGTGATTGCATAAAAAATTTAAATATCGATAAAAATCAAATGTTCGATTAAAAAATCATTAATCGATAAATGAAATATTTGTATAATAATTGCGGGCCATAACGCACACGCTAATCCTGAAAATAAAAAAAAAAGACTTCTAGAATAACAGCTGATTGCCTAGTATTTATTGAAGCGTTCCGTGGTCTGTTTCTGAAACCCATCATCAGATCTTTATGAAATTGAAATGGAAGCATTTCGGAATAAACTTCTTTTAAACAAAAAAAGAATTTTGTAAATCCTTCTACATATGACGGAGCCATGTGCGTTCAAATATTAAAAAAATAGTTATTCACATCCGAATTGATAATCTCCTCCTTGTTTTGAAGTCATTAAAAACCACCAGTAATATATTTTTTAATTTTATTTACTGTAGTCGATATCGATTGTGACATTTTCAAATTATAAAATAAAAACACAGTCGATCGAACTTACTACATCCCTAAATTTGATTCCTGACTGACGTGACGTTGTCAATTAAATATGACGAATTGGCGCCTAATTTTAGTTCGCATTTTTGGGTGTTGACGCTAGGACAAAGTTATATCGACCACTGTCAGTGAGCTGTCTAAAATACAATAATATAATGGACGGAGTATAATTCTTTATTTTAAAATGTTTTATATACTTATTGTTTATCCAGTCGCGAAATGTACATTCGTCCACATTTAGCCTTAAGAAAATATCTATTATGAATTGAGGTCTAAAAAATGCCGCAGTGGAGTTTGTTGCTCTTCTCCACCAGCGCCTTGGAATCGGTGGTAAACTTGGATTAAGTAGAATTAAAATTGACGTCAATAAGAACACTGACAATAAATGACTCTTGACTTTGTAGACAGAGGTGTCTTGATACTATGATTTTTGACGTCAGATGGAGAACAACTCTATCCCTTAGTCGTCTTCTACGAAAACCACAGGAATATATGAGGTGCCTTATTATAAGGCCAGAGCCTTATGCTGGCTAGTTAACATGGCTGTTGCATGCAAAAACCTAAATTAACTATCTACTAACGTAAAATAACTGCTAATTTATCGTCGCGAAGTAGGGTATGTTGAAATAAATAACACATAACTTGAGTTGTTAACTCAGAAACTAACACCACAGGGTTTATAAAGTACACATTAAGTAGACACTATTAACAAAGTCAACCAAGGGAAAGTGGGTCACTCAATTTTGCAGGCTCGGCCAAAATTCAGTAGGTATGGCATTAATATGAACATTACACCAAAATACTGCGCGTCTCTGAATTTGCTTAGGTCGGGGTTTCTAAAACAGTCTTGTTTTGATGATACAGACTTAATATTATGACGTCACTATTCTGTTTGATTCTTTATTCATCACAGCAGCCGCCGGAAAATCCCGTGACATGTCAAACTCGTAGGTACTTCAACAGTTCACACAAAGGTATAATCTGATTTCATAAATGTAGCTTTGGCCCGCGGTTCCGCCTGCGTGGATGTCGGTTATCGCCACCAAACATAGCCTATGTCATTTCTCAAGGCCTTAGTATAATATAATAAAAACTATCGTAAGGTTGTCCATACGATACTTTTGCACAATAAAAATATATTCTTAAATGACAAACGCACGAAGAAACTGTAAACATACTTAACTATTTTATTTTGGCATTACTTTCCTTTTCCAAAAATGTCATATCTTAACTTTTTAAATGAATACGACAGACCACTGAATTCAGTATTCTCTTTAGCTTTGTCGTAGTCGAGTAAAAAATAATATAACGTATCTTTTCAGCGGTATATAATTATTTATGAAAACATTATGTTATTAAACGGTGGAAGGTTCTCGTATGAAAGGGAAAACATTAGTACATTACTCATAAAATGTGTTAAAGGAATGATATTATGCTTATTGAAAGTAAACTCTTTTGCAAAAAAAAACGGGCACTTTAGATTTTTTTCTCTACTTCAATGAAGAAGAACAAGAAATAGGTTTTGTTAATTTGACGATGTATTGGCATGTTTTTTGAAACATCCTGGCATGATTCTTTACGTTCCAAATTTGAAATTATTAAAAGAAAAATAATGATTATTGTGGATTATTCTAAAATTGCTTTACTAATGACGCGAATTGCTGAAACGATTTTTAACTGATTATGATATTTTAAAACTTTTTGGATATTTTCTGTAAATTAAACAATTTAATCTTTCTTTTTACATTAAATACCACCTTTTGATATGAGTGATAAAGCGATAAGGGCCGGTAAAATTATAGCCCTACTTGAAGAAGGTTGTTCGCAAACTTACGTGTCTCAGCGGCTAAATGTGAGTCGTTCAACTGTCCAGAGGACTTGGCAACGGTATCAAGAGACTGGTTCGGTCAAAAGAAGACCCGGTTCGGGAAGAAAACGATGCACAGAACCAAGAGATGACCGCTTTTTGGTGAGTCAGGCGTTGCGTAATCGTAAGGCGTCAAGTGTGGACCTGAAGAAGAGCCTTGAAGAAGTAAGAGGAGTAGAAGTTAGCTTGTGGACGGTTTGGAGGAGGCTTTTGGCTGCCAATATCAAGAGTTTTCACCCAGCTCGGGGCCCTAAATTACTCCGTACGCACCGTGTTGCTCGACTTCAGTTTGCTCGGTACTGTGCTTCATGGACTCTGAAGGATTGGAATAAAGTATTGTTTTCTGATGAGGCTAGAATCTCTTTGTGTGGAGAGGACCGACGCCGGCGAGTGCTGCGAAGACCACGGGAACGCTATGCGGAAGTGTGTTTCGAAGAAATCACTCCTTATGGCGGAGGCTCCGTTATGTTTTGTGCAGCAATTAATTCGACGGAGCGTACGGGGTTAGGTTTCATAGAAAATGGAACATTAAATGCACACCGGTACATAGGTACATAGTGGAAGTCCTAATTCCATATGCACAACCCACATTGACTGCACTTGGGGAAGATTCCATTTTTATGGACGACTAGCTTTTGCCCGCGACTCCGCCCGCGTGGATGTCGGTTCCCGGCAATTATTTGAATTTTTCTCGCCGTAAAAACCTTCCCTGGACTTCCACGAATAATTCAAGACCAAAATTAGCCAAATCGGTAAAGGCGTTCTGGAGTTATATCGTCAGGAAGGAAAACCCGACTTATTTTTATATAGTAGATAATGCTCGCCCGCACCGTTCTGGCGACGTGGAACTGTTCTGGCGGCGTCGAAGCAAGAAGTTGGGATCCGTCGTTTAGATTGGCCAGCTCGAAGAGCAATCCAATTGAGCATGTGTGGGATGTTCTAAAGAGACGGGTAAGATCAGTGCAACCTGCTCCACAAAACAGGGAGCTAAAAAGAGTCATTGCAGAAGAGTGGGAACGTATTCCTCAAAACGTTATTAAAAACATCGTGGAAAGCATGCCCAGAAGGATTCAAGCTGTGATTTTGGCAAGAGGAGGTTACACTCGTTATTAGGTTTTTACATTTGTAACTTTATTTAATTAAAAAAAGTAAAAAAAAACTTGTCTTTATTGCCGACCACTTCTTATTGTTTGGGCGTGTACATCGATTTTATAGAATCCATCGTTTTTTTTTTCTTTTAATTGCTCGAATTCACTTCACGCGCATTAATTTACACTATTATAAGTAATAGTGTAAATTATAATAAACCGCGGTAGCCTAGTGGTATGGGTAATGGACTGCTGAGACGAGGTCTCGGGTTCGATCCCAAGTTTACCATGGCACACACCAAGGACTTTTCGATGCTTTTCGAAGTTATGTGTGTATTTATCGCAGGTTTATAAGTGCCCGGTTAATGGCAATAGGCTCGCCACCTATTACATTGGGACCTAAACATAAACTGGCGAAACGTGGGTGCTAGCACCTCTGCCTACCCCTTCGGGGAATACGGGCGTGAGTTTATGTTATGTTTATGTTATGTTATTATAAGTATACAGACTACTAAAATCTACGAAACAAAAACTACGAAAACTAAAATCGACCTTAGAAAGTAAATTTCCTTAGGTGCCCGTTTTTTGCAAAAGAGTGTATAAAGGTAGCACTATGTAGGACTGGATAGAAATCGGAGCACTAAGTTAATCTTATAAAAAACAATACATTTCCATATATTTTGCTGTTCGGTAGTCTCGCTAAAACTCGAGAACGGCTGAACAGATTTATCTTATCTTGGTCTTGAATTATTCGTGGAGGTCTAGGGAAGGTTTAAAAGGTGAGAAAAATTCGAATAATTGCCGTAAAACCCTAAAAACAGCCCTTTTCTTTTTCCCGTATAAACGTTTTCAGTGTTCATTTGCAAGAAGTACCAGGGTTACAGAAATTTTAAGGAACTTTATCTGGGTCGCGGGAGCAGTGTGTACTAAACCTTTCTATTCCGAACATAACGCGGACGAAGTCGCGGGCAAAAGCTAGTTTATAATATTAGTATGGAAAGTTGTTATAGATTCATTACCTACGTGTTATGGGTAGTGGTATGGGTAATGGACTGCTGAGACGAGGTCTCGGGTTCGATCCCAGGTTTACCATGGCACACACCAATGACTTTTCGATGCTTTTCGAAGTTATGTATGTGTGTATTTATCGCAGGTTTATAAGTACCCGGTTAATGGCAATAGGCTCGCCACCTATTACATTGGGACATAAACATAAACTGGCGAAATGTGGGTGCTAGCACCTCTGCCTACCCCTTCGGGGAATACGGGCGTGAGTTTATGTAACACTAGCTCTTGCCCGCGGCTCCGCCCGCGTGGATGTCGGTTATCGCAACAAAACATAGCCTATGTCCTTTCTCATGGTCTAATCTACCCCTATACCAAATTTCATCAAAATCGGTTCAGTGGTTTTGACGTGAAAGCGTAACATACAGACAGACAGACAGACAGACAGACAGATAGACAGACAGACAGAGTTACTTTCGCATTTATAATATTAGTATGGATTCATCAAAATCGGTTCAGTGGTTTTGACGTGAAAGCGTAACATACAGACAGACAGACAGACAGACAGACAGATAGACAGACAGACAGAGTTACTTTCGCATTTATAATATTAGTATGGATTACGTGTTCTTTTTCAGTTTGGTTTATTTTTTTATGGAATCGATACAATGCCCAAGGGATAAACCTACACTAGAGCCTAAATAATATTATTAAATTTGTTAATTTAAATGAGAAGTGTACTAAATCCTACCACCATCAGGCTATTTACTAAATTGTGTCTTACTGTGAGAAACACGAGATTGCGATACAAATTTGAAATTTAAATTTGTGAAGATTTGAAATGGATAAGAAATTTTGTTCCAGGGAGTAGCGAGGAATTATACCAAGACAGATTTGCTAGAATTAATACATTTTTGAAATATCCTATAGATACCCCTTAATGGGTTAGCTAAAAAGTATTTAAAAGAGTGAAACATTCGAATAAAATATTAAAAAAACAAATGATCATTTTATAACAAGTGCCGTTACAAAATTAACTTTAAAACTGACAAATTCCATAACAAACAATAATATTTGAAGATAGCGGGCGTGCACCACTGAGCCATTCAGCCTGTGATCGCGGTCGGTGTAACTTGGTCGAAATGTCAGGCAAATCCAAGCTATATGTACAGTCAGTGTCATAAATATCTTGACAACGAAGTCTCAAAATGATCATGAAACTCTCGTATTAAGAGCAAATCAAACTACCAAATATCAGAATAACCAGTCAACTGGAAGGGGCTAACAAAACGAAATTAAGACCATTTTTTGTACATCAACATCTTTCTGGGGGCCTACCACAACCGTTTACAAAACAGTCTTGGTGCAGGAGAGTTTTGTGTCAAGCTTGAAGTAATCTTGCTTATATCCGTACCACAACCGTACATTGTGCATGTCATGTATTCCTGCTTAGTGCTTTTGTGACGTCAAATTAATTTTAGTTCATTCAAATGGTACCATGACGAGATTTTAGAGCAATATTGTATTTAACATTATTGTTTTTATGTAAAATTTAGCCGTTTTAAAAAAGTTGCTAGGCAGCAACTTTTTTATTATTGTTTTGCAAAATACTGCTCAAAAAATCATTTTCGTAACCCAAAAAGCAAGTAAACCGTATTTATATACATTAACTTAAACAAGAAATGGTCAAGCTGACTATTATAACGGTTTAAAAGTACTTTTTATTGTGTTCCACGGATACCTCCCTGTTTGGCCAACACGGCCATTATATCTAACTCAAACCGACTAAAACCGCACGCGGTTTCAATTAGGTGGATCAATAAGGCATTTTCGTCACCCACGCTCAGTCTTCTCCGGTTTTTAGCTAGCATGGTGCCCAGTGAGAAGACTCACATCCCGAGAAACGCCTATAATTGCAAGTATAAATTGTATAGAAGAATGCATAGAAATTGCTTAGATATTAAGCAAACAAATACAATTCTAAAAATTACAAGTATTTTACTTCAAAGTAAAAACTTCTTTTTAAAAATCCTTTTTTAATAAAAAAAACTCTATGGTCTTTTAAAAAAGAAATCACTGACATTAGACGTAGGGCTTGACTCCAGGGAAGATTGCAGTATCCGGTGATTGTTCTCTAGGTTTAATAAATCTTCGGAAAGCCTCCGGACATTCTTCGATTACGCGGAAGTATATTTAGTCAGTTTCGTAATTTTTTTAAGTACCTACCCAACTGAGACATTGTATTACTATTATTATCATAATCCTCTTATTAAAGCATTATGAAAACGTCCAATTTGTACACTAATGAAATCAACTTATTACCGACTTTGTGCCCGGAATACGGCAATAGGTAGACCGACCGAATGCAATGATTGATGAAATGTGCGTGTTGATGTTAATTCGCCTTTGCCTAATACTTCGGGGATATAGGCGTGATTATATGTATATATTACCTACTTTTTAATAAATGCACGAACATCTATACGTCATATACTTCGATAAAATCGTATCGCTATGGAATCTAATTCATAATTATATGTATAATCAAAAATATATAGTAAAATTGTGTTCATGAAAAAGGGTGAATATTGTGACAGCCTCCGTGGCGTGGCGGTAGTGCATGCGACTGCCACGCAGGAGGCGCGGGATCGATTCCTGCTCAGTGCAAATATTTGTATGCATGAATATGGCTATTTGCATTGGTCTGGGTGTTTCTATGTATAATATGTATGTATTTACAAAAAAAGGGTATATAAGTATGTTTATCCGCATTCTAGATTCCATAACACAAGCTATAAAAGCTTACCATGGGCGTTGTGTGGAATGTTGTGGAATATTTATTTATTTTCATTTAACTCTATATAAAATCTCCGGAGTTTTTGAAAAAGATAACCGGTTGTTCGCAAAAATCTCCAGAGGTGCTCCGGTTTTTTTGTCTCCGGAGTGCAGCCCTAATGCGAATGAATAATTGCAAGGAATTCATAACTCTTTCTAAATAGTTCATTCATTTCCGTCAATAAGCAGGAATAAAATAAAACATTATTGTACGCTCATGGTACGAATTTGAGTAAGGTTATTTTTGTGCATGCAAACAATGAAAAGAGAGATCGCTGTACGTTCTGTCATACTGTATAGCGCCATCTCTTTCTCACACACAACGGAGCAACATTCACGTAATTTGTAAAACGTTTTTGATATAAATACTCTTTTAAGTAACTGGCAGAATATTGAAAGAATAAAAAAAGAAAACTAAGTATCTGTCATCTGACATTAAAATAATTTTATTATGACATTTTATTTTACACCTACACCGCAAATAATATGTAAAGCCATTAATAATTTTATAGTTTAAATTGCCTGGGGATTTATGATAAAATATTACCTATTTATATTTTATAATTATGTACTATTTAAAGTGGTAGCAGAGCGGGGTTGTAACTTGTAAGCTGGGAGTCCGAAGCAACGAGCATCTACTATGTCCACTGCTTATGCTGAATGAAGAATATAATTATTATTATGTCGCTATCCGAAGCTGTGAAAGAGCTCTCCATCTAAGGCTACTGCTGAAAGACATGACAGCAGTGTTTGATGAATGTGAATGATTTTCAGTGATAACCAAGTGGCATTGAAGCTATGTGAAAATGCTATCCTAAGTAGCAAATTAAAACACACCGACCTGAGACAGCACTCTTTATTATACAACGTGGAATAATTAGTGTGCGATACAAAGAAACTTCAAATACCTACCAGGGCCTCAACTTCTAAACCTAAGTAAACGCTTAATCATTGTGAGGAGGAGTGTTGTTTTGAACCCTCTTTGTGACAAGCATGCAAACTTAAGAACAAAATACAATTCATTCATATTCAATGTCTTCTCTGACATAAAAAATCGTGAATTTTGTATTGTAGGTATCTACTTATGTAAAATTTTATTTTCTACCGCAAATATAAAGCTGTAATAATTTTATATGTGTTTAATGGTCTGGGCATTCATGATCACATCATACAATTATAACAGATGCAAGGGGTGCGAGGCACCGGGTCCTAGGGGCAAGTTGTATTTCAGCACATCGATAGCACCGACTCGAGTGCGATACGTATGACGTTGCACGGAGTGGCACCCGAATTAGGAATACTGCTTTTGAACTTGACGACATTCAAGAGGCTCTCGAGTCCCAAGGTTAGATAGAGCTTTTTAGGGCATTCCACAATGGGACATCTTTTCATTACCTACCTATTTATTTTGGTTATACCTATTCAATAGGCAGGTATTCTTAGGACAAGGTTTGTGTGAAAGATTTGTATCTAAAAGTATATAGGTAATTCATAGCACCGGGGCGAAGCCAAGGCGTGCAGCTATGTTGTTATTATAAGATCGTTGCTATGGGAACCGAACCGATGTCACTTGATGACATTAAAATGGACATGCGCACTGATGCTCTGTCACAACAAAGTGCCCAAAGGTGCAAAGTGCCCTCCTCGTACCCGGGGCTAGATGGGGACACTAGGGTCCCCACAACCCGAAGGGGGCCATCTCGAAAGAGATGGTCCTGGGTCTGCAGGGTGCGAGAGATATGCTTTTGGCAATCTCACCTCCGGCAACCAAGGACCCAAGACGGCGTGCGTTTTGGTCGGTTCGAGTCCGACATAACCGCCTCCACCGGCTCCGTGGGGATTTTCCACACTATAAAAAAAGGCTTTGTCACAACAAAGAGTACATTTTTGTAAAATGCACACTGCACATCACCCACCCACCATGTGAGACCATGCTTGGGACTCCATTTTATCTTTTAGTTGGCTTCTATTATCTAAATCACCGTGCCGCCCGCTCTAATAGCTCAAATTCTAATTAAATAATGCTTGATACTCGTAGCTTGATAGATATTTACACTGAGCGGTAATCACCTCATCGACATCATTACAATCGACTCTCGCTCCGGATCGTTCTTGGTGCTGAGGCTGGCCATCGCAATCCAGCTTGGAAACGCGGCAAGTGTGATGGTGGAAGCAAGCGTACAAAGATGGTTATTCGATTAATATAGACACTTTATTATTTATTTAGTAGGTATTACATGGAATAATTTATAAAAGCAATTATATTTGTAAAATAGTTATTATTATAACTGGATCTTAATGCGGCCTTTCGAGCAACCGTTGAACTCTTGAAATAGCCATCATGCATGTTATTATTTGTGCGTGGTTGTTCACTCAGCTTATCTTATGGCTCTCGCATCAGTTGCCTATAAAATGGTAATGCAATGAACACCTACAAAAAAACAACTATGTTAAGAACATGATATATTTACGAAACTAATAGTGGTCAATCACACATTACAATACATTAGCGTGTACCTAATTCAATATAAATATGGGCTTACCTTAGTCTTTACAGAGAACTGTAGATTTTCTAGGGATTTTCAACAGTGTGGACTCTATTCATCACTCTGTGGGAGTCTCTTCCGCTTATTGAACCAATTTCATATAATGAAAAGGGTCTCATTTTCATCGCGACTGCATTCGACGACGATTATTTCTGGAATAAGCAATATTAACATAGCTTTTAGAAGCTGATAAACTCCTCGAATATTGTTTCTTCAATAGTTTTTATAAAAAAAATAGTAACTATTGACTTTATAAAGGATGTCATATTTGACGCTGAACGAACAAAAAGAACGAAAACTATGGGTGACGTCCCAAAACTGCTAATTTAAACAACATTATTGTAATATTGCTTTAAGAGGTCGTGGTACCAAAACACGAAGTAAGATTGAAATAATACTGCTTTAAGAGGTTGTGGTTGGCCCCCAGATGATGACTTTACCTACATCATGGTCGCATTAAGGTTAACAAAATTATAGTAAGTGCCACTACGTTCTACGCTCTTTGGGTTTGATTTTGCACTGCTTGCACCAGACTGCCATATGACCTCGCAACCCCATGCTTGCACCAGAGCCTCCACAACGGGCGAGGTTGAAGGAAGTGGAACCATTGCAACAATATAGTTAATTGATAGTAAAACTTGATAGTTAAAAAAAAATGGGTAATGGACTTCTGAGACGAGGTCTCGGGTTCGATCTCAGGTTTACCATGGCGCACACCAATGACTTTTCGATGCTTTTCGAAGTTATGTGTGTAAGTATTTATCGCAGGTTTATAAGTGCCCGGTTAATGGCAATAGGCTCGCCACCTATTACATTGGGCCCTAAACATAAACTGTGCAAAATGTGGGAGCTAGCACCTCTGCCTACCCCTTCGGGGAATACAGGCGTGAGTTTATGTTATGTTATGTTATGATAGTAAAACACTCGCCGGGAAATTTACCATGTTTCTTATAATTTTCAAGGATCCTATATTTCGGCGCTGTTGTAAGCGCCATGATCACGGATGTACTGGTGACTGCCCAGTTAGTAATAGGGAAGAGACCGTATCGGTCTACCCTCTTCCGTCCTTCCACGTTCTCACACTGCACTCGAATACGTTCGCGACACACAACACTCACAGAGTCGACTCGCATGGGTTTTGGACATGTAGTATGTTCAGGTTTTGTGAACATACGGATGACCCGGTGTCCAGTATCCTGGTGAGTGTTTCACTATTAATGTAAATTGCCATGTCAATCTCAAATCATATCTATAGATTATTATACGCTACACTAGTGCTTAAGCCGATTGTGATGACATGGTTTCAGCCACAAGTATCGATTCCGTATTTTTATTATTAGACTAAGCGGCATCAATAAAACTAATACCTAATTGCCTAATGTTGATCATGTAAATGGGCCATTAGGCGATCCAATCACTCTGCCTTGACATAATTTACGAACAATTGGGGTTATTTTTAGAGTATCAAATCAATTTTTATCACCGTTTTGTATTGACTTACGACATACCAGTATTCATTTTAGACTACATATGTATGTTTCCAAACTGAATAAGACACAAGTCTTATATCTGGTTAAGTTAGTCTCATAAGTTTCGCTGCTAGGTTAAACCTGGCATAGGTTTTGTGTGCTACAAAATAAAGTTTAGTATCTCAGCCCCCCTATAGTGCGATGGATATGTCCAACAACCTCACTTTTCCGCAAAAAGAAAAAGCCTCCCCTGTAGTCGATTTTTTAATTAAACGAAGTAAATTGACAGCAGCTAATGTCACTTTATAAAATAATGATACCATATTCTATATAATAGTGATGCATTCAGTTCTCGTTGTATAAGGCGCAGCAACGCCAACCTCAAATTGCCATGACTTTCTTGACGGATCAAAGGAGAAAAGAATGATTTTATAAGGACTGTCATAATCATTCACTTTGTCACAACATATTTTTATTCCATCATATACAGACAACCCAGTAAACGTCAGCTGACTCCGTCTAATTAAAAATTCGAGTATAGACAAGTGGTAATTCGCTGGCTGGCATATGTTAGAATATAGTGACGGGTGTATGACTTTTGACGTTAATGACATGCGTTAACGACTGTCATATCATGTCATAAACGTCATCCTATTCTACTTAACGCCGGTCACCGAATTGCCACTTGCATAGGGGCTGGACTGCTTAACTTTTGCTAAGATTACAAGTCTATTTAGGAATGAAAAACCAACCACTTGATTATTACGTACGTGTAACAATACCAACAAATAATACAAATGAATGAATGAAATTCAAATTACTAAAACGCTATATATCAGATTCGTGAAGAATTACGTCAATCTATCAAATGAAAAAACAAAATACAAATACAGAATACGAAAATGCTATTCTCTTATTTCCGCCATTCAATAAAGGGGATTTTGATATACAAAATGGAATAATTTCCTGCTTTTGAAAACGTTCGAGTGTGAAACAGTTCGTTATTAAAATGCTACTCCAAGTGAGTGATGTAATTCACGGGCCGTTTTTATTTGTTACGTATTTAATAAATTTTGAGACAACATCTGGATTGATGAGGAGTGTTTTATTTTGTTCTAAATTTAAAATAATCTTTATCGGTACAATAAAAAAAGGGAAAAGTTTTAAACAGAGTGGATACTTGTGTATTGCGTCACATGGCAAAAGGTCAACTGATTTTTAAAGCCTGATTCACTGAAAGCGCTTCAAGGTGAATTCAATTGTTAATGAAATCCATATTTCTTTTTTTTATCTCTACGAAGTTTGATTTATTTTGGACTTACCTAAACTTTTTTTGTGTTCCGTACGTAAAGGAAAATAAGAAAAACTCGCTGATACAAAAATAAAAACAATTGTACACTCTCTAATACAAAATTAAATTTCAAAATACAAAAGTGCCGTTAAAATACGTACTCTGAACTTCATAGTGTTTCATATAGTAATGATAAGAAATCACAACTGTAACAATATTCTACTGACTAGTCAAATTAGTAACTTTTTACTGAACGTCAAAACGGTAAGTTTTATGGTAAATTGTATGAAAAAAGATTTATTGACGTCATAAAAGTTAATAGTCAAATCAGTTACTATTATAGGTTGGGTCGATGATTAAAAATAAATAAAAACTATGAAATAAGAACCGACGCAATTTTTACCGCTCTTTTACAATTCTTAATTTAAATAACTGGGTTATATAATTTCAGTTATTACCCAATTTTAGCCTAATTGCACAGAATATACCTAATAGTAACATTAGATAAATATTTTTTCCCAACATTCTACACACAACGCTATCTAGACCCATGGTAAGCATAGCTTAACTAGCTTGTGTTATGGAATCTAGAATGCGGATAAACATACTTAAATACATTTTTTTTTGTAAATACATACATATTATACATAGAAACACCCAGACCAATGCAAATAGCCATATTCATGCATACAAATATTTGCACTGAGCGGGAATCGAACCCGCGCCTCCTGCGTGGCAGTCGCGTTCACTACCGCCACGCCACGGAGGCTGTCTAGATATTACACCATAAACCCAACGTTATTATATTCCTACTGCCGCAGCAGAACTTGATAGTGGTGCGTTAAGTAATGCTCAGTGTTGCATTGACAATCCCCTCTATCTCAGAGCCTCACGCCGCTCAAAAGCGAATTATCCAATAAACATAATGAAAATTTAAGCCTACTAGACGCTGACGATACCGTCGGGACGTCTCTTGCAGATAATCCTTACACTGGTTTAGTCAGAGCGGAATAATGCGCAAATTATACTGAAATGAAACGCATTTTCAAGATAATAATGACATTGATTGTTTCAGTGAAGAGGATGGACTGTGGGTTTGTTATGAATTTAATATGGTATTATCTATGAAGGAATGTCGGTACCGGTTTAGGGTTCATATTTTGTTCCAAAAATGTCGACATATATTTGTATAGACGAGAGATTCCTGTAAATGGATGTACCTACATACACAAATACAAGTTTAGTGCAACAATATTTTCAAAATTTTGCCCCAAAATGGGGTGAATCTGGAAATGAAATATATTCTGTCATTTTCTAAGTAATAATCATGAAATTTCATATATTTCAAATATCGCTAATTGAACTTTTTATGGTTTATATTTCCAATTGGATCCGGTAGATGGCACTCGTCTTCTTCTTCTTCCATCTCTTAGTCCCATATCTATCTGTGATCGGGTCTTCTTGTACTTCTGCGCCAGGACGTTCTGTCCCTGGTTGTCTCAGGGGCTAGGTTCTGTTTTATAGCGGTAGATGGCACTGCAAACAAGTAATAGTATGTTTTATGAATTTATTCTCGGATGAAATCGGGATCTGCGCATCTTTACACGTCGATAAATGATGATACACCTGTTACAAAAACCAGACGCATTACAATTACAATAGCGATATAACTGAAACGTAATTGATTACTTCGAATTAATTGCAGGACCCACACGACGTGACATGATTACCGTAATCCCGTACTCTCGTTAACGAATAAAACATTTAGGGTACCGCACACCCTATGAATATTAAAAGCTTCACTTTCTCTACCTGAAAGTTTATTTCATTAGTGAAACTCTAAGGTACGGACAGCGATATCATATTTTATGTGTTATGTTAATTTGCGATTGACCCCAGAATGATCGTTATCATTCATTTTGAATTGTGTTTTTGTACTTAAGCAACCTGAAAGTCAGTTAAGACAGTACTTAAAAATAAAAATCATTAATATCAAAAAAATATTAAAACCGATTTAGCAAATAGACCACGTTTTAGCAAATAGTTCGAAACGTGGCCTAATTCTTTTGGCTCATTGGCAACATAAACCTACCAGACTTGCTAGTAGGTGCACCAGCTATACCACAAATAAAACTATACTATAGATTTTTTCAGGGAATTAGAGGTCAGATGGCAGTCGCTTCGGGAGAAAAGTCGCTATTGAAAAAGCTGACATACTAATCAAATACAATAAGTGGACCAGGGTTCCAGAGTACTAAGAACTTTGAACGCATCGAGAAAATCGTTAAAATATATATATCACTTTTAGCAGAACATAATTACAAATAAGATTTTTTTTTTCGTGCGGAAATCCCCACGGATACCCCCCTGCCGGAGCCGGAAGGGGAGGTTATGTCGGACTCGAACCGACTAAAACCGCACGTCGACTGTGGGTCGTGGTGCTAGGCCGCATCGGTGGTTCAGTGGTAGAATGCTCGATGCCATAAGCAGTGAGACCTAGGTACTCCATACAAGAATAAGAGTACGTAACCCTAAAAACGTTTTCTAGCTCAGTACCCAACAATTCTATAACCTGAAGTAACCCTCATAGATTAAATAGGCTTTATTCCTTGCAGGTTACCAGGGAAGCGTGACCTTATAAATTAGCAAGTTAGTTCGCAATAGCCATTAAGTTAATAAGGCGTAATTAAATGAGGCCCAGGCGTGTTTGTGCTAACGATACTGGCACGATATAAGAGAGGCGTTTTATTGTGTTTTATATTCAAAAGGATGTGAAACTATAATCTGAAAACAGTTTTATATGTCATTATTTTTATAAAAGTGATTAAGGTTCGCCTGAACGAAGTACATACGAGTACATAAATACTTATACTCATGTCTGTAAATCCTCGAAGGGGTAGGCAGAGGTGTATTAGCACCCACGTTTCGCTAATTATGATTTTCGGCCCCACTACGTGATAGGGCTATGTTTACTGTTGGATGGAGAACAGCCCTATCCATTAATCGCCTTTTACGACATTCACAGGAAGAGCTGAGGTGATCCTATTCTACTTCGCGGGGAACCAACCAACCTTAACAAAGTATTCGTCTTAAAAGCTGATCAAAGTTATGGAACATATAGTTAACGATGATGAAATACGAAGATACGAAATCAGAAGTCAAGAATAAGTCAGAATGACGACCTGCGCCATTTCACATGAGAAAGTTTTATGTTAATTAAGAGTCTTTAGATCAATTAATATATATTTTTACAAAAAATATCTATCAAATGACATTGAATCTGCATACTATAGTATAATTGCTGACCAGTCAATCACTTTGTATAGGTACATGTCAAAGATGGTTCAGTGACTCATTCCTCTGCCGCACCATTAAGACCTAACTCCCTTTTAAGTATCAATAGCTCAAGAAATACGACTCCATATTGATGCTGAAACCACCTCTAGGTTATAAAATTCTCCTTCAACTTATTTGAAATATTTCAAGTGCCCATTGGTTGAATATTACATTCATATTGCAGTTTCTAAATATCTTCGGTCCTTACAATTCAACCGCATATCGACGATCAGTGATTTTATTATTTTATCATTTTGATATAATGTTTCTGTGATGATATTCAGTATTATTTTGGGTTCAAAGTACCTATTTCGCGTGGATTTTTAACACGTTAAAAAAAGGTCTACTTTAAAATATAACACTTTAAAAATATAATTTTGAAGTTTTTTTTTATTAAACTTGGAAATTGACACATCCCGATGACTAAGTAAAAAGTATCCTTTGCTATTAATTTTTTTATTATTTTTCGTTTTTTTACATGTTTTTAATTAATAGGGTAGATTCTTTTTCAATTATTTATTCCTATGGTATAAATTTAAGGAAAATATGTGGTAATAAAATATCTTTCATCTTACAATAAATACATTTTATACTAAAATCTTATCAAATATTAGCTACATTACCATACAGAAGAAAAAAATCTCACTGATTACTATCTTTATCGACATTGGTTTACCCTGCAAGTGTATTCTTCGAAAACCCTTAGAAATGGAACTTCCAAACATTACACGGGGGATGCTATGTAAATAGAAGGTTGTATGAATATAAATGCCGTTTAAGTAGGCATACGCGGCAGGCTTATGTCGTTACCTAAGGTTATTGCTGCTCTTTGCTACGTGAAGTGTGTAAAAAAATATTCTGTGATAGTATTAATATCAACATACATGTGTTTTAATATTAGCCTATGTGTGTATTGCATGGAGAAGGAAATGATTCATATTCTGTCCTCCGTGGTTTACTGAGATGGTAAATTGTTGAATGCGTGTATTTGAATTATGTGCAAATTATTTCATAACTTGTTACTGTTTCATCATATTACTTACTAGCTGATCCGGTGAACTTCGTACTGCCAATTTTTTTCCGCCCATGTGGCGTCCGATCCAATCCCGTTCTCGCTGCACCCTGTTCTATATTAAGCATTTATTACGCATGTAAACGTTATTCTTGAATTATTCTATCTAATAAAAGAAACCGCATCAAAATCTGTAGTAAACATACATAGGGATGGACAGACGCGGGAAGCGACTTTGCCTTATGCCACAGTATAACGAGAGATCTTACAGTAGTTCATCGCGTTTGATGTTTGCGGAAATGCCGCCTTTTGCAGTTTTGTCAGGGCTGTCACTTCAGTTTTTATATATAATTTTTCTGTAATATTCTATATATAAGCCCTATTCGTTCTCTTTGTTCTGTCAAGGCACATCAACTCACGCTAATTTATTTTACTAGGTGATGCCCGCGGCTCCGCTCGCATGGTTGTCGGCTATTGCGACTTTTGGTTATATCTCCGGTTCTACTCAACCAATTATGATCAAGCAAACGTAATATTTTAAGTCTGAGTTTTTGGATTTTGGTTTCGATTTCTATTTCGATTTCGGTTTCAAATTCGATTTCTTTTTCAATTTCGAATTTCTATTTCGATTCCGACTTGAATTTGGATATTGATTCGGGTTCGGGTTTGGGGTTGGATTCGGATTCGAATTCGAATTTCGCTAATCGCCGGGATCGCTAAATTGATGATATATTCTTAAGGAGCCTATCCACGATCAGTTCGCCTGCAGTTTCAAATCGTATCGGGCGGCCTGCAGTCCTAAGTCGACAGCGCCCACACAAGAAAGCGATTTTGGCCTGGCGGCCATACCCTGCTGTCAGTTTTGCGGCTACACACCATCAGTTGGGAGTCGCCAGTTTCCCATCGTATGATTGCCTGCCGGCAATTGTCTGCTATCGAGCTTGACGACCATATGTTACCCACGATCAAAGATGGCGGACTTGAAATTAAAAAAAAAAACAAATCGAGGTTTTCAGGGTTACTAATTACGTATAATAAAATCCATTTAGCGATCCAAGATGGCGGACTTGAAATTTCCCACAAAGTCAATATGAGCATCGTTTTGGAGGTTTTCAGAGTTGCTAATCCATACTAATATTATAAATGCGAAAGTAACTCTGTCTGTCTGTCTGTCTGTCTGTCTGTCTGTCTGTATGTTACACTTTCACGACTAAACTACTGAACCGATTTTGATGAAATTTGGTATAGGGGTAGATATGTTTGGTCGCGATAACCTACATCCACGCGGGCGGAGCCGCAGGCAAAAGCTAGTTACGAATATATCATCCATCCAGTCATCTTGGATGGCTACAGCTACATATTCGTAATCAGCAACCCCGAAAACCTTGAAAACGATACCCGTATCGATTTTAGTAAAAATTTCGAGTCCGCCATCTTGGATCGCGAAATGGATGTTATATTCACAATCAGCGACCCCAAAACCCTGGAAACGATACCCATATTGATTTTAGTGAAAAATTCGAGTCCGCCATCTTGGATCACCAAATGGATGTTATATTCGCAAACAGCGACCCCAAAAACCCTGAAAACGATACTCATATCGATTTGAGTCAAAATTTCGAGTCCGCCATCTTGGATCGCGAAATGAATGTTATATTCGCAATCAGCGACCCCAAAAACCCTGAAAACGATACCCATATCGATTTTGGTAAAAATTTCGAGTCCGCCATCTTGGATCGCGAAATGGATGTTATATTCGCAATCAGCGACCCCAAAAACCCTGAAAACGATACCCATATAGATTTTGGTAAAAATTTCGAGTCCGCCATCTTGGATCGCGAAATGGATGTTATATTCGCAATCAGCGACCCCAAAAACCCTGAAAACGATACCCATATCAATTTTAAAGAAAATGTCGAGTCCGCCATCTTGGATCACCAAATGGATGTTATATTCGCAATCAGCGACCCCAAAAACCCCGAAAACGATACCCATATCGATTTTGGTAAAAATTTCGAGTTCGCCATCTTGGATCGCGAAATGGATGATATATTCGCAATCAGCGACCCCAAAAACCCTGAAAACTATACCCATATCGATTTTTGTGAAAATTTCGTGTCCGCCATCTTGGATAGCTAAATATAGGAAAAGAAAAACAAAACAATTTTAACAAACAAAACGAGCCTTGAAAAAAAAATCACGTGATTAGTGTGATTACAAAAACCCCCGTCCCCCACCACCCCTCTCCCCCCGCACGATTGCTCTGTCTAGACGGCTTCGTTGACCGACTGTGTGTAGTATGAATCGTTAGACTGTGCTTATACTATGTAAATAAAGCCAACGAAGCGAGAGAAAAAAGGTAAACAAAGTTTCAGCGGTTCCAAACATTTATCACTCCAAGCGCATTCTATACAGGAATGAAATTGCTCATAAGATGGCGAATCTGACAGTTTAGAACCGCTGTGTTGACAGCTTTCCTGTACTACGAAACACACAACGACAGCTGTCGCTCGGCCATTGTCGCGTACGTGTGACATGTGCGACAAGGACGGAAAATCATCGCTAGTTATTGCAACGTAACTCAGTAATAGTCGCTTTGTTTACCTTTTTTCTCTCGTCTCGTTGGCTTTACTTTAGTGATAGTGATGTTAGTAATGTTCATGATAACAATAAAAATGGATTTCTCAGATAAAGAGACGAATGTAGAGCAATTAACCTATAATGTGTGGTGCTTGATACACACGTGTATACGGGATGAATTCATAAGCGCTTCTGACAACGAAGTGAAGGTGGTTGAACAAATGACATGCTACACAATAGAAAAAAAATAGGTAAGTGTAAAAATTTGGCTGAACAGATTGTTTTGTTATTCAATTAAACCAGGCCACACCAGGCTGAATGACTCCGATCAAATTATTACAGTCAATAGATTTCTATGTATCAAGTACGTTTAGGATAGGTAAGTATTACACGGGAGTACCCTCGTGGGCAACAGAAAATACTTAAATTCAACTAGCAAGTGACCTATTCATATACTTTAACTGTGCCTTTTAATCATTTTTCTACAAATAGCCATTAATTGATGGTGTAATATTCATGCAGAAACAATGTCATAATAACAATGTCATAATATGATAAAATTACGCGTGATGCTGCTATTGCGAATAAACTACGTTAGGTCCCTCACCACCCAGTAATATAAAGAGAAGGAAAACTACTTAAAAAAACCCAACTTTTATTAAAAACTATAAGTTCTAAGATACACGTATATATAACCACGCACGCCAAGGGGCCCGGGCAGAGTGAATATGCATATTGTCTGCAAGAGGAGTGGAGAGAGCACTTCACTCCACTACAATAGGCTGGCGTAATTTTGTGTTTTTATAGCCTTATTGTGCATGCCATCCGTCTACTGCCTAGACAATATACTAGACAATATTGCAGAGGTTTTAATTTTAGATAAAGTCTTGTTAGTAATAAAAATATTTGAAATTTGTTTCTGGTTACATTGTGGTTGCTTAAATTTGCGTATATAATATAATTTAACCCTAGGTACTGGTATTTAAGGGATAATTCTTTAGTTTAGTCTCGACTGGTTCATCTTGTACTAGCTTTTGCCCACGGCTCGGCCCACGTGGATGACGGCTATCGCGATTAAACATAGCCTATCTCCTTTCCCATGGTCTAATCTACTCCTATACCAAATTTCATCAAAATCAGTTCAGTGTTTTAGGCGTGAAAGTGTAACATACAGACAGACAGACAGAGTTCTTTCTAATTTATAATATTAGTATGGATGTTGTATAGCCGTAGTATGTCAAAATAAAGTTAAAATGTTTTGTTTGAGCGAAGGTTGTAAAACTTAAGACGGACTATTTTTGTAGAACTTTTTCGATCTAACAGGAACTCAGTAAATTGAACTCTGTAAAAGAATCCATCCAATCTGACTGAGTTGTACCTAGTTGAACCATTTGTGAAACTAGATATCGTCTTCTTTTCATAGAGCTCTCTCGCTTCGTATGTAGCATTTCATACAATGTTACATTTCCTAAAGGAGAATCTAGTTTGACAAAATAATATAAGAAGGATATACACGAAAATATTTTGCTCTATTTTATTTAAACCATATTTTTCTTATTAATATCAACAAGCTTTTGCCCGCGGCTCTGCCCGCGTGGGTGTCGGTTATCGCGACCAAACATAGCCTATGTCCTTTCTCATGGTCTAATCTACCCCTATACCAAATTTCATCAAAATCGGTTCAGTAGTTTAGGCGTGAAAGCGTAATATACATACAGACAGACAGACAGACAGAGTTACTTTCGCATTTATAATATTAGTATGGAAGTATGGATAAGGATTATTGCTCATCATGGAAAACATAGAATTAAAACAAAGACAATACCAAACTGAATTACTTTCATTAATTACTGGTGCTCTCACAAATCCTATTCTAAACCACCCCACCATTCTTTTTTGAAGTCAGTTAAAAACAATACACAATTTAAACGTACAATATTTATACATATAGGCTACATACAGACAGAATATAATACATTCCGTAAAAAAATGTATCCAAAACATTTTCATATTTTCCCGCTACCGAGGCCGATATTTCAAATTCCAATTTAATTAAGCAATAAATATTCGCAACATAAAATACGGTTCCCGATAAAAATGTTAAACAAATAATTTTCTTCGCTAACGGCACACAATAGAGAGTAGCAGTTTTAATTAAACATACAGGAGACGCTCGAGCACGTATAGAAAAAAAAGAATGCGAAAGGCTATTAGAATCTTTAATAAAAACCCAACGACAAATTCTTGTTAAGGAACAAAAAAAAAGGAAGAAAAAGGTTCGATATTCGTAATACATGTAATAGACGCCGGCGATAATGGAATTAGTACAATATTAGTTACGGAAACAACGTTAGGAAAGCAATTTCGGGTTCGCATATTGGCTATTATCAAGTCCTTATGTTTTCTGCTCCATTATTTTCGGATGAGTGAACGGAGGTCACATAGAACAGCGTCACGGGATATGTATAGATAATGTATTGGCCACTATACCTATTAATTGTGGTCTTAAATCTAAATACAATGAGGAATAATTTATAAGAAACTATGTTTTATACCATGTTGACAGAATTTCTAGAAAAGATGCTCCAATTTGTTAATATACTAGATTAGCTTTTAGGTAACAGACTAGTTTAACAAATTGTCCATTTGGTAACCTACTCGGATACGCAATACTCAGCTATCTAGCTGAGCAATATTAGTCAGGTCAATCTTAGGATGGGTAACCATTCTTGCTTAACGCATTGAGAACTCTGTATCTCGATGAGCACGTTAAGTCTAGTGGCTATAAGAACATCATATTATAGCACAGTCGCTATCGATAGTTCTAGCCCTAAAAAGTTCGACAACACTGGTCTAAGTATATAAAAACTCGGAACATGAGGCTTAGTTAATGCAATTACTCAAGGGGCTTTTATTAAATGTTTCTTTCTATATGTATTGTCGTTATAAAGACTAGGTATGTAGTGCGAGTGTTACCCGTAGGTAATATTAGGCATACATTTCAGAATATACCTACCAGATGTAAAATTATGACGCAATAAACTCGACAGATACTTGAAAGGGCTCCGCTCACAGTAAATAATGACCTCAAATATAAGATTTTGAACAATACGTTTCTACGTGTTATCTGAGAAATGTTCCTAACTCAATTCCCTTTCAAAAATATGGCAACTTAGCAAATCGTCAGCACACCTGCGTTTGAATAACGTTTTCCCATTTTCGTATAATATCTTTAATAAATCTGAATAAGGTGGAATATATTCATACTTCTTTCATGGTTATCAATCGTCGCAAAGTTTAGCTTTTAAATAATATTTCCTGTGTCAGGCTTCGGTGGCTTTCACAGTAATTTTGATTTCGAAACATTCTGTTCTGAATAACTTTGTTTTCATTGAAATACGAGTTGATTCTCTGTGAATAATTAAAATAGTTGTTTTAAATAAATGCATGAATGTCGACCGCATATTTTCAACACATCTCGCTTGATTAAAAACCACAGACGGAATTAATTACAAAATATATTTACTCGTTTCGTTAAAATACAACCTTTGTGAGTTCAGGTAATTATAGAGAGGTAACATTAATCGCTGATTAATTTGATTTCATTCATTATTGGTTGCGCTATTATTAAAAGAAACCTGATTCACCCTTTACTGAGTAGTCAAACCCTCGCAATTCGCCCATATATATCTCAAAAACATCTACTGTCATACTCTTTTATGTATGCCCAACAGGCTGAAGATACTTATTTTTTAACTCAACGACTACACCCCGCTGAACGGTATGAAGAAAGAGTGAGGTTCACAGAGGTCAGAATATGATCATTTCCTTCTCCATGGTGAGGTTCAAAGGCTACGGGTGACCTTTCTAGGTGCTGTCGATTCTAAAATAGTGGCCTCTACCTTGACTGCGCGGTCGAAAATTGCTTGACTTTTGTGAAAATATAAAACTATTCCATAGTCCTTCACAATCTTGATAGATGAAGATAAATCCAGCCTACCTAATTCAATGCTAAAAGGTTTTGTATGTCAAAATATCACTTCAGTACATATACACTCACTAAAAAGCATCTAATCAATAACGTGTATACCTCGACATATTAATCAAAAGATATCCCGTTTTTTGCAACCAAAGGGTGTGTTTGAATGGCACCCCTTCCAAATATTGGTTTTTTGTTGGTCCTATACCCGACGCGACGTCCAGTAAGAGCAAAGCCGTGTTTTTCGATTTATAGCCGTACGCACGTCTGCGATATCTTACGCATTGGATAAAGGCCTTATAGTGAAAATGTTTTATAGTGCTAAGTCATTAAACTCCGAATATAAAGTGGGGGTATGACAAAACATGAATTAATTTGAGATATGTCGTACGGTACGTTGCACACCCTAAATATGCGATACACACGGGCATAAGTAATTTCAACAACAAAATACGAAACGGATGTTTCTTTCACTGTAAGTTACAGTGAAAATTAAAAATAAAACATTCATTTCAATTTGACAGTATGTTTTGAGGGAGAATGGACATGGACCGTTTACGCAAAAACGCCTAAACGGCTAAAAGAAATAAAAAACAGTTATTCTGTAGCAATTCGTGAACATCAAGTTAGTGGCTCTAATCTAACATTTATTCTAAGTTCTGACCACTTCGTAGTGCTTCCTGCTGCTACTATTCAAAACTACCACTAGTTTAAATATTTGAAAACGCTTCGTTAAACTAGTAATGCGCAGTTTGTTATTAGTTTCTACATTAACTATATTAGTCGACGAGGCACAAATTTTAAGTTTCATTTTACAGTTGAAAACGGTGAATCGTTATCATTTACATTTAGTTAGTAAAGAAACTTTGTTATTTAAATAGCAAACGAAAT